>NQLW01000048.1:2353846-2407671 GCA_002312845.1 Kalanchoe fedtschenkoi
ATCAATTCAGAAAGATAACATTATAATATTTATATGCATTATAATCAAAGTGCTGTGGTTATATAAATATGCATAAATTTTTATTATTATATTAATAAATTATGATGATAGAAGTTCATTATTTAAATTTTTCATGACATTAATTTAATCTGCATAAGTACTTCCATTTAGTTAGCTTGGCTCAAGTGTCAACTTAAACCAGAACTTCTTAACTTAGGTGCTGAAATTGACTTAGGTCAAATAAAAACACAGAAATTGAGTTAGGTTATGTCCAATTTAATTAATTAACGGAAAATTTACGTTCAAAAGAACAGACACAATTTTCAAATTCAAAATATTGGCACCCTCTGGCGATAGTGGGAGTAAACTGTCTAATGTCCTGGAACCACCAGTTCAGATTTCGAAACGACATTGTGATTTTCAAAAACCATTAAGGTATTAGTTTGGTTCCAGTTTTTCACGGTTTCACTTGAATCATGGAGTGTGTCCAGTATGGTCGCATTCTCACGGCTTTTGTTGCATTATAATCTTCATCTAACACCTGTTATATCATATTGGGCATTACTATTGATGGAAACTGATCTATTTTAATTTTAGTTTAAAATGGTGTCTATATTTAGAATTTTTATATTCATGATATGAATAAACGAACACAAAATTTATCAGAACACAAAGCACTTAAAGTTTTCATATGTAAAGAACTATCTTATATCTAAAATAATTGCCTGCTGAAACTGAAACTACATGTACTTGAAGTAGTTTTACAAATAACACTTTATACAGTGGTCTATAATTAAAATTTTAGAAGTTAGTTCAAAAACGACAGTTGACAAATAAACTTTTACGACAAAACTGAAGCGATATATAAATCTGATTATAGTTCCGCACCATCATGTTTTAGGTGGACCCAACTCAGAACATCCAGAGCAGTTTCGGTTGGGTTCCATGGTTCAAACCGAACAAAATAAAGGTATAAGTGGGAGCAAATTTGACACTAGAATCGACGGAATTTTCACAGAGGGTTCTCTTTTCACTCTCACATAGTGGAAGTTCTTGTGCCATTGCAGCATACAAACTGCAACCTGACCATTCCATATACAACTTATAGTGACTGCGGCATACAAAATGTAATCTGACAATTACAGATACAATTTATAGCGAGGTTGTCAAAACTTGCTGAACAGTTTTTTTAATCTTTTTATCTATAGCTTTTATTTATGTTGCACTGACACTCCGGGAGGGTGTCGTAATGATGTACAAAACGTTTGGGAAATGGGAAGTCCGGAAACTTGAGAAGATTTCTATGCAATTTTTAGCGGCTTAAAAATTCTAATTACTTATGGAAAAACCTTAAAATTAGTTTAGTTATTTTCGTTGATTGCTTGTATATAAGAACTATAATATTCATATCCCACTTCCACTCATAAATTGTCTGTTAACTGCGATTGGGTTTTTAGACTTTAGGTTTCGGTTAAGGTTGATACATAAATTTTTTTACTAATTAAACTATTACATGATCTAACTAATTATTAGTTAAATTTACAAATAACAACTAAAACAAATAGATTTTTAAGGATTAAGTAGTTGTTTTCATGTCGTACCTTTTTCTTAATATTTTTAAAATCCCCCTTTACCATAAATGTATCCGCTTCCGTCCCCATATCTAAGCAACATAGGCTTTGACTAGTGATACTCTTGAGGATAGAAGAGGATAAAAAATTTAGCATATGTGATTAATTAAGTATAATAGAGAAAATGTTTACTCAGAGCTCTCAAAAAACTTATAAGCCGGATGTTTCATGAAATATGATCACCACAAACAAATAAATATCAACAAAAGAGTTGTGTAATCCTATCAAGAATGACCTTACATACCTTGGATGAGATTATCCTGCTTCAGAAAAATCTCTCTGAGCCTACTTTGGCCACAGGGATTATATTTGAGGTTAAATTTGTCAAATCGATGAAATGTGCTCTTATCAGCATGAACATCTAGAAGGTCCACGTTTAAATCATATCTGTTTAAGAAGATGAACCATCCGAAATTGATCTTTTATCATAAAATAAACTCAATAACGTTACTGATGAAATGAACTACATACCCGGTAAGATCTAAGCTCTCAAAAACTTCTTTTAGAGTCAGGTATGTACCATCTCGAAATATTACAACCTGACAACAATGAATCATAGAAGCTTTTAGTAGCATGCTGGGTTTCTAACCGACTCAATATAACACTAAGAAAGTACACATGCAGAAGAACATTGACCCAAGACAGCCTATGGTAATCGCAAAATATTGTAAGTACCTCATCAGGTTCTTTTCGCAATTTTGACTTAATAAACCGTAGCAGATGCTTCTGGTTCATGCATGCTGAGTGATGAACATGTGTATCTACTTTCCTGACATTGTAGAAATCACGATGCGGAGCACTTTTTTGAGCAAGAAACTCTTTGTCCGCGTTAAGCATCAAATGAAGATTGAATTTCTGAAATAATTCATATGTCCAATGTCAAGAAATCATTTACTTAGATGATGAAAAAATCAGCTGACATTTCAATTTCAAAAACTTTATGAAAAATTCAATACCTGTTCCAGAAGGCCCAAGCGATGATGGCATAAAGTTCGAATATTACCAGCTGCTATAACTCGTAGAATTTTATGAAGATCAGTGAAGAAAGTTGTGGCGCCTTTCACTGGAAAGAGCTCCTCTTTTGCTGAAACCATCAATAGAACCTATCAGTTCCTACACATACAACCCTACAAGTAGCCAGTATCAAGAAAAGTTAGAGACTGATTCTAACCATCTTCATTTTCATACACATGGACAACACCATCTACCATCTCAAAGTAGTGCTGGGAAAGAATCAAAACAATGTTATAAACAGCTTGAGAGACACGCAAGACTATGCTTAAAATGAGAATTATAAACACACGTCAGTTTTTTCCTCTGGAGTGTAAGAAAATGGAGCAGGATTAGGCTTTGGAGTGCTAGGGTCAGATATGATTTCTTTCACCCATGGAGCAACAGCCTCCCTAAACAAATATGATTTCCGCAGTTCAAGACACTCTTGTAGCACCAGATAAGACTCCACTTCATCGGGCGATGGCAGATCTGAGAATGAGTAAGTGAGATGAAGCGTATATCTGAATCGAAATAAAAAGTACATTTTGGAGTTTATGATTGATCGTTTCAATGCAGATAAGTACATCCAGATCCCACCAAAGTGACCAACATCAAGGAAATATGTTCCAAACCATAATTTTGTATTGATTATCAATTATTACATGACTTCAACATGCATAATGAAGTTCATCAAAAACTAGAGAAGCAGCTCATTTAGAACACACTCCAAAAATAAATCCAATAAAACCTCAGATTACCATAAACAAAATATAACGTCTAAAACTAGTTCAGTGTTTGAGTTTACGATACAGAAACTTACTATGAAAGCTCAATAAATTACAAGTTACCACTTTTGCACCGAGCGTAGATATTTACGTGGTAACAATATAGGTCAAGTAATTAAACATAACAGCGAGCAAAAGAGTATACCCTGGGGGGTAACACATAGCCGAGCAAAACTTTCATGTTCTGGCTCTTTTCTAAGGATGTCAGCTGCAATAGGATCGGGTTGAACGCCATGCAGATCGCCAGAAACACTAATTGACCGCATCATACTTGCAGCAGCAATTTCTCCATTACCATTGATGTGGTCCAGTCCCTTTCAGTATAATGCACATATATATATATATCACTACCTAGTGCTTAGATATATCAGAAATCCATGAACCCTAATTTACTGGAATAAAGCATTATAATGGCACCCATATGAATAACAGAAAACAAAATTTTCCCACCTAATATACATGTACGTCTACATCCATGTTCCAGGGTACAAGAAAACTAGAAAACACCTACGAATATTGCAGAGAAATTCACTCACAACATTCCCATTAGAATGGAGATAGGTAGCATCTAGGTTAGCATTGTCAGGCAAGTTATCCTCATCGTCAGAACCCTCAGCACTTTCAAAAGCCGAAGCACTGGCAACAGGAGATTTAGGAGAAGTTGGTCTTAGTAGACTTCCTGTTCTCTTTGTGGTACTTTTACGTGATGCAGATTTACCTATTAAGAAGCATTTTGAAGTCGTAAAAGACAAAAATTAACTAACAGAAAAAAAAATTTACGGGTATAGACCATGAGTCATCAGCTTATTTGTAGAAAAGCCCAGGATAAACCACTCATCAATGAAAGAGTAAAAGAGCTGAGTGTCGTTTGGTGTATCACACAAACTGAGGAAGTGTGAACTCACATGTGACACTTTATTGTGTAACGAAAGTATATAAGAGCTAACACTGAAACCACCAATGACGCGTAATATAATGATGCAGATGCAAAGACCAGGGCGACACTCCTTGACTTCTGTTGAATTCCCTTGTCAAGAACCAACATATCTTTATCCAAAAAAAAAGAAAAAACTAATATACTCCAGAAGTGTGATTCCTTCCGCACTGGAATCAACAGAAGAAAATCTCTTTTTGCATAAGCATAAATTTTTCCATCAATCCAATTTCTCAACCGTGATGGATTTATCGACTGTGATGTCCTCGCCAGTGGTAAGTGGTAAAAACTAACAAGGTGCGCTTTGGGTAATTGATGATACAACACATTTCCCAATACTGTTTGTGACTTATCACCAGCAAAATAGTTTTACAGCAGACAAGAATATATTAAGTACCCAGTGTAAACTATCTAAAATTTTGATTGCCAACAAGTGTGCATATCCCACATGTATATTCCAATTAAATTATACCTTTGCAATGACCGTGTAAACTTCTAGCATCTGCTTTCATGTGATTCAAGTGAAAATGATGCTTAAATGGAAAACGTGAAAACACGGTCCATTAACAAAGTACATACTTTTTTAAGAAAAATTCAGTTGATAATTTATAAAGTACATGAATTCTATGTCATGTGAGTTGCACATGCCTTTTTAATAAAAAACATGTGCAGTTCACAAGATTTATGCAAGATGAACTTTATGAATTAAGATATAATTTTATGCACTAAAGTAAGAATTCCTGCCACATTAAGATACTAATAAAACATTTTTAATACCAAATTTCACTTGAATCTCGTGCTTTATATATTGAGATTTAAAAGACTCGATCATCAGCATTGATTTTTCAAAACGGATGGATGAGATTAAAAAGTATAACGATTTACTGCTATAAGATAAAAAGTTAAAAAACATGACTTAATGGGTAAAATAGACACAAAATAACAGCCCACTCGCCACCTTTACGCACCATCTCTCCCCACCCATAATTCTGAATTTCTCCCTCAAAACTGTAGTAGCTCAAACTCATTTTTGTGTACTATTTAAACGTTCAAACCTATTTTTAAAAATATCTTAAAATTTAAAGTTCAAAAAAAGGTAAACTACAAAAACATATCATGTACGACCAGCTCATTGCAAACTGAGTACCGCATTATCCAAAATTCAAATTATAGTACTTTTGGGTCAATTTCAAAACATTTGTTAGCAGAATACTTACTCCATCCAATTCCTAATATCAGATTCAGGATAACTACCAAATTAAATTTCTCACTTGGATGGATGAGGACGGTAGTTCTTCATAGGTCACATGCCACTATGGAAACCACACCAGAAACTCCAGAAAGTTGAATCTTTTCAAATGCAAATATATAGTTTAAGCCTGTTGATTATAAAATTTGAATTGAGATGGACCAGTTTGTTTGTGTTCCATTGGTGCTCGGAAAACACATTTCTGTGTCTGGTAAAGGAGTCTAGCGAGCTATGTTCTTTACCCTCAACATATGCATCCATGATCTCCACTCCACAGGTTTGGTATACGTTTTAAACCAACAAATCAACAATCACAAGTCCACTACTGCCTCAGCCGCACTAGCCAGAGATTTAGAGGAGAAGCTCATAGCAAGGAAAAGCAAACGGCCATAAACAGAAAAAGCATACTGGCAAAGAAGCTTGCTAAAGACAACAATGCAGCTACATTCAAAGCCAATGGAGTAGCAAATTCAGAAGGCCAATCTGACTTGAAGCGGTAGAAGAACGTAGGAGCCAGTTGCTTGGGTGGAGGTGATGGCAGATCCAATAATTTATGCACTAATAAGTAGTTGTAAAACAGTTCACAAAACCATTGCAGGCTACAGAACAAAAATTTGCCAAATGTTGAGGTTTAATAAGGTTGAGGGTTGGAATTTTTGGGTTCAACGAAGACGAAATCAGCAAGTTGCTTGGATTTTGAAAGATGGGGAGTTTTTGGTATTGTAATAATAACGACTTCAGTACCAGCTTAATTTTTTTTTATTCTCCAAAAGTACTTAAATTTAAAAGTTTAATCATTTGGTACCAACTTGAAATGAATTGGAATTACAGAAAATGATTATGTAATTTCCATATGTGTTAGAAAGTTCAGAGTTCAAAATGTGTTTGATGACAGAGGCGGATCCAAAAACTTTTTTATTTGGCTGTTCAAAAATTTACATGATAAATTTGTAAAATAAAATCAAATACATGATTTATTAGAGTTCAAAATACATTCCAAATTAAATATATGAGTTTTTTCTAAAGATATTTTCATTACGTGTTATCGAAGTAGGGCCTATTTAGACTGAAATATGATAATACTGACTGAACTAGGAATACATGTCTTAAAAATACATCAAATTTGAACTATTTGGGTTGAATTTGTATTGTATTTGGTTGTATTATGGTGGACAGTTGTCTGCAGAACCACCACTGTTTGATGAAAATTTTAAAAAGTTTTAAAATGTACGTGGTTCAAAAATTTCGAAATTTGCTTTCTGGAAATTTATAAGTTAAAACAGAAAAGTTCAAAACAAAAAGTTCAATCAAAAAAGATTAAAATTAGAAAAAAAAAATAAAAAATCTATCTTTTGTACAAAAATTACAAATCGAATGGTTATATGTTGATTGCACTCAAAACACACATACACCAAACTACCCTTGCTCCCCATGTGCCTTTGCTCTTTCAATCTCCACCATTTAATCAAAAGTGATTAGTAGCTCACACGGAGTTCTTAGCTCTCTCCGAAAAATGAGGATTCTAATTTAAACCTTTCTCTAGAGGAGAGTTCAGTGAAGAAGTATGTTTGAATGTAAAACAAAAAAAATTCCGAAAACGCATCAACTACTTTCTAATATTTATGATAAAGTACATCAATAAAATACATAAAAAAGATCAACCTAAAGTAGAACACTCTTAAAGAAAAAATACATCATATATTAATTACCCAAATGAAATTGAAAAACCCATAGGATAATCTTTACTTTTTTAAAGAAATTTTACCTTTATCAGCTTAATGACAGCAAATTATGCCAAAAGAATGAGCTTCCCAAATTTTTTTGATGTGCTTTACTTTGCTCAATGGTGTAGTTTGTGAGGTTTTCCGGTTTTCTATTTTTACATAGTTTCAGTTTGAAATTTCCATATTCACTTCAATGCAGGAACTCAAAAAAATAAGTAAAACAATTGTCATAAATTAGTAAAGAGAATTCGGTTGCATTATGAGAGGCACATAATGGTTTGATTCTTACTACGCTAAAACTCACAGGGTTAGAAAACTAAGTGATGCACTCCATAGATGAGACGTATCTATGAATCATCTATTTACCGGAGGCCACCATCATTAACCATACCAAGGCACACCCATCTAACTCATTTCCACCAGGGACCGGCGGCACTGACATTAATACATAAAGAATTAGTTTCTTCTAGCCAATACAAGACCATTGTTTGATTCAGAAGGAGAGACATTAGAATAGAGGTGTCTGTTTATGAGAGAAAAGTTGATTCATTTTGTGTAATTAGAGTGATAGAAAGCGGTTGTTGGTTAGGTACCTTGAGAAGCAATTTGCAGCGTGGGCAAGCCAGCCGGAATCCCGACATCTACGGCGTCAGCATCCGCCATAGCCGAGATGTCGGGATAGGAGGCGGAAGCTCTCCGATAGTCATGGCGCAGACGGTGAATCGGGCGCTTAGCGGGATGTTTGCTGTAACGCTGAGGAGAAGGAGAGTCGAGGAGGAGTTCATCATCGACCGGTGCTCTGTCGGTCTCCATGGACTTGGCGAAGTCCAACAACTGAGTTAAGGTTTTCCTGTGCATGTAGTAGGCGGAAACGGCTACGAAAGAAGCCCCGACCAGCGCAGCCATGGCGAGATGCAGAGTGTAAGCAGAATCCATTACCTACGTACGGCTGATGAGGGGAGGGCAATTACAATTGGGGTTTGGTTTCGTTTTAAAGGAATGAGATTACTGTTGTTGCTTTGTTTTTCATTATTTATATTAAATAAAATTAGAACTTTTGTACACTTTTATTTGTCACTTTCTTTTTATAGATTTGAGTTTGATTTATCATTTTTTTTCAGGAAAAGGTCTAGCAACAAATATTTCTCTCTAGACATCCAATTTCTCCTATTTCTCTCTAGAAATTCAGCCGGAGCGGGAGGAGGAGGGTGGAGGCAGGCTCTCCTCATCGCACAGTTACTGCCCCGCCGGTCCGCCGCCCGTCTCCGCCAGCCGCCTCCAATAGTCCATCGGCCCCGCGCTCGTGGTGGTGTCCCTCGCCGAGTTTCTTGCGCGGTGAAAGCCCTCGCCAGGCGGTGATCCCAACTGTGGAGGCCTGAATCCCCGTCTGCAACGTCTTCACTCGCATCGTGCCATGGCGCCTCTTCCCGAGCGGCAAGCCAGGCCTGGACCCATCAGTGAGCGCCGCCCCGCCTAGTAGCCGCAGCGCCGAGTGGAGAAGGCCACAGCCCCAGCGCTCACCCCTTAGTCAGCCCCCGTCTCAGCACCTTGTAAACCGAAGCCCTCGAGCCAGCACAGTATTCGGCCCCGCGAGGTTGTGCCGCAGAAGACATTTTCTCTGGTCGTGTTACAGAGCGGCTGTCCCACGCCTTGGCTTTGGCTTCGCAACGGTCGGAGCGATCCCCGGGTGTCGCGCCTCGCTGTCGCCGCCCAGCCTGAAAGAGTTTGGCCACCTCCTCGAGCTCAAGACGCAGTGAGCTCGCGTGCCCGGCCGCTGCAATCACCTTGTCGGATTCTTTACTCCACAAGAGCGCGGCTATCTCCTAAGCTCTTTCACCACCCTTTGGACCTACTTGTCGACCGGTCGGAGGACCTCAAGCCATGGAGGCATGGCGATGTCCGACCTACGGTGGATGGTCTCATTAGTAGTCTTGGAGCAGGCTATTTGGTGGGTTCTCTGCCCCTCGTCGATGCCTCAAGCAACAGGCAGATGTTGGTGCTCATTGGATGCCGCCTCCCCATGAGTCGTTCCATCGGGTCAATGCTGTGTTGGTCGAGGCCACGGAGGGAAGCCGGGTCAATGTTGTGCTGCTGAGTCTATGAATGATATTTTTAAGGATGATTCATTCCCATTTTCATTCTATGATAATCCTGAAGAATTGATTCATCAAAGAAATCGTGCAGCAAGAGAGGCAGCAGCTGAAGCATAGATGGCAGCTCAGCAGAACCAGCCTAGAATAAGAATATTTAGGGAGCTCACAGCTTTGATATTCCATGATCAGCCCTTATGCATCAGAGCTAGAGGTGACAAAGACATCAAATTTAGGAATAATGTTTTACACCAACTTCCAAAATTTCGAGGGACATCAGGAGAAGATGCTGAAAGTCATTTTGGGAGTTCAAAGTGGTTTGCACTATGATGAAACCAGTAAGAGAAAATATTGATCAGTTCAGATTAACGACATTCCCATTCTTCCTTGTTGATTATGCTAAAGAGTGGTTGTTGTATATACCTGCAGGTACTATTACAATATGGAGCCAAATGCAGGAGACGTTTCTTCTGAAGTACTCTCCAGTATCTCAAGCCACTCAAATTAGGAAGGACATATGTGGGATTATGCAGCAACCATTTGAGGCAGCATACGAATACTACAAGCATTTCAAACATCTGCTTACAAAGTGCCAAAGGCATGGATTTGTGGAGCACGCATTGATTGAGTTCTTCATTGAGGGCATGTTGATGGAATAGAGGACAATGTTGGATGTTGCAGCTAGTGGTTCCATTTTGAATAGGTATCCTAATGAGATATGAACAATCATTAAGTATATGGCCAAAAATGACCGTCTGTTCAATTCTCAAAATCAAAATTGCGGAGTACACAAGATGTCCATCTCAGATACGCCACCAGCAGCAGCAGTATACATCCTCGAAGATATCAGAATTGAAGGCCTTGATGCACAAGACTATGAAGCAAATTGATGGTCAAGCTGGAGTTGTCATTGACAAAGATTTTGTCGGGCTAATGATAAACACATCTAAACTTCAGAAGGCCACTGTCAACCATTAAAGAAAGACGGACCTAGCAATAGCAAATCTTAAGAGTCAAGTTGGAAAACTAATTACGAGGATTAATGACTTAAGGGCGCATCATTTTTTACTTCAATACCTAAGTAAAAAGGATCCACTCTTTAGTGTCAGGGGAGTGAGTCCAAAGAGCGGGACAATTAGCAAAAAAAAAGATATGAAATAATGAAAATAACAATATTAGCAAAACAAATTCAAAATGTATTTAATGAGTAATAATCCATTGCCTAAAGGGACTCGAAAGACCCCTGGATCGATTTAGAATGTAGTAGCCTCATCGACGATCGTTAAGTCACCATAAAAAGTGTGAAAAAGATAACGCATGATTCTATTCACATGCTAACTAGCGTTCTTCATGAAGATTCCGGTCGTCGCCTTACAACTGTGTAACAATGACTCCAACTATAAGTTCATGTAAATGTAAGATTTTTGAACATAGTTCAAATATTTGAAAGTAATTTTATTATGTAAATATACCACTCACCAGCATAGCGAGGTCAGGGGGAAATGGAAGGTAAGTCAACTCTTGAAATGTATGCGGTTGGATGATGCCCGAGTGAGTGAACTGATGAGAAACTGATGATGTGAATCCCACTAGGGAATGCATGATGTATGCTCCATGGTCCCATTGAGCCTCTCCTTTTTCTATGAAATGGTGTGCATCATGTGCCCCTAGCTTGGTCTGTCCAATATTTGAAGCTGCTAGTCAAACTAACAAAACACTCAACTGGGATAATGTTGCTTGGCGACAACAAAACATATTAGTGGAACCTCAGTCGTACATATATATCTCCTCTGAAGAAAGAACCAGCTTAAGTCCTGCAACTGGTCATTTATATGGGGGCCAACACAGCTAAGTAGGTTTGTCTGTACGTGCGAGTACTAGTCCATCGGTCGTGCTATTAAAATGACGTATATTATTAAATCATCCTAGTTAAACAACTATTGAAAACTAACATATCAAATGTGTAAACAACATACTCGTATGCGATGGATGAAAGCGTCATCAGATCACTCCCACCTTTCTCAAGTTAATCCACAACTGGTGCGGGTATAGTAGTTTCACTCGATCAGTCTTGGGGCATCCTCTCTCTTACCCATAACTGTAGTAAGAGCACTGCACCGTAAGCTGCTTTTGTCGGACGACACAAGTAGAGCACATTTTTCAGTAAAGGTAGCTTAAGATTGTCGCTTCATAACTATACAAGTCCACTATACTCATATCGTGACTCATGCACACATAATGAATACTCACATCATTGCTGGACATGTCAGCCAGTATTGGCGATGGGAGGATGTACAGTATGTAGATATGGTTGTCTTCTCAGTGATGGTTGTCTTCTCCTCATAATGGCGATGGTGGTGGGCGACTCTGGTTCGATTTCAGATAGATAAAGAGTGAAAGAAGAAGAGACAGAGTTGCATTTTAGATCTAGTCAAACCGTTATTTCAAAAGATCGTCTCATGTCACCAAAATAGTCATGTTTCATTAAAATTCAGAAATGGTCACAATGTCAAACCCAATCGTTATTTGAAACCGGCGTCGGAAGAGGACTAACCGTCATTTCGAAGTATGGATGAAACTTAAAACTCAACCGCCTTATGAAACAACAGTTGGTCTTCTTCTTGCATCAGTTTGAAACTAGTGTTTGTCCACATGTGGGCTGACTGAGCATGTGATTGAGTAACCAACTTACTCATATTTAGGGGTGTTCAAAATCCGGTCCGGACCGGAAAATGACCTAGAACCGGACCGGAATGGACTGAAACCGGACCGGACCGAAGATTTCGGTCCTATTTTCGATCTGTAATTTTTAGAGAACCCGGTTCCGGTCCGATCCGGTCTGAAAACCGGAATATTCCCAACCCTCGTTCCGAATATTCCCCAACTCTACTCTCTCCCAAGTCCCAACCCCGTTCTTCTCTCTACCCCCCAAATCTCCAATTCCCAACCCCCATTTTTCTCTCGACCCCAAATCCCCAATTTCCAACCCCCGTTTGTTCCCTCTACCCCAAATCCTCAATTTCTCTCCATCCCAGATCCCCAATTTCCAACCCCGTCACTCTCAATTTCTCATTATCTCACGCCCCGCCACCTTCTTGGCGACCACCTCCATAACCCTTACCGCCATATCCTCCTCCACCTCCATATCCACCACCTCCACCTCCGTATCCTCCCCGCCCTCATGGCATCCTCCTCCATAACCACCACCTCCACTTCCGCTGCGAATTGCGGTAACCACGCCTCTCCACCTTCATTGCCGCGTGACTGCGACTCGTTCACAAGGATGTGGCGGCCGTCGAGATTTTAGCCCCTCACCAAATTTCAGATCTGATTTTTCATCCCCCAGCCCCTCACCAGATTTCAAATCTGATTTTTTTTGAAAGAATCCGGTCCTAACCAGTCCGGTCTTCGGTCCGGGAAAAATTCAGATTCCGGTTCCGGTCCATTCCGATTCTGGTCCGGTCCTGTTCTGGACCAGTGTACACCCCTACTCATATTCTAACTGTTGTATGATAACATAGGTGGACTTTATCAAACCGCGACGTAGGCCATTCCGAAATTTTTTCGAAACCGAGGTTATTATGAAAAGTTTTTTCATCTAAATTGGTGGTTTGAAAAAAAATGCAATGACTTTATAATCATAATTTTGATTCAACCTTTTGTAGGAGCCTCGCCTATAAAGAAATCTGTTCAGTTATTGTGCTAACATGGAAGGAGCTGAATGAATTATCCTTATTTAGAAATGGCTCGCCCTAACTGGATTAACGGCCATAATTTGCCTGTTGAAGAGGATCCAGTTGTGTCTCGCTCCTCCATGAAACTGCTATTTTTGAGAGCAGATGAGCGTAATTTTCTTTGGGCCTGTTTTTAACTTGTGGGTTACGCAGGTTTTGATTGTGATTGTTTTCCTCATATAATAAAACAAAATTTTCAACTACATAAGATAAGATTTTTTGCAATAGAAAAAAAGTAAGTATGGTCTGTCAACCTCGTATGGCGTGCCCAAATTGACTCCGTCTTCGATATCACGTCCCTCTGTTTTCTCTCTCTAAAACACAAGGGAAATTTCGATTGAGATTTTTCAACTTCGCCATGGCTTCCTGTTCATCCCAAACTAAAGGTGCAATTTTCTGCTTGATTGAATTACTTCATTACTGTACTATCTTTCTTTGTTTTAATAGATATTATTAATGAGGACATGGCCGGAAAAAGGCTCCGACCGGCGGCATTTTACCTGACAATCCGGGAAGGAGAGGATGGAACCCAGCTCCCGCCCGGCTGTATCAGAACATCGGAGCCCGAATTACATCAAAATACAATCAAAATATTTCATACAAGTGAATATAAACCTAACCTATTCTTCACTGGCATTTTCCGAGCATCCCTGCTTTCCAAATTCTGGTTATTTTTCACCAAACCTCTGGCCACTGCATTTTGGTTTTTCATCACCTTCACTTCTTCAGCCTATTTCAAATATTGTTGGCATTTTTCTGAAAATATAAGTCGCAGTCCATGGAACTGTCCTTTCCATCTTTAGGCAGTCCACTACCTCATTGTTAACACATTGAACCTCATCCACCTTTATCCCATTTTTATTGGCTAGTTGTAGTCCATAAAATGCAGCCTGTAAATATGAGACAAAATCATCTTAATCAGTTTTTGTCACACAAAATGCATCCCCTTTAAAATCTCTTCATACACCTGCTATTTGACCAGAATTTCCACCTGCTAAATTCAAACAGATACCCTTTTCACACCCAGTCCACTTCATCCATTTCCCTGGGATCCTGATCTTCCTCACATTGATATCAGAAATACCCTTCACCATCTTCACCTTCCTCAGAACATTGGGGAAGATATAATCAGGTTTCACCCATTGTTCAAATCTACATACATTTCTCCAACACCAAATTTTCCATTGCTTCAATTGCCAACAGCTATCCACCTTTTGATCAGACCTCTAACTGAGTCAGGGATACGATCAATCTGAAAGAATTTTGTAACAGATTCCCATATTAGTTTAACTATTAGGTTATGCCTAAACAAATGTTCAGCATTTTCCCCCTTGATGAATTTTACAGCAGCATTCACACTTATATGCCAATTGAACCCTCTTCTAATAATCACAGTATCCAATGGAAGAATATCATGATAAAACTTCCATATAAAACAGCTTATGTTAGTAGGGAGCCATTTATGCCAAATTCCAGCCATCCACTCAATCACCAACTGGGAATTTCCTCTTTAGCAGTTTAGAAGTAGATATTTTTCCGTTCATACTACCCATCCAAATATTCTTGACAGGTTCCTTACTCAAATAAATTTTCTTCAAGGCCTTCTTTGCTTCATCAGGTATATTTTCAATCACAGATTCCATCGATTCAGCATTCTCCAAAATTTGTCTAACAGTGATATCATAATCAGCATTAGCAGGGGCATTCAACTCAACTCGAAGCCATTCCCCCTTCCAAAAGGAACATTCACCTCTACCCACAGTTACAATTTTATCTCTTCTCATCTCCACAGCTCTTTTCCTAACAATTTTCCAAATATAACTGCCAGCTGAATCAAATTTATCTTTGTACTTCTTATAAATCCAGCTCACTATCCCTCTGCACAAATATATCTATGTACTATCGCCCTTGTCCGCTCCTTTCATCTCAAATTCTTCTGATGTTTGCTTCTCTGCCTAATCCTTGCTAATTTTTCCCCTTGTAAAATTTGGACTCCACTATTCTCTGTTACACTTAAATACTACACTGTCAATAATTTACAAATTTTCAAGCTTCATTCTGCCTACGACTCGATATATGTTTTATTTTCTGCTTATTGCTTGATCCAATCTCCTTCCGGCTAATGGTTCTGACCGAAATGTCGACACCTCGCTTATTGGTTTGCCAGCATTGGACATTTCAAAGGCATTTCCTCAAGCAACTCCTGCCTCCATCTTCCCTTCCTGCAGTAAGTTTATTCACATTGCATGCCTCCTTTTAGCTAATATTTATTATACTTGGACTACTGTCTTACCCCTTTTTTGTAATTATCTCTCTAGTCTCTACAATGGAATATATAAAATTTTTCCATTATTTTAACGCACTTGTCAGTTTCATTTCTGATTTCCTAAAACTTTGTTTTATGTATTTACTTTTTGTGAGCCTTCCCATTTCATTAATTAAAGATGTTGCCCTTTCACTTTTCTTCTACTACTGGTGACACCGGTTATACTAAGTGAATTATATTTTGACATGCCAGCATCCGACTACTTCCATTATGAAGATTTATTGACACCTGAGGAGCAAGGCATCAGGATCAGAGTACGGGATTGCATGGAAAGTGAAATAGCCCCAGTGATGACGACAGTATGTTTTTTGCATTCAATGTTTCAGTTCTTTCGCATCACCTCTCACATTGACATGGACGCCTGTGTCAAGAGTTACTTTATGTTACTTTCAAGAAATACATGTATATTTAACTTTACACTTACTGCAGTTTAGACTTAACTGAATGCTAACCTTCTAGTAAGTCTAATAGGTGATGCACATATGTACCTGTTGCTTTTGAGAAATTTCGGTAACAAGCTTTTGATCAATGTTTTAGTATTGGGAGAAGGCAGAATTCCCCTTCCATGTGGTTCCCAAATTGGCTGAGTTGCGTATAGCTGGAGGCACAATTAAGGTAGCATTGGCCTCTTGTAGTATTCCCACCACTTCCAGGTTCAATATGTCATGGCATAATCTGATTTTTCTTTTCTTGTCAGGGATATGGGTGTCCTGGTATGTCCATCACTGGAAGTGCTATCGCGACAGCAGAAGTTGCTCGGGTTGATGCCAGCTGTTCGACATTTATTCTGGTGCATTCTTCTCTGGCGATGCTCACTATTGGTGAATACATCATTGAGCTCTGGTTTTCTTTTTCATTATTTTACTATTTCTGAGTTTAGGCGCACGTTACATAATATTGGATGTGTGCGATATGATTGTTGATGACAATTAATGGAACATTGCATTTTTTTTGTCTGCTAAGAGTAGCAATGTGTGGGTCAGAGGAGCAAAAGCACAAATATTTACCATATTTGGCCGAACTGAAAGCAGTAGCATGTTGGGTAAGCTTTTTATATTCACTTTTTTGTAGTGAAATCGAGGTCGATTAAACATATCATGATGAGTTCTTGATTTTCAGTATTTAGGTCCTTATACTATGTACTTGTGAAATTTAATAAACGTAGGCATGGTTAAAATGGCTGGAAGTTTTACACTTGAGTTGCTCGAATGATGTGTTTAAATTGCAATACCAAAACTATAATGATCATACTGAGTGCTTTATTCTGATCTTCAAGGCTTTGACTGAGCCTGATTATGGAAGCGATGCAAGTAGTTTACGGACAACAGCAACAAAGGTCCACTTTACCAGATCTCCTTAATATCAAGTAATCTTTTGGAAAAAAAAAATAGTTATGACGCTGACTGAACGCATCAACTGCCAGGTTGATGGAGGCTGGATACTTGATGGCCAGAAGCGGTGGATAGGAAACAGTACATTTGCAGACGTGCTTGTTATTTTTGCTAGGAATACTTCTACGAGCCAGATAAACGGGTATGCTTATTAGCACAAGTAGAAAATATTCATGTGAGATCAACTTGATATTGTCACTTCAGTTACTAGTATCTTTTTAGTAAAACACGGATAGTAAAGGACAACAGTCTTGTATACATTTGGAATATAAGGGTTTCGTTGTGCTATTTGTTGTTGTACAAATGACATTAAGGTGTGCGTCCCCAAATCTAATGAGTTTTACAACACGTATTGTATCACACCATAATTGTAACTTTTATTTTTGATGTTAGTTGCTGTTTCATTCTATTGCTTTTTCTTTGGTTGGAGCAGTTTTTTGGTGATGCAAACCTTGTGTGCGTTGTTTTTCAGATATATAGTGAGGAAGAATGCTCCTGGTTTATCTGTTTCAAAGATAGAAAACAAAATCGGTCTTCGGATGGTTCAAAATGGCGACATTCTGATGCGTAGAGTTTTTGTTCCCGATGAAGACAGGTTACCAGGAGTTAATTCCTTTCACGATACAAATAAGGTATCAGTATTTTAGTTACCAACTTCTTTGGAGATCAAATTTCACTAAGTTGAGATGAGATTAGCTAAGATACGCTGAACAGAAATTTTCCAAAAGACCAACAGAGAGAGCGTTATCATTTCTGAAGTGAACTCTAAATTTTTGGAACTCAAAAAAGCTCAGATTAGCTGAGCTGAACTAAAAACACCTATAATTTTAACTCTGAAGAACAAATTCTGTACTGCTATATATATCCATGTATTTCTTATTTCATAGTGACTCCTTAATGACCAGCCATCTTATGCATATTTAATGGGAAATCTCTTTGCCTTGAGCATTGCAAAGTGTGTCACCTTTGTTCTTGTACTTAGAGACTTGCCTCCTTTTACTTAGTGAGTTAGGGATCTTTAAATAGTGATAGATTGTGAGCCTGTACCCTGTACCAGCATATTCATATCAGTATGCAAAATAGAAATATTCAGCAACATATGCAGATGTGATTTGTATCATTTGTACTTCGATTTTCTCTTTTGATAATTCGCTGCACTAGCTACTCTTGAAATGGTATGTTTCCATCCTACAGAGGCATGATGTTACGGAACAGGTCATGTTCGTGTAAGCTTTTGATGCAAAGAAATTAATTTAGTGAAATCATTTCGTCATGTGGGGATGTGAAAATAAACTTTGGTTTCGTGCTGAATGTAGTGAACAAAATGGCTATAATGGTGACATTTGGCCTTGTCCCAACTCCCAACAGTTGCTTGCAGCTTCTTGAATTGATTTTTATGTTGTGCAATTAGGTACTTGCTATTTCAAGGGTTATGGTTGCATGGCAGCCCATAGGCATATCGATGGGCATCTATGATATGTGTAACAGGTAATAATAGCCTTCTCCATTTTGTTTGAACCTTGAATAAACATGTTCTTTAGTCTTCCAAATGATCAGGTACCTGAAGGAGAGAAAACAATTTGGAGCTCCCTTAGCTGCTTTTCAAATAAACCAGCAAAAGTTAGTTCAAATGCTTGGAAATGTCCAAGCAATGATACTTGTTGGTTGGCGCCTGTGCAAGTTGTACGAAAAGGGTGACATGACGATAGGCCAAGCTGGTTTGGCAAAGGTAAACTTTGGTTGTTTGTAGTCCACAAAATTAATACATTAACAAGGCAAGCAATTGGAGGCCTGTAACTCACTGACTTTACCCACTGGCCACTGCAGTCATGGATTACCTTGAGAGCTAGAGAGACAGCTGCTCTAGGACGGGAGTTACTTGGGGGGAATGGGATCCTGGCTGATTTCCTAGTTGGAAAGGTTTAATGCTTTATGACTCCTCACCATATATTTTGGGCATGTTCGTTTTATATGTGCACATTTGCATATGCTCTTGGTCTGTCTGGCTATAAAGGTCACATACGAGATGCTATCTTGATCCCATGATTTTTAATTATTTATAAATAATGGATCCACATGAGGAAGTGATTAAGTGCATGTTTCTGCTAATGAAATACACGGGCCTTAAGTGGAATTAAACATATTATCATTTTACTTTTCAGTTTATTTGTGTGTGGTTTAGGCATTTGAACTTGTTTTGAGTGGCAGCAAAGTGGAGCTAAATGAAACTGTTGGATCATGTGCAGGCATTCTGTGATCTGGAGCCTATATACACATATGAAGGCACCTATGATATTAACACCTTAGTCACTGCAAGAGAGATAACGGGGATCGCTAGCTTTAAACCAGTGGTGGCACAGAGCCGCCTGTGAATGCAGATTCACTTCTGAACCCGTGAGTGGTGTGATAAAGCTATATTTCACTTGAGCACAAAGAATAAATCTTTAATTACAACTGAGAAGGATATGAGATGTTGTATAACTTGGGTTTTTATCTTTCGTCTGGCATAACTACTTCTATATGGACAAATGCCACATAGCTGCACGTCTAAAATTGACCTCGCGCAAGCAAAGATTCAACTTTAACCTCAACTATATATGTTGATGACATATATGTCAAGCTGATCAGTTAAGTATTTCAAGCCAAATAGCAAGACATATAACTTAATCGACACAATGGTTTGTTTTTTTGTCTAGTTTGCTTTGCTTCGAATAAATTTTCTCCCCTCTTTTTCTTATTTTTAGCTAATGTGGGTTATCGACATAAGACTTCTTTGTCTTTTATCCCACATTGCTCATATCTAATGCACATGTGAAACTCCAAAGCTATAGGTACATGAGCATGTGGGCTTATTAAATCACACAAGCAGTATAAACAAATCACTTTAAGTATGTACCTTGTGATATGTGACTTGCAATTGAGGTTTTTTCTACTAAGGGAGTTGCACCTGGAGGCCTCTTCTTGAAGGGGAGATAGGTGATTTGGAGGCTTAGTTTTATGAAGGGCTTCATATTTTGGGGCCTCTAGAAACTGGAGGCCCGGTGCGGTCTCAAAAGCGACATTTCCCTGGTCCTGAGTGGGTGGATTGATTCCGCCCATTAGATTTTTGCACTCATATAATGTGATGCAGTATAGATTCATTAAATATAGTTTTGTTATTATGATTCAAAATAATAAATTGGTAGAAGTTTAAAAAGGACTTAACAGATATATACTGTCGGGGCTAGCGGCTAAATTGATGTCACTTTAGGTTATTTTTATGAGATTTAGGATTTCTAAATTTTAAATTTTTTATTATTTTAGGGTTAAAGATTTGTTGATTTCAGAATTTCATGTTTTTAGTGTTATTTTAAATGTTTTCAAAATCATTCAAAACGGCGTCGTTTCGCAACTCTAAAACTCTTAATCCTAAAATTTTAAAAATACTAAAAATACCTAAAAACCCTAGAAACCCTAAAATATTAGACACTTTGAATCATGAAACCCTAAAATCCTCAAACGAAGAGTCAAAATGAAGTCATTTTAGCCGCTAGGTTACGTAGCTTCTACACCTTGACGAGGTATTCCGTTTTCCCTAAGAAAAATAAAAAAGTTAAAAAAAGTTTTCATTTTCATTTTGTTAGAAACATAAAATATAAGATTTATTAATTTATAAAATCATAATATATAATAAAAGATATATATAGGGCGGATTAGGTGAAAACTAGTTTAGATATGTAAATTGAGAATCATTTGTGATCATTAGATTAATCATACATGGACGTTTGTGATTAAATTGAAGTTTATCCACTTTAATAAATAGTATAATAATTAAGATGAGATAGATTATGCTACCGTAAAACAAGGATATGTTTGATTTGAATTCCATTTTTTTAGGGGTTAACTTTTCTATTCAAAAAATCAGGATTTTCTGTATTTTATCGATATGATCTCTTTATCATAAATTTTTTTGCCATTTTAAATAAAAACGCACAACAGATTTTCAGGTAATTTTGGTGCACAATTAAACTAGATACATTTTCTAATCTTTGGTGCACAATTCAGATTTGGGGCACAATTTGACTACCGTTTCTTTTCTGATTATTTGGTGAATTATACACTACACTAATGGTGATTACACAGTTTATTCAAATAAAACAATTTCACTACAACGTTAAAATTGAGCATTGTAACATTAAAGATGTGCACTGCGTTATGTTATGCAACATTAAAATGTGCACTGCAATATTAAAAATGTGCACTACTCAATATTCAAAAAGCATATTCAATGGTGCACGTACGAATGTTGGAGTGCACATTTTTTATGCCAGTAAACCTGCTTCATATTTCTCTCTTGCCTCTTCTTAGGTTTCCAAAATTGAGACATGCACAAAAAAAATCAACATATCTGATATGCACCATTAAACCCAAAAAAATGTGCACCAAAAAATTTCACTTTGAAATATGAAAGCTTTTAGACACACATGACACAAAAACCCATTAGAAAAAATAACGACACAGAAATAAATAAATAAAACTGATGCTAAAATGCAATAAACAAAATAATCAAAAAGGAAAGAGATAAGAAAATATGCGATAAAAGAGAGAGAATATTTAATAGATTTGTTGGAAATAATTGTGCAAGCTATTTAAAGAATAGTATTAAACATATTAATAGAATTTAAAAACAAATTTATATTTATTAAATTAAAAAAATTCCGATCCATTGGATGATGCAAAATCATCTAATAAAATTAGTTCACAGTTTACATGTCCAAAGTGGTTTTCATTTGATCCATATTCTATATATATATATATATATATATATATATATATATCCCCTGTATAGAGGTTGGATCAGTTGTTAACACTTACGTTGTGAACAAAATATGAATGATTCTAGACCAATCAAATTAGATATCAAATGTCATTATTATTCTTTTTTATTTCCTTATTAAGAAAAAAATCTATCTCATAATTATATTATCTTTTCATAACCAAATCTTTAATTATCTTTTACACCTAAACGTTGCGTAAATCTCTCAACCGATTGAATAACCCTTCTCTCTTCAAACCATAAATATCGTTTGACACCAATCACTCGCTTTGCTTCCTCATTCCTAAATTCACTTCCCCCCGCCCCCTCGATCTGTGTCCCTGCTCCATATCGCCTTCCGATGCTCAGGTGGACGGTGTTCGTCTTGTAGCCGGTCATATTCTTGCTGCATTGACCCTCAACTTCCACCGCAAAAGTGTTATGGTGTTGAATTTTAATTTCGTGGTGCTGAATTTAACCAACCATAGCACATATCTCATCTACAAATGCTTCAATCTACTTAAGAAAAGCTGTGTAGAAGTTGTATTTTAAGAAGTATGGATTTGGCCAGATGATACCCGTGGTTGACAACGATGCTACCTTTTTGTGCCTCTCATCAAAGCTCTCATCTTTGTGTTTGTTTTAATCTGTCTTTTGAATTCAGATTAATAGCTTTTGTTTGTTGCTAAATAGGGTCTGATCTAGTTGACTTCTTTTGGTGAATCAGACATGTTTTCGGGCTCGACATTTTTGAAAGAGAAATCACACGAATTCTCTTGAAGTTGAGGTGTAAATATTTCTAACAACAACAAGTGTTCATCTAAATAGTGAACTGGATTGTTTTGGTGAATTTTTTGAGTATGTATGGTGAAAAAAAAAAATTTAATGGGTTTGAGCTTTCTTGAATATTTTTATGAATTGGTAAAATTTGTCTCACAGTGAATATTTTTAAATTTTGCTCAGTTCGCTTTTTGCAACATGCTTAATTATGATGCTTTTTAGGCCTGCAACTTGTTTCCTTGCGAGAGCAATGAGGAATCATTCTGGATCATCTGGAGAGATACAGTGACGACAATGAATAGTGAATATATAATAGTGAACGAACGGCGAACAGGCTTCTAAGAACACAATGAATACTGTATTGAACATGTTTGAAATGGTTTTGATTGAAGACTACCATTACACAGTGAATATATGTTTTTTTACAAAATATATTTATTACAAATATAAAAATGTATATAATTATGAAGTGAGCAGTGATTATATTTAGCAAAAAAAAAAAATCTATAAAGTGTAAAATAGTATCAATCTTACACGCTACCTATGCAGACCTACCTTCACATGTACCAACTTTTTTCAAAGATAACAAAAAAGGGCAATGTCAAAGATATGAACAAAGAATGAGCATGTCTTACTAGTTATGCACAATTATACTGTCTACCCTTAACCAAACCGGAAATAGGCGGATACCCAAAACATGATTTCGTTCTATGTCAGAGCGATATTAGCCAGTGGCTTAGAACACAAGCTCATATTCAGAGGAGCTTGACATTTTGAACTTTAAAGTATTGTGAAATATAAGATTTATCCCACCACTCTATCAAACATGGCTTATTTTTTTTTTCAAGTTTCTTTTTAAAACTTTCTCCCTAATCTTTTTATGATGATCGTTGGTCTAGAGAGATTTTTTTTGTAAGCCATGCCGTCAAGATAAAAAAGATCACTCATATAATAAAATTTTTTTAAAGAACATTTTTAAACTGCATGAACTCGTAGCCAATTCAAATGACTAAACCATAAAATTCATCAGAATATGTTGGAATCAAATCACTTAAATGAAATAGTACGCATCTAGAAGAAGCTCAAAATTTTCATATTAAATGTGAGATGACACAGAATAAAAGAAAACTATAAAAGAATCTATCAAACACTATGTGATAGTGATGACCATGACTTCCTACCCGCACTAAAAATCTACCGTGTCCTCACAGTTTATAAGCACTCATCAAAAATAAGTTGAAGTAAAGGGAAAAAAGAACTCAAAAGCCAGTTTTTGGTTTGAATTGAGCTTCTTCCCGCGTGCGGACTGACCAGATCCAGCGTGCAGTGATTCCTCCTTCGCATGCAGACTACTTGTATTATGTCCCGGGAGCAAGTCTCCTAAGCTGCATGCTTTCTGCTCTAGATGCGCGCGGCTTACCTTTGTAACTTCACGTTTTTAATGATTTTCCTTCTGTAAAAACTTCACAATATGATTTTGTTGTAGGTGATGAGAACTCAGGAAATAATTAGTGGTTAGTAGATAGTCAAGGTAGAAAGTAAACCAAACTAAAAGATAGTCTAAAAAAAGTTAACAAGTGTAAAGGATTCAAATTTAAAGGTTTAGAGTCATGAGTGTTTGATCATGCAACAACTCTATTCCTCATGTGGCACACAATCTCTTGCATCCCGCTGTCCTCCCATCCTGCCCATTAGCTCTTGCACCATAGCTTGTGTGCACCTCTGTTTCTCAGCAAATTCTATCATGGTGGTGATCACCTTCCACAGTTGTCTGTCATGTCTGACTTGTAGGTTTCTCATGTATGCACGCACCATAGCTGCTTGTTAGAATGCACCTGTAGGCAGTGAAGCTCTCCTCAAAGATCTAGGACGTTCCACGGATGCTGAAGATGAAGAGGGGGATGATCCATGCTCACACTGTCCTCTATCCCTTGCTTTTCGTGTTGCGGGCTGATCTTCAGGTAGCTCCTGACGTAATGCGACATCATTATGAAACTGCAAGCAATCTGGCCACTCAATGCCTGGATGGGTTGTATCCTGATGAGACCAAATTTGACTGTCTTATTCATGCTTAACTCACTTAATCCTATACGGTCCTCAAGTTTTATTTAATGATTTTAGCTAGTTTTTATATTTCAGGCTTATTTCAAGATTTAATGCGAAAATGTGCTAAAAATGACACTTTTGGGCATAATTCGAACAAGAAAAGAAAATCGGACAAAAGACAATGTTCAAATCAAGTGCATAAGCCATGTGCAAGGTTCACTGTGGTGCACACGGGTGAGGATTGACACAAATAACAAAGCGAAAGGAAGAAAAAGAGATTGCAAGGCCACTATTCACGCGCAAGAGCCGCACACGCAACTGAATAGTGACACGTGTGCGCGGGAGCTACAATTTCTTAATAGGTTCTGCAGAATTGGTCCAACTTTCTAGAAGCGTATGTTTCGGTGCAGCTATCTGATCCACGTGATTTAAAAGGCTGTAGAAAGATCAGATGATTATCCACAAGTTTTTATAAGAATCCAAAGCCTAAATCTCGATGTATATCGGCCAAAATCACTAAAGAAACGTTTGTGGGCAGATAATATTCCTCAACTAGTCCTTATCTTAATTTTGATATCCATAAGCCAAAGAAATCCGAAACATATCGATATCTCCTGAAGATTTACATGAATAATAAGCTCAGATTTGTAGCTTAACACCTAATCTATCTTACCCTATATATAAGGCTTAGTTAAGGAGGAAAAAAGAGTTGAATCATTAAATTAATTGGAGTCAAGGGATCATAATCAAGGGAGCAGTGGAGAGCTGTAGGGAAGTCTAACTTAGCATAAGTTTGTGTAAGATCGTATCTTCTACTATTTTATTTGTGTCTTTGTCAATGGCTTTTAGTGGCTAAACTCTCCTGTGTAGTTAAGGTGATGTAAAATTTTAATAATTATTGTGAAATGTAATTATAAATTATGTTTATATTGAAATTGTTATTGTGCAAGATCTAAATTATTGCATTGATTTGCATAAGAACTAATGTGTGTAGTTCGTGTCTGCATGAAACCTAGGTGTTTAGATCTAATTATAAGGCGGAAGCCAAATATAAATTAGATAGAGCATACATAATAACTATCATTCTGTAAAAGCATTGCAACTTTGTCTGAACTCATTATCACAGAAGCACAACTGCATGTTTTGTTACTATGCTGACAACTTGATATAGCTTGTTAGGTATATAGAATTCATACAATGACTTATGAGTATGATGAGTGTACAATAGGAGCAATTGTTTACACTCTGAAATATGGAAAGTATATTTTACTGAATTTAATGCATGAATAGGATTTAGTCTTTCGTATCAATCATCAGTAATCTCACAAGATAAGGCCGCCTGAACTACATGCTTTTATGTATGATTTCTTACTAAATTGTCATTTTACTGTAATAAATCTAAAAACCCCTAGAATCTATACTTTTTATTTTGTGCTCAATCCCTGCGAATCGACCATGTTCTTACTTCTTGCTAGTGAAGTCAGGTTTTATATACTTATATGCATAGAACACCTCAACGACGCTCCTATCAGATTCCTAATTCTAATCAATTTATTATTAAGTTGATTATCTTTTCCGCCTTCATATTTTGAAATTTAGTCAATTACCAATAAGTAAATTACTTACACATGTTTACACATATTCACCAATCAAACTTTTGTAAATTTATAATCTGTCACAATATATTTTAACATACCACCCTATCAAACACCCCTCAATAAAACTATTTCAATTCAGACTACCTATCACCTAGGACTGTAAATAAAACCCAGTATTCGATGAATCGAATCAAACCAAACCGATAGGTTTGGTTCGATTTGAAATTTTACTGGTTCGATTATGGTTTCAAATTTTAAAAAAACTATGACTAATGGTTTAGTTTGGTTTTTAATTTTTTCAAACTGAACCAATCCAAAACGAACAAAATTAGGATTTTATATGAAAATTCTCCTATTTAGTAATTAAATTATCAATAAGTTCATAAAAAACTAACTGAACTGAATCGAACGATGTGGTTTGGTTCAGTTTAGTTTTTCAAAACTAGCGGTTTGGTTTGGTTTAAAATTTTCAAACTGATTACCAACAGTTTGGTTTAATTTTTATTAAAAACCAAACCGAGTCGAATCCTTACGCCCTACTATCACCAACTCGTGTTTAGCTAATTTGATTGAAAGATGTTTGAAAATTTGAAACATAAGAAAGACACTAAAGATAATGTTATTGGAGAGCACTTCAAACTTCAATATCAATGCATTTCTGAACTAAGGTGAAAATATAATTAATTTTAGGGATAAAATATAAAACAGGCTCTGGACTACCATCACTTACCTAACTGTAGTCAGAACCATCACAATTTTCAAAAAGAATGCGATGAAAAAACTTGGACTGATTTTATCAAATAAAATTTACCATTACATTCCTAAACTAATATTATTATAAGACTTAGATTTGTGTGCGAAAATTACGTCGTTCGGTTATCAAAATAAATTATATCGTTTTGCGCACATAAAGAAAATATCGTCTTTTGATAACCAAACGATGTAATTTTCACACACCAATCTATATCTTATAATAATATTAGTTTTGATTTTTTTTTTAGAAAATCAGTCCAATTTTTTTCATCAAACCACTATTTTTGGAAATCGTGTTAGTTTTGACCGCAATTGAGTAAGCGGTGGTAGTTCAGGGCTCTTTTTGGATTTTTCCCCTTTAACTTTAAATCTACACAACTTATTACAATGTTATGAAATCTTTAAAAATGAAAAAATGATTGGGAGATGCTTGGATAAATCAAGCTTGAGGACCACGTTTCCTCGAAATTTCTTATTTGAATTAATAATGTTCTTATGAGCTATAGAATAACCATTTGATTGTTCTTCTTTTGTTGAAAAATTCAACAACTTCCTATATAGTGAAAAATCATGACAAGACGCATCTCTATAATACTACATTTTCAAGTGGCCATCAGAAGGCTACTTCAAAACATACATAATCTATCTGGTAATAGCCCGCATTGACTCCCATGCTCCTAAACTAGCCCCACAGGCCTATCGGGCGCCTTCTCTTCCAGTTTCCCAGTCCCGTGCCCCATTCTCCAACTGCTCGGCCTCCCCAGACCTGGACCCCTTTCTCAGGTGGAGTCACCGCGAACTGCGCTGTCTATCTTTCATCTGCAGCCATCCTGTTCAGATCTGCCGATGGAAAGTTCTTATCAGCCAGCTCCTTCTACATCAATCCGTCCAATTTTTTGGGTGACCTGCATATTAACATTTCCAGAACCAAAGACCTTGTTTTCCCGGTGGACATCCCTGAGATCTGTATTCCATGGGATCTGGATGGAGGCCCCCTCGCTGCAAGGAAATGGGCAGCCTTCCGTGAGAACACCGTCTGCCGAAAGATCTCCAGGCGAGCAAATACGACGGTCAGGCATATAGTCAGAGGTTATCATGACTCCCAAAATAGGCAGCCGGTTATCTTCAGCTAGGACTCTATTGACGAGACTTCAAAAGCTTCTATCTCGGCTGATTAGCGACAGTTGAGCACCGCGCCTCTCCCTCGTCCCCATCAGATTCCCTCATCATAGTCCTTCCCGACTCTCTGCTCTGTTTTGTGTTTGTAGTTTGATCTTAGGTCTTCGGACCATCCTGAAATGTCCCTTATTAGACTGAGAAGCCCTTCTTGCTGTATGTCGCCCAGGGCTGCAAACGAGCCGAGCCGAGCCGAGTATTGGCTTGTTCGAGCTCGGCTCGATTAGAAATATACTCAGTTCGAATTCGGCTCGTACTCGACGAGCCTAAAAAATCTATGCTCGAACTCGGCTCGAATGTTTTTTTTTAAAACTCGAGCTCGGCTCGAACTTAAACGAGTAGCTCGTTTACAAGCAACGGACCATATCGCCGTCGTTTGTTAGTCCGCCAGACCGCTGCATCCTCTGCGCCGAGCTGCAGCTACCGGAGTCGCCGCTGCCGCTCAACGGGCCAGATCCGCTCAATCTGCAGCCAGATCTGGACCGTCACCGCCTCACCGCCAGATCCGGAGTCACACCTCCATCGCTTCGCCGCCGCCGTTACAGCCATCTACCGTCGCCACTTTTGAATCGCTCCCCACTATCTCACTCTTTCTGCTCCTCACGAATCCACTCATCGAGTTGCTTCGCTCGGGGTTCTGTCTCATATGTTTGCAGGTGTCCCAATCCTCAGAGCTTCTTCAAGTTGAGAAGATCGTCGGCCTCTTCCCCTCTCCAGATCCAGGCAAGCTTCCCGTCTCAAAGTCCGCCTGTTGGAGTGTGAAGACTGAGCGTCGTCTGCGTTTGGTTAGATTTGAGAGCACGCTTGAATGCTTGATGATTAAGTGAGTAGGGTTTTTTCGTTTGGTCTTGTTTGGCTGCGGGTATACGATTTTGTTTGGATGCAGGTTTAAAGGAGATTAGTTCCTATATCAGTCTCCTTCACATCTGCAGTCAAACAAGATCAAGCACCTGCAGCCAAACAAAACCAGTCTCCTGATTTTGTATTTTATATAGTTTGGAATTATATTGATTTTGGTTGATTTTGTGATCTGATTTTGAAAGATTAAAAATAAAAAAATACAAATTATCGTTATAAAATAAGTATTAAATAAGTATGTCACTTACTAAATAAGTAAAAATAGATATTAAATGAGTACTAAACGAGTATAATTCGAGTAATAAACGAGTAATATTCGAGTATTAAATGAGCTTTTAACGAGCATGTTCACGAACATAAACGAGTCGAGTACTATCTTGCTCAAGCTCAGCTTGTTTATTAAACGAGCCTAAAAATTTTGCTCGTATTTGGCTTGTTTATAATCGAACGAGCTTTGATCGAGTTTTGACCGAGTATGTTCACGAGCCGCTCGCGAGTGTATTAGCTCGTTTGCACCCCTAAATTGTCGCCTTGGGCGCTCCTGCCCTTGCGCCTCCCTTTTTTATAAAATTTTCCTTGTTTAAAATAATAATAATAATAATACATTTTTAATGGTTGGGTACAAAGTGAGCATTGCTCACAGCCTGTAGCACTAGAGAGAATAGAATTATTTGAAGAAGTGTATTGCTATAATTGAATTCAGGTCAATCTCATATTTGTGGTTTCTCAAAAATAAAAAATAACTTTATATAAGCATGAGGTAATGTTCTTAGTATGATATTGGAAAGAAATGGTTGTTTCCGAATTTTTTTAATGAGTGAGTTTGGTGGATTTTCGGGGGGATTTGGGAGAAGTAGGTTGTCGATTGGGGTGGATTTGAGAGGGATTCGACATAAAATGATCCTTATACTCCCCTATCCTGAATATTCTTTCAATTTTTAGTTTTTATATCTAAAATTATTTAAATAATTTCACGTTGATACTCTTATCTTTTGAAATCGCTCCTTTAACACCTACTTTTTTACTATCCACATTGAAATTTTTGTATTTTTTACTTTCAAATCATTTCTTTTTCATTCTCTCTTTAATTCAGAAACATAGGCTGATAAAAACTCCGACCACCAACTTTCTCTCCAACCTCCACGACACAGTTGAATACGTACCAAAACAACTAAATAGCTGAAAGCTTTTGATGACTTTGGCTTCACTTCTACTCCAAGACCTCAAGGCACCTTTTCTTACTTCAATAATTCTGTTGGCATGAGTCAGGCTTTTATTCTCGTGTATTTGCTTCCTCATCCATGTCTTGGAGTTTTTTGTAAGATGGGAGTTTCCAGCGGATACAGCCTGCCAGTGTGGATGGTCATGGTAGTATGTGCTGTGACCTTTGTAGCTCTTCTGTATACTGAGACACTGAGCTCTCTTTCCTCAGGCTCCTTTCTCAGACTTAATTCATGTCCAAAGAAAAAAGGTGAGCCCCGTAGCGTCAAGTCTGCTTCAGGTATGTGATGCACTTGCCTCTTACAAGATGGTGAATTGGGAGACAGCCCTCAATTACTCTGTTAAGGTTATTATTAATTAGTACGTGATATAACAACAGATGATGAGAATGATAGCAGGGGAATTAAGAATGAAGCAGCAGATGACAGATTCGAGTTTGATCCAAGTGAGTGCAGTGTCACAAATGGGAAGTGGGTGTTCAATAGCTCATTCAAGCCTTTGTATTCAGACGAGAGTTGCCCTCATCTTGATAGGCAAGTTGCCTGTGTCACAAATGGGCGACCCGATTCGGATTATCGGTTTTGGGAGTGGCAGCTTGAGGACTGTGTGCTACCCAGGTTTTAAATGCTATATTCTGCTCTCAGCTCTAGAATAAGTAAAAAGACTAGGAAAGGGAGCTAAAAACTAACCAAGTTTCTTACTCATGCTATGGGCAGGTTTGACCCAAAGCGCGCCCTCCACAAAATAAGAGGTAAGAGATTAATGTTTGTGGGAGATTCACTGCAAAGGGGTCAGTGGCAATCATTTGTTTGTCTGGTAGAGTCTGTGATACCTCAAAACCAGAAGTCCATGCGGCGAGGACGCTCACATTCAGTGTTTAAGATCAAAGTACGGATCACATGTCTCCTCCTAGTCCTGTATAGTAATTGTTTGAGGAAATGATATGCATTTGGTTATTTATGGAGACGGACCAATTCCTTGAGAGATCCTAATACTCTAAATGTTCATGACTCAGCAATACAATGCCACTGTCGAGTTCTACTGGGCTCCATTCCTTGTCGAATCAAATTCGGACCTCCACATTATAGGCGACCCAAAGCAGAGAATTTTGAGAGTGGATTCTGTTGAGAAGCATGCCAGAAATTGGCACAATGTGGACATCCTAGTATTCAACACTTACGTTTGGTGGATGAGTGGGTTGAAGATCAAGTCATTGTAAGCAACCTGCAGGCACTCACCTACTATGCTTGCTAAATACTCACCAAAATGATTTCTGTTTTATTTTTACAGGTGGGGTTCATTTGCGAATGGAGAAGAGGGGTTTGAAGAGTTGGATGCGCCAGTTGCTTATAGGATAGGCCTGAAGACGTGGGCTAACTGGGTCGACTCAAATGTCAATCCTAAGAAGACTCGGGTCTTCTTCACTACCATGTCTCCGACACATATGAGGTATATTACACTAAGCATTTCACCTTATAGTTATTCACCATCTCATCATCTCAAAGAAGAAGAAAATCACAGGAGGGCCGACTGGAGTAAAAAAGATGGGATTCGATGCTACAACGAAACAAAGCCAATACTAAAGAAGCAATATTGGGGAAGCGGATCAGACCAGCGTATAATGAAGGTAGTTTCGAGTGTAGTAGAAAAAATGAAAGTGGCGGTCACCTTCATCAACGTGACGCAACTATCAGAGCACAGAATAGATGCTCACACGTCAGTCTACACTGAGGTACAGGGCAGCGTCTTGACAGCGGAAGAGAAGGCGGAGCCACTGCACTATGCAGATTGCATACATTGGTGCTTACCGGGAGTTCCAGATACATGGAATCAACTCTTTTTAGCATACTTGTAGCCGACTCTAATGTTATTACTTTCACCGTGTCAATCCAAAATCAGCCTCTTCATCCCGCACATTCTATTCTATCAATCATAGTTATTAACCGGACCGGTCGGTTCAAACCGTGAACCGATGCATAGTCCGGTCCGATTCGATTAGCATTACCGCTCTGCATGCTAAACCGGGTTCAACCGGACTGAACCGGTTACCGGTTCATTGCTTTATAATTATATAAACTATTTTAATTAAAATAGAATATAATAAAACAATTAGTAAATGTACATTAAGTGTAAAATGTAGTTAGTGGGAATTGATCCCTTGTCTTGGGCGTGTTTGGCAGCCCATCTACCACCCAGCCACTCCAATTCATATCTTGTTTTATGTTGCAACTTATATATATATATATATTAAAAGTTCTGTGAAATTAGACCAAAGGTTGAACTGGTTCGAGCCGCCGATTCGACTGCCGATCCGATTCTGATAACTATGCTATCAATTACAAGTAGGGTAAATTACAAATACATTGTCTGTACTTTCACCTTATTTCAATTCAGTTACCGTACTTTGTAATTTTTCAATTCAAGTACTCTAACACTAATTTTAAAACAAAAAATACTACAATTCATGGGATTTAATACACCAACACTATAAATCATATTTTTTATTGCATGATAATGAGAATCCACATTCAATAAGGTGAATTATAATATTTTTTTAGTTTCAAAATTAGTCTTAAAGTACTCGAATTGAAAAATTACAAAGTACGGTACTTGATTTGAAATCAGGTGAAAGTACAAGCAATGTATTTGTAATTTACCCTTACAAGTATAAAAAAGGACAGTATAATTATTGTTTCAAAGCTCACAAGCCCATTTTTGTAATTCCCGATAAATATTCATCTTTTGGACTAATTATAATTATTATACTAAAATTTGATAACAGACCTAATTTAACTTTTTTTTAAGTATAGAAGGATAAAGGTATTACTATCTATTAGAAATAATTAAATTTAAGTGATATAATAAAGTGAAACAGTTCAGTTTATTGTGCTCGTGGGTCGATGATATGATGTTTATAGCGTTTCAAGCCTGTTAATAAAATTGGGCATGAACGAACCTATACGAGGAGAGCTCAGGTCTCGAATCCACTGTTTCGAACGAGGCTGCCTAGGCTGAGGAAGGAGGAGAATAAATCAAGAGTCCCACATTACTTTTCTTGTGATATTTTACGCATTATTTTCTTGGAGGATCAATGGATCAATATTCAGGTAACTCTATCACTCATAATTTGTACCCCAATTTAATGTTCATTTATTACATGTACACATTCCAGAAACGTTTAACACATGGTATCTGATCCCATGTACATGAGATCAATATTTCTTTTTTGAAAGATAAAATTTCATTTCAACAAAAAAAAATACATCTCTCTAGAAGAGGATACTCTGAGATCCTCATGGAACAAATTTAAAATCTATTAGAGAAAAAAAAACAAATCATTCAGATGATTCTTTGGATTACCAGTGCAGTGGTTGAGATAGGAGTTTAGGCATCAAGGGAGAACCACTAGGGTCTTCGGAAAATTTATTCAACTCAAGGGGCTGTTATTTGGATAGTTGTCATCCCTCATCTATCAATGAAGATCATGATTTAAACCCTCTCATTGTGTAAGGTATGAGTATTTTGAAAAATATAGACTTCTCTCATGAGATGGTTAGAAATTTCAAGTTAAAGGTAGCAATGTGGGAATAAAAATTGATTTATCTAAGTTCTACGACAGATTTCACTGTCTTTTCTCCATGAAGCGTTGAGGGCTTTTGGCTTTTGACTTCTCTCACTGTCTTTTCACTCCTCATGATTTCACTTGATTTGTCCACTGTGATCCAGACCAAACTATTCATATTTTAGTGTAAAAATAAAAAAATTAATTTTTTAAACCCCAATTAAGTATAAAAATATTATATTTCTTATTTTTGTACCCCTAATTAAGCTAAAAAAATATTATATTTTTTCTTTTCGTATCTCATTCAGCTAAAAAAAAATTGTACCCCCGAAATAAAATTTCTAGTTCACCATTTGTTTGGCTTTCACGAAAATTAGATTGATTTAATATACAGACTTCATAACAATTTATGGTACTCTGTTAAGATGCAAGGGAGTGATCATGGTTTTTTCAAAGCCCGATTGTGGTCTAAGACAGGGAGATCCCCTCTCACCTGTCCTTTTTATAATTACGATGAATGTCTTTGGCAGGAACCTCAATTTGTTTATTGACCAGCAAACAATTAAGGAGTATTTTTATAGTAGAAGAGTAAAGGTTGTTTCTCATATGCTTTTTGTTGATGACATTTTAATATTCACAAATGGTTTTAATTGCTCCATGAGGAGATTAAGTATGTTGATCAATAATTTTTGCCAATCATCAGGTCAAGTGGTGAATTATGATAAGAGCAGATTTTCATTAACAGGAATGCTAAGGCATCTCAGTATAGAAAAATTCAGCAGGTTACAAAATGCCAGAAAGGAACTTTACCTTTCAAATATCTTAGAGTTCCTTTATTTCAGGGTAGAGCTAAATCTGAAATTTTTGATTACATCATTAAGATGATTCAAAGAAAAGTTGCTGGTTGGAAAGCCAAGTTTTTACAGCACAATTAGGCTCTGAGAGGTAAATTTCATAGAATTTTTTACAAAACAAATCTTTGTGGGCTGCCTTCATAAATCAAAAATTCTGGCTGCATTCAACTTCTGCTACTCACTCTAAGCTATGGAAAAGTTTAACTCCCATTATTAAAGATGTTGATGATACCAGTTTCTAAATGATTGGGAGGGGAAAAATTAATTTTTGGAATAAGAAATGGTGGTCTTTGAATAATATCTCTATCAATGAAGATCATGATTTAAAGGAGACAGTGAAAGATATTTGGAATGATGTCAACAAAAAAACTTCGTATTTATCATTCATGCCTACGATTTTACAGGAGTATGCTGCTACATTGGATTACAAATAATGATGACAAACTTATTTGGGAACATGTTGTGGATGGAGAATTTAGTACGAATAGCTACAGACATCTTCATAGAAATTGCTTATATTCTCAACTATGGTGGAAAAAGTATTGGCAGCATTAGATCGCGTCCAACTAGCAGTTTTATGTGAAAATGCCTCAATAATGCAGGCCGAATATTTCGTGGATCACGAGGAAAATTGTTGGGTGTGCTAAAAAATATTCAGGTATGTTTTTAAATCTCATGAAAAATAGCGTTGGAAGAGGCTTAGGTATGAAATTCTCCACAACTGAGGTATATAAAAGCTATGTGAGAAAAGCCTATGGTCTAATTTTGACAAGGCTCATTTCTGTTGGAATAAATTATCATTTCCTAAGCATGCTTCTATCTCTTGGCTAGCCTATCAAAATAAATTGTTTACGAAAGACAAATTGTTAACCTTTGGTATAGTAATAGATGGATCTTGTGTCTTATGTTCTCAACAGGATGAATCTTGTGGCCAATTATTTTTTGAATGTCCCATACCTAGAGAACTATTATTATTCTTATTAGATAGATTGGACATTTCAGAAAATAATGGCCATAATCACAAGAATCTAACTTTCTTATCCATGGTTCTAGCAGGTTCTTCTATGAGGAGAATTGATGCTAGAGTTGTGGTGAATCTAGTGTTATATCATGTTTGAAGAGATAGAAATGTGAGGATCTTTAAAGATGAAGTGAAGGATACATAAAGATTGAAGCTCGAAGCAATTCAAGAAATGAATATAATTTTGGAGAAAATAACCAAAATGAAACTCGCATAGAGGAATGTAGTATGCAGAAAAATGGGCATATCCCCTAATTTTGTACAGAAGTCTCCTAGACAAGTAGGCTGATTTTGTTGTAATCAGGTGGAGGCTAAGACTAAAATCCCATATCCATCGATATATGTTCTTATGGGAATTGTTAGTCCATGATTTGTGAGTAGTTCCTCATTGTAAATCCCATATCTATCAATATATGTTCGTTTGGGATTTGTTATTTGTTAGTCCAGGATTAATATCCGAGCGTATAGTTCTAGGCACTTCTTGATTGAACAGTAGCATTCCAGGTCTTGTATGTCTTAGAGTAGTCATGTCTATTTGGCAAATTTGTTGAAATTTAATAGTTCCTCACTGTAAAGATTGTCTTCGTCGTACAGTGTCATCACTTTTTTGGAATAAAACTTAATCTTCAAAAAATAATAATGTAGTCCGAGTTGATGCAGCAATTCAAAGAGCAAAAATCCACCTGGCCTCCAAATGTGTATGTTGCAAAAGCAGTCTAATAGAGGCCTTATATCATCTTCTATTTTAAGTGATGCTGCAAAATAAATATGGAATTTTCTAAAAGAATTTTTAGCATTCAAGGCAACTGCTCCTCCTTTTCTCGGCAGGCTCAGGTTTGGATTAAGGACTCTCTTATAACTTTTCAATTTGGTTGCATGAAGATATTAGCATTTGTATTGACCACATGGGAAATTTATAAATGGAGAAACAAGATCAAGTTTGAAGAGCCAATGAATGACAAAACAATTCTGCCAAGTATTATGTATCATCTACCTCTTAATGCCAAACAGAAAAGCTACATGAAGTGAAGAATTGTCTCTGCAATGCCTGCAAGTTCCTATTAAAAGACCGAAAATCAGAAAAAGAGAATGGGTCAAATGGAAAGCTTACAAAAAGGAATACTCTAAATATTCATGGAGTAATGGATGGCTACTTTACACAAGGAGGTGGAATCATAAGAGATAGTCATGGAAACTTCATTCAGGCATTTAGCTTCAAACAGAGAAATTGTTCAGATCATGATACTCCGTACTTCATAGCACTAAAGGTTGGATATCTTTTGACAAAGTTTTTTAGCATTCAAATTTCTGAAGTGCAATATGATTCTATTAGCATTCATTCCTTTTTAAAAGGTCAAGGTAGTATTCTATGGAGGTGTATCGATATATGCATACATATAGAGTTCAATAATGAAGGAATTATTTCTCAGTTTGTACCAAAAGAATGCAACATGGTGTCAGTGAGTTTGGCAAAATTGGTAACAAATTACAGTCTTACTATCCACTTCTCAGAGGCACAATGCAATACAATTACCAGGAGATTAATCAGGCAGGACTTCGAGGGAATTCTGAGATGGAGAAAAAGGTAGTGTCTCCGCTGGGGTTTGGCGGGGACATCGCCGGAGCCTGTCTGGCCTGCGCTAGGCCTGCAAAGAGCCTTCTTTCCTCTCTTAGTTATTGTAGTTTCTTAGCACTTTTTTGGTAAAATCTTTTGATTTTCTTGTTTTAAGTCATATGAGCTATTGTTTTTATACTGCTCCGAGTCACACTTTTTGACTCTATTAATAAAATCATCAGGGGATCGTCCCTTCTTTTTTAAAAAAAATAATAATAATAAATTAACATGGTAACCTAACAAGCTTGAGAGGAAAGAAAAGAATTATATAAACATAAGCATAACTTAGTTGACTGATCTGTGATTATGTTGGTTATTGATACTAAAGCTGAAAATTATGTGATGAATCACACTCCGTAAACTTATCCCATCCTTGCCATTATGTAGAGCAATTTTAACGACAGAGCATGAGTTCTTTCTTGTCACTCATATAAAATACAAGATGTATAATACCATAAAGATAATGAACACAAAGAAGATAAAAAATGAACTTACTTGAGTTGAGCATCTTTACTTGAGAGCTAGGGTACGTTATCCCTAGGATCTGGGTTCACTACTAACTCATGGTCTCAAATTGAGCCCTAATGACGTACACTCACTACAAAAGAAAGTACACTAAACTAGAAAAAACTACAAAATATGTACAGAGAAGAGCTCTCTACATTGTGAAGAATTGAGAGAGGAGTTGTATCGTGTTTATCAATGTATGTCTCTCAAATGAGGTGTTGGAGAGGTCTTTTTAAAGTATTAGAGGGTTATTCTTGTGGCCTTAAAGAGGAGAAGCCAATTCTCTATGAATCCTCCTTCATAAAAAGTAGAATTTATCATGTACTCGGTCGAGTAAATTGTGCGTAAATCTTTTAATCTGTCAAGTATGTCTACTTGAAGAGGATTTTGCCTTTTTTTTGTATTTGGACAGAGCAGATGCAATAAATGCACCTCCTCAGACCGAGTGAATTTCCTTCTTCATCATACTCGGACAATGTGGGGCACATGCCTTTCCTACCTTTAGCCTTTCCAGAGTCTACTCGGTCGAGTAGATGTGGACTTTGTGCAATTTCTTCGGGTTTTTTTCTATTTTAGTTCCAAATTGCTTCATTTTACTTTTTTTTTTGCCTTTAAATTATTTTATTGATGAAAAAGGACCTTTTTGGCAAATGCCTACATGAATTGATATTGCTCTATGAGCATTACATTTGGGCAGGCCAGACCAATTGACCTACAGCCTGCTAACAAGGCCGCTGAGCTGGGGAAGGTGAGCCGCACGCGGCCAAGGGACAAGCGACCAAACACCAGGCGTTGCAGCGCCCCGTACGGGTCTGACGCGGGAACTCGGGGCGCTGTCCACGAGGCTAATCGCGTCACACCACTCCCAACGCGTCCTCGAGAGCTGCAGGAAAGGAGCCTGTGGGCTCTGCTGGCTGCTGTCGCGACATGGGGCTGGACAGGAGGACCAGCAGCTCGGCAGGCGAGGGTGACCCTGCCACGCTCCAACGCGACAGGGTACATGGCCTGCACCCGGAGACCAAGACGCTGACCGTGCCATGCCCCCGACCCCAAGAGACTCGACGGCAGCGGGTGGTGGAAGCGGAAAGAGCGGCTCGCCGGAGGTCATTCAGACCGGGGCGGGACCGATTCCGCTGCCTAAAAGAGGGTGCTGCGGCTCCCGGGGGTGTCCGCCTGATGTAGCCACGGTCCAAAATTCCTAGATCTGGCCCCTCTACATCCAAAAACCATGGCTTCCCTCTTGCGGCTCGGCCTGCACAGAGCTAACCCGACGGAACCGGGAGGGGGCGAGCACTGAGCTGGGCCGAGAGCTTTGGTGGCTAGGTGTTGAGGCGAGAGGCTGGCTAGGGGAAGGGCGGTGGGGCTTCGGGCTTCTTCCACACGGGGGCTGCGGCTACAAGGCGAGCGACGCGGGAAGGGAGCGCCAGGGCGTGGTGCGAGTGGAGACGCCGTGGATGGGGATTCAGGCCTCCAAGGCTTGGCTCGCTGTCCGGCAAGGTCTTACTCCGCTCAGGTTACTTGGCGAGGGGTGCCACCACAAGCGCGCGGCTGGTGGACTACTGGGGCGATTGGCGGAGGTGGTTGGTGGGGTGGCGGGGCAGTAAGTGTGCGGGGAGGAGGGCCTGCCCCCACCCTCCTCCTCCACCGCTGACTGGAGACGAGATTGTCTAGAGAGAAGGCAGAGGGAAAAAACCCCGTAATCCTTCATTTTACTTTTCATCCCCCTTTTTGGACATTTTATGCGAAATGAAATTAAAACACTCAAAAATGGTGTTATGGTTTGGAAACCGATTTGAATTACTAAAAATGGAGCCTTACATTGATCATATTTTTGACTGATTTGAAGGAAAATGAGAGAAAATTTTATAGTTGGTTTAGGGAAAGTTGGGACATGCAAATTAGGTGAAAATAAAGAATAGTTTATACTAATCCTATACTTTTCTATCTTTAACCAAATAAAATAAAAATAAAATGAATTTCATCTGGAATTCATCACCATTTTCCCCTAAACTAAATACAACATTTTGCTGCATTAGTCCACTTTTGTGATCTTGAATCATGTGTCGATCTTTAAAATATAGGATTCTATACGGGGTGTGATTTTTTATTTGAAAATTTTTATTATACAAGTATGTGAAATATCTCTCTGTCCTCTCTTACATGTCACTTAACCAAAATTTTTTTTTCACTTTTACTTGTCACTTAACACTTTTCAATGCGTATTTAATATCTACAACTACCTTAAAATGTCAAACATTAATCACTTCATTAACATAATCAATAAAAAATTCATTCATCACCAGTAATAATCTACCAAATTTACTTTTTGCATGATTTTTTTAAAAAAAACATCAACCATCCACTCATTAAATTTGTTCAACCGCTAGCATTAACTTCACCTTAATCTACTCAAATTAATTTTAAATGATATGTAGTAGAGGATGGAGGGAGTATGAATATGTGTGGTGTAGATTTCAAATAAATGGTGATCGAGGTAATGGTGGATGTCGAGAATTTCCACCTTCTGGATGTGTATATTTCAAATATAACGCCTTGGAGAATCAAACGCTGACCCAGCCCACTAGTCGCTTCCAATCAACCGCGTACCAGCAATAATTAGAGGCTGACCAAACTTTAAGCGTTGACCGTTGAAAACATGTTTTTATATAGGAGAAATTTTTGAATGACATGAACATCTTTAATAAAAATATATTATGTGTTGCGCCACCAACAAACATTTATTAATTTTAAATTTATTTTAATTTTTGAATGTATGATGAGTTGACAATTTCCCATAATGCACACCCAAAAGAGACCCTATATATAGAATAGGGAAGTCATGAGAGCTCCCACCAGCTTTCTTAGATCAAAATGGCTTCACAGAGAGGCAAAGCCTTGCTCCTCCTTACTTTGCTGGCCGCGCTAGTATTGGTGGCTCCATCGGCAGTGGCACAAAACTGCGGCTGCTCATCGGACATGTGTTGCAGTAGATTCGGCTACTGCGGCCTCGGTGACGACTACTGTGGCACTGGATGCCAGAGTGGACCTTGTAATACCCCCACGAATACTGCCACAAACGATGTTGTGGTTGGTGATGTGGTCACCGATGCGTTTTTCAATGGGATTATCGGCCAGGCTGCTGACACTTGTGCTGGAAAGAGCTTTTATTCGCGCGCCGTGTTTATAGATGCTCTTAACTCATACCCACGCTTCGGCCGAGTTGGTACCGTGGATGACTCTAAGCGTGAGATCGCCGCTTTCTTTGCTCACGTCACGCACGAAACCGGACGTAATAATGTTTTCTTTTTCTTATCTGGAGCTTCTGCTTCCCTTTTCGTTCATACTATATATACCTGTGGTTAATTAAGTTTGTAACTAACAAGGTAAGTTTTATGCTGGATGCAGACTTTTGCCACATAGAAGAGATAAATGGAGCATCAGGGGACTACTGCGATGAGGATAACACCCAATACCCATGCAACCCTAATAAGGCATACTATGGCCGTGGACCCATCCAACTCTCATGGAACTTCAACTACGGCCCTGCAGGAGACAGCATCGGGTTCGATGGCTTAGGCGCACCCGAAACCGTAGCCAATGACCCCCTCGTCTCATTCAAAACAGCGTTGTGGTTTTGGATGAATCATTGTCACACTGCAATTACTTCAGGTCAAGGTTTTGGTGCAACCATAAGGGCTGTTAATGGAGCGCTCGAGTGTGACGGTGGCAACCCTAGCACAGTCCAGACACGTGTTAGATACTTCACTGAGTATTGTAGCCAACTTGGCATCTCTACTGGGGATAATCTAACCTGTTGATTAACTTTCCTTTTATACATGTTAACAATAAAAATACGTGTTTGTATTTTTTTTCATTTTCAAACTCTACTGGAGTACTAATTTTCTGCTGTCGTCCTAAAAATTTCATATGAAGAATTTGGTAAGTTCTGGAATCCCCATCCTCTTTATGGGTGGATCCTTCACAGTGGGCCATTATAAATCACTGATTCAAGATTCAATAATTCAGAATCCTTTGAAGCAGCTCAGTGTAGAGAAAAGGGACTGCCTCGAAGATAAACTGATCGGAGACGTACACAAACCAAAAAGCGACTACTGCCAAGAATAGATAACATACCTTGGGAGAAAAATAAGAACAAAGTCTCATGTAACCAAGTAACCAACTGAGACTAGGATGAGAATTGAGGGATAGCAATTAGGAGGGAGATTGATTCATGATGTCTGGAATGACAATCATAGTAGCTGGACATGAGAATAGAAGATGATCTTGGTGGTTGGATTGTTGAAGGTGTGTGAGATGGCCCGCAGTGAGTCTGCCTTCACTATCACGGTGGATAAGGTGTGTGGCCCCGACAATCACAAAAAAAAAAAGATGATTAAGGTCTTCATCTTGTTAGCCACTAATAGAACAACTAGGTATTGCAGTGTTCATATCCGTTCATAAAAACTTTCACGAGTTCAAGTTTGTGCCCGTATTCACGAGTTTTTAAAAAATATATTCAAGCTCAACTCGTTTAATTTTAATGAGTTCGAGCCGAGGTCGAGCTTTACTCGAGCATTTGAATTAATCTAATATAAAATTTACTATATATGTTAAATTAGATTTTAAACGAATTTAATAGAGTTTTAAACGAGCTACTTGTTAAAGAATCTCACTTTATTGACCAATAATTTTATAAATTTATAAAAAGTTTCTAGTGAAGTTCATAACGAGCCTCACACGAGCAATACATGAGTTTAAATCGAGCTTTTAAACGAGTCTATAAATGAGCTACTCACGAACATGAACGAGTTGAAAACCTCATTGCATATATGCTTACCTCGTTTATTTAATGAGCTCATAAACAATGTCAAATGATAACATAAGTTAGCTTCGATCCTTTTTTGTTAGACAGATTTTTGTAAGTTATTTCAGTCATCTTCACTAATTTTGACTGTCTTAATTCTTTTTTGTATAGAGTGACATGTTTAAACTCGAATATGGGCTTATTGAGCATTTAATCAAGGTTCTTATATAGTTTTTTTGCGAACAAAAACGAGCTGAGAACCCCCTAGCTCATGTTCTACTCGTTTATTAAACAAGTTTAAAATTAATGTTCGTGATCGACTCATGTATTAACAAACGAGCTTTGATCGAGTATTTACCGAGTTTGTTCACGAGTCACTCGCGATTATATCGGATCACTTGCAGCCTTACATTTTTTACCATGAGTAAACATTTCAAACAATATGGCACCGTATATGAAACTTGAGGTAAGAACCCAACGACATTTTGTAGACTTCTGATCGTGAGATGACTCACCATGAATGGATCAGGATGAAACACTATTAACATAAAGATTCAAAACTATGGACCTATGTTAAAGAGTACATTTTGTTGTCAAGGAAGTGCTGCCAATGGTTGGAATCAAAGAAAGAAGTTGGCTCAATTAATAAAAAAATGATAACATCCACTCCACCTAGGAGGTCATCAGTATTGGATTACTTTGGAAAGAAAACTAGCTTTCATGAGCCTAGGATGTTCGTCTTTTACCCACATGAATTTTAAACAATTACAATAAATGTCTTGCAATATTTTCTTAGAAAGTTTGTACTCTCTGTAACAATTGAAGAGAAAGAAGCACTAACTTGTTATTAATGTCAATGTCGCAACAAGCTAATAATAGAATCTTTAACAAATGTGTTTTCATCCCATATGCTGCAAACGTTAGATTTAAGGGTCAAAATAGTGTAGTTAAATAAATTCGTTAAGCATGAAGTTATACGGATCACTGTGGTTGGAATCAATTCAAAGGAATCAAAGGGAAACCTACTTCTATTATCAAAAAACTTGTGCAGATGGAAAATAAACTGAAATACATCTGAAAGGCGCCCGAGTCGTAACTTTTTTTTAGGAAAAAAATCCTCAAAATGTACATACCCTGTAAATATTAGGGATCGCGTATGTAGGAAGGTTTTCCAAACCACGCTGCACAAGCCCCGATCTGAAATACCAGGTAATTACTTTTAATAGTTTCAATCTGAATTGTCAGACACAATTCTGGATCCGAATAAAACACCCTAATGAAGAGATTAGAGGATAGGGTTATCTCTTTGATGAGCGCACCAAGTGTGGCGCCTCTACCGGTATCCACACATGGGTGGTGGATACCACGCCCTCTGGAGTACTAGCTCTTCGGATGACCCTCTCGTCCTCTGCGTTCAATCTCTTTCAAGAACTGACGTTACATCTCCTCTAAACAGAAGCTCTAAGCTTCTATTTATAGTGAGAACCGTACTCTTGGGCTCCGGCCCGTGGACCAAGCGCATCAAATGGGTTATTGGACGGGTTCGTGGACCTGGCCCATTGGGTAGTATCCATGAATTATACCCATTTAGTTCATCCAAATCAGGCACAGATTGAAACAGATCATATCCGGACTGAATTTTATTTAATGTTTTCTCAATTCAATATATGTCACTCGAATGTGTGCGATTTTATATGTTTATTCTTAATTAGCCATAAACAAAACCACATTGATCAGAAGCAGCCCCTAGTAAGACATTATGATCCATATCTAAGAATATGAGGTTCCCGAGATAATCAAACCACAGTCAATACAAGTCAATTAACTAATTTAATGGATATATTCTAACAATAGTCAGGAAATATAATTTACGAGTCACTTAGCGGATACATTTCGAGTGTATTTCGGGTAAGAAAAATAGAAGAAATGAAAGATAAATAACATGGGGATTCAGCGCAAAGCTTTTTTGAGGGCTTTGCGGGTGCTTTGAGGGGGCATTTGGGAGGAGTTTTGAGGTGGATTTAAGGGGAAATGGAAGAGATCTAAAAGTGGTATTTTTAGAATATCTTCAAAAAGTTTTGAGGGGGGTGTTTTAGAGTTTTCCATTCAGGGGATTTAGGGTATTAGTTTATATTAATGATTTAATAGAGATAAGTAATACTTAATTATGTTCCACATCCCTCGAGCCATGATTACGCAAAAAAAATAAATATATATATATATCTTTGTAGTAGTCCTCTTTTCATAAGGTGATACAAAACTGCAACCAAAGTGATATACATATTTCACTTGATAAACATTTATCATATAAGTAAATAAAAAATGATAAAAAAATCCAAAAGGACCTAGTTATGGTTTGAACTAGTACGATTGTAAAAAATTGTGCGATGAAAAAAAATATTGGACTTATTCGGATGATGTTTGAGGTCAGTTTATTTGATTTCTTAAATATAATTGATTATATTAAATTTATTAAGAATTATGAATGACTGTGTATGCAAAAACGTCATTTTGTGAATGTGCGCAAAATGATATTATTCATTTTGGTAACCAAACAAACAACATTAAGTCTTGTAATAATATTAGTTTAGAAATATAACGGTAAACTCAATTTTAAAAAAATAGTTCAATTTTTTTATCAATTTTTTTTTTGACAATTATAGTAATTCGAACTGTAATTGAATGTTTTTTGAAATTTTTCCAAAAAAGAAAAAAATTATGTTTCAAGGCTTGGTGACAACAATTTTAAAAAAAATGGAGATAATTTTGAGGTTGAGTAGATTTGTTTAACATATATAGAATCAAGCTTCCCAATCCACTCCATTTCAATCAATTCATTTTCAACGAAACCCTAAACCACTTGAAAACTCTGCTTCCCAATCCACTCCATTTCAATGAATTCACTTTCAACGAAACCCTAAACCACTTGAAAACTCTACCCCTGAAAATCCCAATACCAACCAGCTCCTCTCTTGTTATATGATTACCGTCTCGATTCGAAATGGGCTTTTCCATTGTCGCCTTGATGCCTTCTACTCCCCCATCCGGCTGCTTCTACTATCATGTGAGTCACTTGACAAACTAAAACCAAGGCATATCTATCTATGTCTTCTGTTGTATTCTTGCAAAAATCTTCTTATCATTATTAATTTAAGACAAGCTTGTGTTCTTTGTTTAGCGGGAGGTCAGGGTCAAGTGCGTGAAATCTTCAAAGAGAGGAGACGCGGTTGGCTCCACTCGATTATCTTCCCTTCCTTCAATTCCCAATTCTTCTGGCCTGGACAAATGCAGTAAGTTCACTTCTATCCTTGTACAGTTGTTGAGTGTTGATGTGATCACATCGTTTCAAATAACTGGTCAAAGTGTCTTTATTTTAGTTCCATTCATTCTTTCCATTTCAAATGCTGCAATCAGCATAGTCCCCATTGGGTTCTTGTTCAAGGTGTTTTTAACTGATTTTTTTTCAAATTTGGCTTTTCTGCTTTATTCTCTATCATTTCTGAACCCCCGTTTGGTTTGTTTTTCATTCTGACCTTTTCGCAGTTACGAAGTGCGAAAATCATATGAAGCTTTTCGCGGTTGCGAACAACGAAAATAATAGGGATTTTCGCAGTTCGGAACTGCGAAAATGTCAGAGTGGAAAACTCCCCAAGCGGGGGTTCGGAAATGATAGAGAATGAAGCGAAAAAGCCAAATTTGAAAAAAAATCTTTTTGACTATCATCTATGCCTATATATAATTGTCGCCTTATTAACAGAAGTAGACATGCCAGTGTTCACAAAATTTGTAATGCCCATTCTTTATTGGGCATCAATATCGTCACCCAGTTGCTGTTTTTCTTCTTACTCCTAACGTAGGAAGCCTGGCATGATATAAGGAAGGAATCAATGTGATGTTGGCCTTTAAGCATTTTTCATCTACATTTTGCTGCCTTAGATGTGTCTAACCTTGTATATGTTCAGTGCAGAACTCTTTCAACAAACTGCTTATGTGAAGCCGTCAAGTAGGTGTAATGTGCAAAGTGAAGACAAAGAAGGAACTTTTAGTGGTGAAAGTATATTAGCAGACCAGCAAGCCTTGGAGCATGAATTGCGGATTGCCATTGATGAAGAGAATTATCCCCTTGCAGCTAAGATCAGGGACAATCTTAAGAATCTTCATGAAGATAGCAGGGCTCTGGTCTTGGCAGCAAATGCTCGCTTCTATCACTCGTTTAGGACCGGTGACCTGGCAGGAATGCAAGCCCTTTGGGCACAAGGAGATCACGTGTGTTGTGTGCACCCAGGCGTCCCTGTAATATCTGGTTATGACTTAGTTGCCCAGAGCTGGGAGTACGTCCTGGCTGACTATGAATTTCCACTCAAGATCGAATTAAAAGATGTCCTGGTTCACGTGAGAGGCGATCTTGGATATGTTACCTGTGTTGAATTCATCAAAACTACAGGCAGCAATTGGGGCAGACAAACCGCAACTAATGTATTTGAGAGAATCCATGGCCGGTGGTTCATATGTATTCATCATGCTACGAGAATTATCACCTGAGCAAGAGCTAGTACTGCATCCCGAAAAACAGTTTTATCATATAATATGTAACTACAAGCTGTTTTGTTTATTTTACCTGCCAAATTGTGCTCTCAGTTCTGTCGCCTTGGGGGACAGTTTCTTCTGTTTTCCTTACAGAAACTTGTGCTGTATTGTACATTTTTACTTTATGAAATCAAAGGGTCTCTACACTGTTATCAGGTCCACAGTCTATAGCCGAGTGTTTAATGAGAAAGAAAAGTTATAAGTAAGGATTATCTTGTTTTTTAAAAATATGCAAAAAAAAAGAAATGTTTTAGGTCTATTTGTAAAACAAACATCATAATTGCATTCATATATTAGAATTCAAATTTTTTTATTATTTCATGTAACTGCATCATTTTAACCATAAAACTATGAAGTTTTACTAATCATGAATTAATTCTAATCTTTTGACCTAATTAATTAACTGCTTTAATATAAGAATTGAACCCAGATCTCATTTTTAACCAACCATTGATAGAATTAATGAACCGATCCATAATATTAGCTAGGATTTGCGTCGTTATCCTTTGACGATCCATTGAATTCTACTTAGCTGAATCGGCTTTGTCCTCAGTCCTGTATAGCACTTTTTCTTAGCGCCTGGAGTTCGACTGTCAATCCTCATATCAAGCATGACGACCCTCAATGATGAAGAATGAATCAATCCGACAACCTACGTGATCCATCTCAAAAAATCCTAAGATGAAAAATATATCGTTTTAAGGCTCCATTTATTAGTGATTTAGTCGTTCCTAATGCATTTTATCACCATTTTTGCAAGTTTCTTATTTATTTAGTAGCAAAGACCCCAAAAAATGCATGAAGTGAAAATATGGAGATTTGGAGCAAAAAGGAGAACATTTGGGAAGAAAATGCACTACACTTGGTCGAGTATGAGTTTAAAAAGGATTATACTCGAACAAAGTACAAGTCTAAGGCAAACCCCAGACTCCTTCGAGTTGTGCCAGGCTGAGTAGGCTTCCTTAAATAAATTATACTTGGCTGAGTAAGGGATATTAATGACCTTACCCCAGCCGCATATGAAAACTCAAAAAGTTCTCCTTTGGCCGTATAAAAAATACAAAGGAACTTATTCGGTTAACTAAAGATTTTCCAACGGCATCTACTCACCCGAGTAAGACTGTTTGAATTCTCCATACTTGACCGAGTATAGTTTGCCAACAACCAATAATTGAGGAATCTTGGAGAGAATCCTCCCTTCGATGAATGAAAATGAAGGCACCAATATTCCTCCTTCCTCGTGAAGTATAAATAGAGATCCTCACCTCTCCTTTCAGGCATCAAGACATAGCATGAAGCTCAACAACTCTACACTTTTTATATACTTTTCTACACACTTGTACTTAGTTTCTTTTATACTTTTGTATTTTAAGCTCACTAGGTTTGCACCATAACTATGAGTGAGTAGAAGGCTCTAGCTCCTTGGATCTTACAAATTCTAGATTATACTTTTTTTACACTTTAATGTTTTATTTATAAAGTTGTTATTTACTATTTTTTTCATGTAGTTCCTTTACTATGTATGTTTGTTTGCCTTGTCTTTGGTTTAACATGTTAGAGCAATGAGCATAGTTTATGCATATTGAGAGACCAAGGCTGCTCGTCCACTCTTTGGGTATCCTCAATCAAAGAAGGTGAGAATCAAAGTTGGTTAAGTGTATCATCTGACTCTTATCAACCTACTTGAGCATCTGAAGGGGAGAATTGGTGGTAGCCATGGACGTTTTTTTTTCTTCAATAGGGGTGCTTTGCATTGAAAGAGAAGGATTTACAAAAGAACGAGAACCAAAACTGAAAGAACTACAACGAGTTCCAATTTGAAAAAGAACTAAAGATTGCAAAGGCTAAGGACTAAGCTAGTAAGTGATCAATGTGAAGTCTTCTCACCCAGCTGGTATTGAAACTAGAAGGTTTAATCTTACTGATGAAACTAGGATGATGATGATCCTTCAAAGCCTGAAAGTCGTGATTGATGATGGATGTCAGACGTGTTGTTACTGGTGTTGTTGTCATACATTGCTTAGTCTGGGATGGATTGGGTTTGAGGAACAAGCAACAAGAGGTTGCTACTATTTCAATTTGGGTTTGTGATTGTGGTACGACCGTACGAGTCAACTGTTAAAAGTTAGCAAGTTCATTTAGTAATTCCATAAAGAATTTGGGTGTGAAATCATAAATTAATTAATTACACTATGAAATCCTTAGAAAAGTCTAAACCTACAAAATTCTGAAATTTGAAAATTCTAAAACTCTAAAATCATATAATTCTAATATTCTAGCATGTTAGAATCCTAAAACTTCTAAAACGAAAAAAAAAAACTAGCAAAACTATGTAATTTAACTCAATCCCTTACTTAAGAGATCCCATTTTCCCTTATAATTTTCTCATGTTTTAAATAAATGATAGACTTTTGCTTTTCTTCATGTTTTGAATTAAAGAGATCATGGCATAGACAGTTGGCATTAGAGAGCCATGGAGAAGCACAAAGTCATTGTATGGTGCAGCACAATCGTATTGGGAAACGAATTGAACGACAACACGTGATTCTTTTTGCTTTGGGATACTAAAAACATTTCAACTCTTCACTTCACTAACGCTCACACTACAAAACGAACCCCTCACCCGACAAAGAAATACAAAAATGAAATCTAAATTTTTTATTAAAAAAAAAAACAGTGATCCCTTTTGTTATTCCCCTTGCTTCTTGGAGACTGAAATCCCTGTTTTACTGCCCACTCAAGACACTTTTTTTGCTATAGCGAACACCCAAACATTGCCTAATTTACAGGCCTCAGTACTCAGTAAAATTTGCTCAGCTAAATAATCCCTCCCATCCTCATATCTTGATTACTTCTTGTTTGGTGTTGGTCGTTGCATATTTTTTGTCTGGGGGCAAAAGCTGAGCCGTTCTCACTTTGGAGATGCAAGCAAGTACCTCCAGCGCCGTTACATCTCCAACAACTCTCACCTTCTTTGCATCAAAGTCTACGTTGAAAGAGGTCACACCTGTTTACTCAATCAACATGACCAAACTAGATCATTGAAAAATTAAGTAAAGCAAAAATGATTATCCTATAATTGGTGGGATTGATGGCTCACTTTTTGTTTCCAAAACAAAAAAAAAACAGAGAGAGAGAAACCTTGCATTCTGGAAATGTGCTTCTTGACCTTCCCAGCACAGCCCTTGCAATGAAGTGACACCCTCACGACCACAACCTGCTAGCGGAGCAAACAACTCAACACAACAACATGTTTGATAGAAATTTCAGTTATGATTCATAATGATAAATTAAATGACCTGGTCTAATAATGGCGAACAGTAGTTGTCTTCAGTGGGAGCAAACAGAGGAGCACCATTCTTCTCCGATTTTGATTCTGTAACCCTCTTAGTCTCCAGTGCAAGCGCCCTGTTAGTATTTGGTTGCTTGTCCAAGGCTTGATTATTGTCGAGGAGCAGGTATCTCTTGGAAGCTGGAGGAGTCAAATAAGCACTTGGCCTGATACAACTGCTCTTCCTAGCAGCTTCCACCAAACTAATACTTCTCCTCTCAGCAGCAGCAGCAGCAGCCTCATCTCTTGATTTCTTTTTCTGCATATTATTCTCGTCCAGTTTCGTCCAAGTGCTCTTCTTTCCTGTCTTGGGGTTTTTCTGAGCTTTTGGAGCGGTTGTCGTTGATGTTGGTTTCTTCACAGTGGCTGTAGCTGATGATGATACAGTTCTTCTGGAGCCACGAATGATGGGGTTGTGACGATCAATTGCAGGTCCAGATCCTAAGTGAATAGTGGTAGAAGAAGAGACCCCATGCTGCTCCGAGCTCATACAGATTGCGGTAGCTGCTTGAGATGCACAAAACATGTCTAGGCTCTTCAATTCTCTGTGACAGAGAAATCAAAATGGGGGGTAATAAGCTGTAGACGTGCAGCGTTAAGTTAGATGTAGGTATGAGAATACGAAGAAATTTTTGGGTGGACACTGTTAATGAGGAATCGTCACGCGCGGTTAAAAATTTAAAAAAAAAAATTAAATTAATAATAAATCACCATGTGTAATTTTAATTTTTCAATGCGTCACGCGGTGACTCCCAATTAATGATGTCCACCGTCACGTGATTGACACAGCGTAATGAGCACATTTATTAATTACACCTCTCTTATCTTATCCTATGTTTGTCATGAGCAGGAGAAAAGGAAAAGTGAATTTTCTACGCTCTCATTTTTATTTTATTTTATTTCTGGTGAAGGGAAAATAAGTAGAAAAAAAGGTAAAAAATTTAAATTTACATTTTAATTCTTACTGCCGCTGCAACAGGGGAGTGACGGTTTAATTATCTAATTCTTTTATTTTCTTTTTAGTTTAGTTTACTCTCTCTGTCCTCTTCTACATGTCACTTAATCGAATTTTTTTGTCAACTTTTACTTGTCACTTACAAATTTTCAATGCGTATTTAATATCAACAACTACTTTAAAATGTCAAACATTAATCACTTCATTATCATAATCAATAAAGAATACATTCCTCACCAATAATCATCTACCAAATTTACTTTTTGCATGAACTTTTTCAAAAAATTGTTAATCACCTACCTATTAAATTTGTTCAACCGCTAGCATTAACTTCACATTAATCTACTCAAATTAATCGTAAACGACATGTATTAGAGGACGGAGGGAGTAGTTCTTAAATTTCAATGGAGTAAAAATTTATGATAAAATTATTACTTACTCGTTTTCTTTTCCTTGAGCTGCAAGGATGTTCTCTTTTTATACACCTAAATCATCTTCAACCCTGGAGTCAACGTTGACTGAGATAAAAGGATGGATCAATGCACAAGAATCGATCAGAATCCACAAGGCATGGTGGATTCAATTGACTAAGATAAAAGGATGGGTCAATGCACAAGGCAAGGTGGATTCAATTGGTGGATAAATTGAGAAAGGTGGCCTGAGCAAGAAAAAGAGACAAACTACTCTCCTATTGAATATCAAGTCAACACTATTGGCGAGAGCGATGAGCCGCAGTTCTACCAACGACATATTTGGAGTAACTATTGGGATTTGGTATGTTTCACACCGTATCCTTTCGTTGAACGAACTCCCAAGTACGAAGCACCTCCATCACCGAATTAGTAAAGTGTTTCGTTCTAAGCTAATTTTTTATTTATATATCTACTAAATTTACTTCGAAAACTAACTGTGTCAGTCTTGTTATGAATGAAGAGTTTCTCAATGGAGAAGGACCCAACCTATTAGAGGTCTACAAGGCGATGAAGTCAGGGAAGAGGCAGAATAAGGAAATTGTGGAGCCCGAGGTGGAATGATACTTGGTAAGTTCATATCATTAGTACTTAGGAATTAGACCAAACTTAAGAATAAATCTTAAACACTTTGAGTTGTTTTAAGCTACACCTTAGACTTAAAACTCACAAACTTAGATTTTAATTTTTTTAATAGTTTTTTCAGACTAAATTTATAAATAAATCTCCAAAAACTTGCCTCAATAAGGTTTAAGTTTATTTTAAACCACAACTTTGGATTTAAACTCATAAAATAATTTGTAGGTTTTTTTAAAAGTTTTTAAGACCAAACTTAAGAATAAATCAAAGAAACTTGCTCCAAGTAAGGTTAGTTATTTTAAACCACAACTTAGGATCTAAAACTTACACACTTAATTTTTGGGTTTTTTTTTAGTTTTTAAGACCAAGCTTGATCATAATTCTCAGAACTTGCCTTAATTGACTTTTGAGTTATTTTACGCCAAAAATTAGAATTTACAACTCACAAACTTAGTTCTTAGACTTCGTTTCAGTTTTAAGACCAAGCTTGGTCAAAAATCTCAAACACTTGCCTTAAATGAAGTTTGAGATGTTTTAAGCCTCATCTTAGAACTTAAAACTCACAAATCTAATTTTTAAGCTTTTTTGAGTTTTTAAAACATGCCTCACAGGAGGTTTGAATTGTTTTAAGTCACAATTAAGGATATAAAACTCATAAACTTAATTTTTAGGTTTTTTTTAATTTTTAAGACCCAATTTTGTAATAAATCTAAAAAACTTGCCTCAATTGAGGTTTGACTTGTTCTGAGCCATAATTTTGGATTTAAATCTTAATTTTTAGATTGTTTTTGAGTTTTAAGACCAAACTAGGAATAAATCTTAAATTTTGCCTCAAGCGAGGTTTGAGTTGTTTTAAGTCACAACTTAGAATTTAAAAACAAAAATAGAGCCTGGACATGCAGGATTTCAATTTCCGTAGATGGACAGGAGGTTTCCAGGGGTTCTTTATTACATCAATCAGACAGCAGAATTTCCAAACTAGTGTCAAGGATCAACTGAAGGCTCGCATCATCAAAGGACCAGCACAGCGAGAGCCAATGTGTGGCCAACAAGAGCGGGCTGACGCATGAGGCAGATAGAGTAGTTGGGGGCCTAGATAAATATAATCAAATATTTCAAAACTAGAGAGTAACAATCATAATTTAAAAATAAATATAATTCATATGCATATTATATTTTTTGTTCATAATTTCTTCTTTCCACCTGTTGATGTTTTTGTTCAAAATAAATATATAATATTTGTCACACTGTTTCATTCAGCGCTACGTACACGAATTCATTTAATTGATGTTGAGCTAAAAATAACATCATATGATAAGCATCATCCCACGTGGACCGTGACATTTTTGCGCATAGAAAATATCGAATTAAATTTGAGGACCTCAACAAAGGTCCTCCTGCTATCTGCTCACCAGTCACCACAAATGTTCCACCTACGAACTGTATGAATTGAATA
>NQLW01000048.1:2428965-2447343 GCA_002312845.1 Kalanchoe fedtschenkoi
CTCTTGACGCATGGAGCTTTCGGCCCAAAAAATGTTGCTTCATATTTCCCGACTGTGACTGCTGAGGCCAGTTGTCAATGACAATGTCATGGCTGATTTCATAATCGATGAAGTGGTCATCGAACTTCAAGTCACTACTTTGCCTGCAAGAACATGGGGCACTGGAACTAATGGGAGGCTGATGCCTGTAGTGGCTATCAGGGGAAGAGTTGGTCGTATGCGCCTGAATGTGTTGAAAGGGGAGGATCTTCCCATTTCCGAAAAGTTGGTCAGCTGGAGTTGGGATGATTTCTTCTAGATGGATAGAGGAAGACACATGGAACTCAAAATCATATGACTCCGGTGGAGCATTGCCGGAAAACAAAAGTTTGGAGGTGGTCGTATTCACTTCAAATTCTAAGAAATCTTCTTCATCCAGGATTGTGCCCGAATGCTTATTTAGAGCCATCTCTATTGACTACCGTCTCTGCAGGTTTAGTTTCATGCTAATATATATAAAGCGAAACCTGAGGCCGGATTCATAGTTACTTTTAGCTTAAAGAGTTTCACTTTGACACGAGAGAAAATATTTCTACATGTTCATACGAAATTTCTTATTCATCTTCAATAATGTGCCTATTTTATTTTTCATCAACACGGATAAAATGATCAACTCGGAAAAAAAAAATCTTATATGCGCAATGATCCATTTAACATATTTGAATTGACCATCTTATTTGTGTTTATGAAAGATAAATAAGTATATTAGTGGAGATAGTTGCTGATGCCCGGGTTCGTGATTGGGTCAGATGAGCCAGGGCCAAAAAAGTTTCTTTAAGTATACTTTGTATTTTAGGTTGTAAAGCTCAAAAGAGACTATAATTAACCATCTCAAAATCAAAATGAACACTGTCAAATTGGAAATATATCTTATATATACATATACAATATCATTATTTGATAATTGACTCCTTCAAATATTTTTTCTAAATCCGCACGAGTGGGGATAGATATATCTAATTTCACGTACAGACGTAGGAAAATTTTCTCACATGATAAGGAGAAACTTTTTACCCTTAAGTTTTATATTTACAGTATAGCTAAATCCTTACAGTAAAGAAATTAATAATTAACTGCATTATATAAGTCATGTCTCCGATTCTCACATGACAGGTTTGACCACCAATCTGATAATTTGGTTTTAATGTCGCATATCTTGAGTGAACTTAATGCCAAAATGTAAAATAGTATACTTCGGTAGTAGAAACTTAGATTTGATAGTAAAACATGTTCGGTTCGAATCTACACGTATTCATATAATAAATTTAAGGAAAAAACTTCGAATGGGCACTAAACAATCTCCACTTTCTCAATTACAACCCAAGCTATTCAAATTGTCGAAAAGGGTGCACGAAAAAATATTTTTGGACTGATTTTATAAAATAAAATTTACAGTTGCACTCCTAAACTAATATTATTATAACAAGCAAATTTGTGAGTGAAAACTACATCATTTGGTTATGAAATTAAATGATATTGTTTCGTTCACACAAATAATATGACATCTTTTCATACTCCAGAATAAAATGAATAAGATCAATTGTATTTAATGGATCAAACCAGGTGACCTTAAAAAATTCTAAATTAGTACAAATTTTTTTTCCATCGCACTCTTTTCGACAATTTAGATAGTTCAAACCATAATCGAGGTAGTGATGGTTTGTCAAGACCCATTTTAGTCTTAAATTTAATAAATAATTCATTATATATTAGTTATAAACTTTTTCATAATAAAATTATTTGGTTTGAGTGATCACTTAAAATTATCCTTATTGCACTTGAAGGTGATAGTTATGGAAGAGATCAACAATACTTGACATAATCTCAGCAACATGGTTATTAGAAAAGTGACCATAGTTCGTATGTGTGTAGACCACTATGAGGATACTCGAGGGCCAAAAATTTTAGTTTCTTTGAAGATACTCGATGTTGAATGGAAAACAAAGAAGAGTATATGATCAAGGCATCAAAGAACTGGATAATAAGAAATTTTTATTACTTATGCAAGACCTGACCACAAGAATGGATATGCTAAACATTCATACCCCTTATAGATGGATTAAAAATTAGAAATTACTACTCATTTTATAGAGACCCATGAAGATATTCAATCTCTAAATGAGAACCTCATTACATAGAAGCAAAATCTGTAACCCACCAAATGTGCTTCAAGAACTTCAAGATGAGTGAATGAAGCTAGAAGATAGCGAGCTTCGGCAAGTGTCAACTCATAAAGACTTTGTTGATCTGTATAAGAATTTTGTTAAGAACAGTCCCTATCGTCAAGAATTGAGTTCAAAGGATAACTAGGAGCATGACACACCAAAAAAAAACATAACTGAATACATGAGGATAGGTGTGCAAACTAAACTAGATGTTCCAGCTAAAGATGATTTTCTACCCCCACCTCTTGAGCCTCAAGATGAATTTTGGACTTAAACGATCAAAGATAGGAAGAGTAGAGGAGAATAGAGTTTCTTTTCTAAGGGCAACACATTTTTAAAAAAAGTCCTCCAAAATTAGTAAGCTCATGCCAAACCGGACTAAAGAGTGCTTAAATGAGACTTCAAGATAGATTAGAGACTCACTCAACGTGTTAAAGGCCTTTATATAGGGGATACTAACAATGAATTTTTCAAAAGTGATTTCTAAATCAAAGGACTTTTGCAGGATATTAAACTACACCTTTACTTGGAAAATAATCTAGAATGTGTTTTTTAATTCCACACTAGAAGTAGGAATGGACCAACTTAAGTGAATTCTCTGCATTCTGTGAGTGTTATTTTTTCAATCGAAGTGTTGAATGATTGAAAATTACTAATTTCATGTACTTAAATGACTAATGAGGCCTAGAAATTTTCTCTAGAGCTAATCTGGATGAGATTCAAGGAAAAGAACCATGGTACAAAATTTCAAACATATTTAACTGAAGTATTTATTTTGCCTCCTCTTCATACTCGGCCGAGTGTGCCCTTTCAAAACGTTTATACTCACCAAGTATAAAGAATTGCAACTCATCCTTTGCTCTCTTTCTCATACTTGGCTGAATACAATTTTTTGAAGGAACAATTCTCGATCGAGTATTGAGACAAACACAAAGATCATTTAAGTCTAGTTGAAAACTCTCACTAAGTGCACGCTAGTTTAGAGGGAATACAATATCCATTTAAATTTGCTAGGTCCTTACACCTAAAACATGTATTCATTAGGAATTTTTGTAAATATTATTTATGCTTAAGAGACTAAGCATAAGTTCAAAAAGAGGGAGTAACATAGTTTGTGCATGATTAACATGAACTCATTAAGATTTCTGGTTGTTGTATTTGTAAGGCATAGTTTTTTGTTTTTTAAAATCCATAAAAATTTCAAAACTGTAGTTCATAAAATTTTTGAAAATTTAAAATCACAAAAACGATTTGAGGAGACTCTTAGTAGATGTTTTAAAATTGATAGCCTTCTTTGAAATGTAAAAAATTCGTCTGCTAGAATTTTTTCATCAAATTAATGAGGTGGTGAGCCAGAGTTTCTAAGTATAAAATTAGCTCTTTTAATTAGCTAGTTTTCCTAGAGATAAAAAGTCATATGCGACTATTGATTTTTAAATTAGTAGGAACCGGCCAAATTTATTTTAAACATCATGAGTTATGTATGTTAGATTGTCCTAGTCCTTATTTAAAAAGTCTCCTTTATAGGTCCCCTTTGTAATGAATTTATTGATATATCTCCAAATTTAAGTGCAGGATTATTGTATCAGTATATTTTCCAAATTAAAAAATAAAATACTAAATTGAAGGAGGGGGAGAGAGAAAAATATTTTTGAAAATTAAATGACAGAAAAGTTTTGTAGAAAAAGGGGGGCAAAAACGAAAATGATATGGAAAATCCCTCAGGGAGTAAAGACCGAAGGCCAACTAGAAATCCTCAATCCAAAATAGCGTTTATATGAATTCTTTGTATAAGGATAAAAACACTAGGCTACATCAGAAAAGGGATTAGGAGATGATCCATGTACTTGCAAAAAAATGCACATAACTACTTTATTTGAGTTATATAAAACTCCTTTTCAAGCTTCACTTCCTTATGAACATAGACTTGATTAATGGACTTAGAAAAGAGCTTTGTTTCGCAAGCCTGTGGACTTGTTCTTATTATCATAAAAGATTGGCAGGATTTTTTATGCAATTGGGATGGATTGGTTTGATTATTTTTCGAAGTCAGTTAGTTTTATTATAATATTTTTTCTAAACTCTATATTGGTTGTGAAATGAAGGCCTATTTTCATCTTTTGAAAAGTACATTGCTTGTAAAAGTAACTTTTGTATATGATTAGTATCATATTAGAGGCTTAGCTTGACTTGATTGATCCATGCAAGAGTCAAAATGAAATGGGTAATTTCATCTAAAACACCCTCAAGAGACAATTTCTTGTTGACTTCCAGTATTTTTTACCATTTAAATTGCTTAAGGGTTACGCAACAAAAAATAAATTTATAAACTATAAGTCCGGGTAAAAAATGAGAAGTTTTGAGGTTATCTAAACAATTAAGTTCTTTAGCCTAAATGTTTACTTATTAACAAAGAATGGTTGGGGTTTTAAAGCTAGAGATAAATGTGTTCCTGGATGACACTTCACTTGAATCACGCATATTTTTCTACTTATGTCATTCTAAGGATAAGATAAAATATCTTATTGTGCCAAGTTATATAAAAACATAAGTTATCTCACTTGGGATAACACTTTAAGAAATGATTCCTAGATCTTTTCTTGAAGCAATTACAGACTACAAATCTTTAAATGTTGATTCTTTATGTGGTACTAATCGCAAGCAAGAGATACTTAATTTCCTAAATATAAAAATTTAGTTGAAACTCCTATCCATCTACTCTTGGTACCCTCTGATTCTTGTCTTTAGTTATTGGAATTAGAGGAATGCAACTCACATAAGAACTAAAGCAACTCATTTCTCTCATTTGTTGGTTTACTACTTAACTTAAAGGGCAAATTTATTTTGACATTTACCCCTACTCAACTTTTTTGGGCAACCTTCAATACTTGTGTTCGGTTGCCCAAATTTGATCGACTTTGACAAGATTGCACACTTAATTAGCTCCAATTCTTTCCTTCATTGATTGAGGATGCAATGCGAAGGGTGGACCAATCTGAAGTCTTCTATCATGCATATCTTATGTCTTACTATTCTGGCATATCAAACCTAAAACAAGGGATATGAAATCAATAAGACAATCAATTTAGTATTTATATGCAAATTCAAATTTGACAATTAAGGGGCAAAAAATAAAATTCTGTTAACACCGTTAAATTCTGTTAACAGTTAACCATTGTTAGTTGAACAGTACCCCGTCTATCTCTTGGCCGGAATTTTCATTAATTCCGATAAGACTTTAACCTAATTAACAAAGCAGTTTAAGGGCATATCCTCAGTTAAGTAGAGCTAAGTTATAAGAAAAATGAAGAGACGAACAGAAGCAGTTCATATATAGATGACAAGGTAAGAATACAAAGCTTCCTCATGTGATTCGTAACTACTGATGCATCTTCTTCATATGTAGATACCTTCTGGCACACAATCGCATGATTCTCATCAATCAGCTTCTCCAAAATCCCGACACTCATGGGGTGTGCCTCTCAAATCAACAACCTTCGATTTATCTTTCTGGTTCCTATCCTCCCGTGGCCTCAGCCTCTTCCGATTTGCCACAAATTCATCCTCTTTCAATTCGCCAAAGATTCATCCCCCATCAGCATATAGTCCTTGACCTACTCCATCTTCAGCAGACTGAGCTTACACTTAGGCAGCGGCGTCACGGTTGGAGACGGGCCGCGGCCTCAGGCCCCTTCTGCTTACGCTACTAGCGGCCGACGCGGGAAAGAGGGGCAGATGGTTCAAACTTCTTTTCCTTTTTGGCGTCGTGCTTTCGATCAGTGTTGTTCTTGCGGTTGAGACCTCCCGGAGTGCCTTGACTCATGTTACCCTAGATTTTGGGGAAAAGGGGAAAAGATGGAGGAAATAAGATGAGAAAAGTCAGCATGCGCCCCTTTCTTGCAGTTAACAGAGTTAGTTGGTAGTCACGGAAGTTTGATTGTGTTAATGGAACCCTATTATTTGAACCTTATTTGTCAAATTTGATAGTTCAGACCATAAATGAGGAGATAGTAATAGTTCAGAGCCTCATTTAGGACTTTTCCCTTAATAAAAAAGCTCTCTTCTCTATGAAGAAGGGGATGCTTCCCCTTTAACATATAAATAAAAAACTTTCTTTGTATTTGAAAATTATAATAATGACCCCATTAGAAGTTTTTTTTTTTTTGCTAAAACCAAAGTAGAAGAAGCATGTGGGACTGAAACGGCGTCGTGTTAGGTGTGATAGCAGAAAGTGGAGAAACTGCTAATGAATGCAATTTGTGGCAGCCAGTGAGTGAGTGAATTTGTGGAGAGATAGGGTTTGTTTTTAGAAGCTCGTATTACTATTAACTGCCTGCAGCCCCAATTTGAAGATGCCTTGCCTGAATATTTCAACCAACGTGAGCTTGGATGGCGTTGACACCTCCTCCATCCTCGCTGAAGCCACATCCGCCGTAGCTAATATTATCGGAAAACCTGAAGCGGTATACTCTGCTCCCTCCATCTCTCTTCTTGTGTAAATGACCTGTTATTCATATATTTTATTACGATTGGTTGTGGACTCCACATATTTGAAGTTGTTTCATGTTGTTCTTTTCTTGTCGGTAAGGTTTTGAACCATAAACTGTACTTTGTTGCCAGGACTTTCACCTCATTCATTGCTTTTCTTTTGGGTGATCACTGGAAATCTTCCGTGAGTGCCAAATTATTAGATCTTATTGATACGTAGAGGACGTCAATAATTTTTACAGTAATTTGAGTTAGGGTTTTGAGGTAAGTGTCATGTTTAAATTCATTATACCACAGGAAGAGTTTTTGTCAGGTGTCATCTCTTAAAGCATAATTGGGTTGGTACTATGACACAGGATTTGATGAATCAAGCCTGCTTGAGTTGATTTTGTTGATATTCGATGCCTTTTATGTGTAATACACCATTAAATCTCCATTAATTACGAGTTTCTGATGTGCATAATGTCCCTCAACGCTTATATTCAAATATTTGACGCACCTATATAAAACATCTCACAAAGTTAAATATTTCATTCAGGTTTTCCTATTTAGATGCTCATCCCATTGCTATTAACGGTCCAATTTGTGCTGTAATATTGACAGCTAAACATTCCTATATATCATGTCTAAAAATGTGATGATTAACAAGCGTTTTATCGAAATCATGCTCATTTCATTTCAAAATCAAACCGCATAGGGCATACCAACTCAAAACCATGAAGTTCACAGCACATCAAACCTATTAAGGTATGAATTGGCTTACTCTTTGTTAATTAGTATGTCAAAGCTGACAATGACAACAAAACACTACCGTAATACGTCGTGAATTGGTTTGCTCGTTGTTAATTAGCATATTAAAGCTGCAGAAGGCCAAAGTTTAGACAATGAACTTCCAAAAACCACTGGAAATCTCATAGAGGAGCTGAAAAAAAATTATAACTACCTGTTAACCACAACCCTTCATAAACATCAAATAGACAAAACTGAATAGATAATGCCAATGATTCACCATTAATTAGGGAAAAAAAAGGATGCATGGACAGACCGACTGAGGAGAGGACAGTAAGCGCTTGCGTGAGGAATTGCAGAGGGCCACTTCTGATGTGCCATGTCCTGTTGTTGGCAAAATATAAATGTAGGCAAGGCCGGTTTGGTTCTCTAATTAATTTAGCTTAAGTGTGCAGTCACTTAAAGAAAAAAATAGCCATTTACTAATACTGCTTGCCAAGTAACTGTATGTCCTTGCATTATCTGATTAGGAATAAGAGAGTTGAAGTTACTAGTTTGTTATTAGAATAACATTCTTTCCGCCTTAGTGGAGCTCTGGAACTGATCAAGTTTCTTAATGTTTCTCTATTATAACTTTTATCTCCTTTTGCAGTTGTGAGAATTGGATTGGTTATATGTAGATTCTACTTGTTATTGTGTGAGTTATAGCTTCGCCATTTCATCCTAACAACTTCTGCTCATTCCTTATCTGGGATACATAGATAAGAGTTTTATGTAGCAATATTTATGCATCTTTAGCGGCTATGCTCAATTACTGCATGACTGGTAGGAAGATCTTGTAACATAGTATCACCTGATCATTGATCTGGCAGTTTTGTGAATAAAATATTGTTGTTGGCTTTACGTTGATATAGTACCATAATCTAGAAGATAGAGTTTGCCATTGTAAAAGTACCTTGATTCATTTTTTTTTAAAAGTTTAGAGACAATTTGAGTTATTGCTTAGCTTAGCATAGTTTTAGAATCTTCAGATTCTAATTTACTTCCAGAGGACTGCTTTATCTTTATTTTTAGACACATAAAATCCTGTGTGTAATGCGTAAAATTACACTGCAATGCGTCCATATTTTGTCTTTTGCAATTAGCATCGTCTGATAAAACCACTATTTTGTGTGGTGATTTGCCAATATGCCACCCAGATGACACTTGCCGTCATAATTTAACCTGAAATACAGTTTTCTGGATTGTGGTTGTGGTGTGTAATGCATAGTGGTTCCACAACTCAAATCACCTGAAAACCAGTTTGAAAATGGTCTGTTTTTAGGCCGATTGTTATTATGAATTATGGATATAGAGAAAACTAGGCAAGGCGGAAATATCTTCAATTTTTGGTAGAAAGGAGAAATTTCAGTGAATGAGCCTGTACTTTGACCTTATTGTCAAAGTTTAGCTTACTTTTTACAATCCCAAGATTGCCAATGTTACTGCACATTATGGTACCCCTGCCTTACTCATGTGTTAATTAATAAACAACCTTGCCTGTTCCAGTATGTGATGGTTGTGCTAAAGGGCTCAGTGCCACTTGCATTTGGTGGAAGTGAGCAGCCTGCAGCATATGGGGAGTTAGTTTCGATTGGGGGTCTCAACCCTAGTGTCAACAAGAAATTAAGCGCTGGAATTGCATCTATTTTGGAGACTAAACTGTCTGTGCCCAAAGGAAGGTTTTTTCTGAAATTCAGTGATGTAAAGGCAAGCCATTTGAATAATTATTTTCTTTGTTTTTTAGAACCATGTGTGTTTTCTATGAATTTCTCATTGTATTTTTTGTGTTCATTTAGGCCAATAAAGGTCAAGACTATGCACAATGTTTGCATGCTTTACATCAGCACTAGCTAACGTAAATTGACTTTGACTTTGGGCAATTTGAACACCAAGTTATCATATCGGTTTTAAAGATTGTGTTTCCTGTATTAATTTGAATATACTCTAGAAATTATACTTTTTTTAGTTGTATATCTATTGCAGTTCCAATGGTCTCTTGCTTTGCTAGCTGATATTCATCTTTTTTTTCAGGGCTCAGACTTTGGATGGAACGGGTCCACATTCTGATCAGCCGTCACAAATCTGGTGCATTGGCTCGAACCAGGAGATGTGATGACACTTTGCCACGATGCATTTTATCAGTGTGGGCATGATACTGTTGTTAATAATGAATGATGACGATGATTGCATCATGTATTCACCCTAACATAATGTGCCTAAAAGTACTTTAATGCATTTGGAGTCGGGGATTGTTTTGGCCTCTTACGTGTCTGTATGTTGAGTAGTTACACATCTTAAGTCCTTTCTTCGAGGCTGTTGTGTTTAGTCATCTTAGTACAAATTATGGCAAGAGTATCTGTTATGTACCTATTTCCTTTTAGTACCTCATGGTAAAAAGTTTGTGTCTATTAGTTCAAATTTATCATTCTTTGTACTTTCTAGACTTGTATAACATCCAAATACATTGAGCTCGTGATAGTCTTTTCGACCTTATTTCTGAAGAGGTTAAGCCTCAAGTGCTTGTTAGCTATCAGATTGGGGTCAATTCAGAAACTATAATAAGAGGGTTATATCATATAATTTCACTAATTCACATACAATGAGTAATATTGTATATTTTAACTTTTAGAATGATCAATTTTCTGTGTAAAGGATTTATATTAAACAATTTTGAATTTCATAATCTAAAATAACATATAAATATAAATAATTTAATTTTGAATTCCACTAAAACATACATGCATGCCACTGCTATCGGATACAAGCCCAACCACAAAATTCTAATATGGATGGTGTTATATTATTCAATCGTCGTGTTATTATCATTTATTTGAAAGGAAAATTTTTATTATAAAAGGAATGATGATAGCCCAATCCATACAACTTGAAAAGATATGTAAACGCTACTTTTTTTTTTACATTAACAAATTGCACGACGGCTGAATGAGCCTGTACGGGGCACAAAACACCCAAAATTAGAGGAAATGATTCAAATAAAATACGAATAGAAAGAACCCAACTACATTAGAGTGAATGAAGTACCCTAGGGCGCATTATATTCAGTGGCTCTGCAAGTTCCACCACCACATTAAGCACTTTAGATGACGTTTATTTTGGCCGTTAGATGTAATAAGTGTTGTCTATTGAAGCGCCTTAGCAAGTCAAGGGTTTCAAGCGCCCGTATATAGTGAGCACTTTACACAGAGCAAAGACAACGCCTATTGCCCTCCTCATATTTGTTTGGATGGTCTTGTATGTTCTTGCAGAGCTGCATAGCTGTTTCGTCTGTTTCATAAAATCGTCGACATAAAATCGTCTGAGGGCTCTGAGAATTTTGAGTACTGGTTTGGATATCCCGCGTAGAGCTAGGTGGACAGCCTCAGATTGTCGTGAGAGGGCGTCAGCAGGTCCATTTTCTTTGTCCGGTCGGTAGATCACCTCAAAACCAAATCCGAACAATTTGATAATCCATTTTTGTTGGTCCCGGGTGTGAATCGCTTGAGTGAGCAATGTTTTAAGGGGCTAATGGTAGGTGACTATTGTGAACCAGGTGCCGAAGAGGTATTGTCGCCACTTCTGAATGGCCACCACAACAGCATACAGTTCGCGATTGTATGTGGAGCTTTTCTGAATTATTGGTGACAATTGTTTACTGAAGAAGGCTATAGGCCTATCATCCTGGGATAAAACCGCCCCAACACCAATACCAGATGCATCAATTTGAACCACAAAAGACTGTGAGAAGTCTGACAGGACTAAAATAGATGTTGCAGTAAGCACTTCTTTTATAGCTTGAAAGGCATTGGTGGCTGCCTCATTCCATATGAAGGCGTCATTGCGTACCAATCAGGTGAGGGGAGCCGCTAGTTGAACATATCCCTCTACAAATCGCCTGTGATACTGAATCATTTTTGGTTCACTTGGTGCATAGTTAATTAATTTTTTGTTAACATGAGTTTGTTATTATATATATATACATCTTAGGTAAAATAGAAATCCAAGAATATCATCTGATTGAATCTGCAAAGACCTAGATGGCCCTATTGCAAATGAGGAGTGAAAACTGATAGAACCTCCTTGTAAACTGGCTTCTTGAATTCAACTACCTGCATGCATCAGAACATTGCGTCACTAAGTAAAACATTATATGCCAATAGAGGATCATCGAGTGGTGATAAAGAGGCTCACGAGTTCAATCACTTTCTCTGGGGACATCCATGACCATTCCCCAAACTCGGGTTTTTCAGTGCCATCACCTAAAAGATTGATCTCTTCATCCTTCCCAGTGAACTTAAGAAGAAACCTGAGAAGATAATTATGCCACACACTCGACAGAAATCAATTTTAGTACTTTCTACTGGTTCCTAAACTATGTTACTCTATTTCATATGTAATGATATCGTAACTTAAAATATTATTTAACTTGCTTACCATTTTTGTGCTTGACCTTTCCAGTCGGAACCCCATTGCTGGTGCAGTTTCTCCCTCACTTCCGGTGGGAAATCATAGGTTAGCCAATATGGAACCTTTCATCATAAATGGAGTTCAAAGTTAACAATCTATGAGCTAGTAACTCGAATCCATCGTTATCAGAGAGCTCACAAGGTATGGAAGGGAAAATAAATAAAGAACAAGCAAAATGAGAATGATCATGCATAGATTTGCAATCATTTCACTTTCTCATTTCTCCACCATCCAAACTACAAATTAAGCTGTATTGAAAAAAAATCTGAAACTAAATTGCTCTGAATCCATATGAGTCAGGATATATGCTAATACTGTATACTCAATCAACTTGCTAATTAAGAGCTTCATTTTGGAAATGACAATTCATTCCAGTACGGTAGTTAAGGTACAAACTAGGTCTTAGTGGAAAAACACAGCATGGAAGGACATTCGGCGCATCAAGCTGGATCAAAAAGCTAGGCTAAAAATTCTCGCGGGGAAGCTATACAGGGGACAGAATCAGCCGTAGCAAACTAAAGGAACCAAAGAATGTCAACCTAGGAGATGAAAAGCAAACAGCAAGACACAGCTGGCATTGGCAGGACTTAATAAAACTAGGCACCAGAAATAGCACTTGAAACTGAAGAAAAACCAAGCATTAAGACTGAGCAAGAAATCAAGCTATCAAATTCTAACAATCATAAGAAGTACTGAAGACGAGCAAAAAGGAGGGGTTTAGCAACCATTTGGAGAACTTCTGTGCCTTGTTGACATTGTGTCAATAGTTTGAGAAACGGTGCTACAGCTGGCTGTAAGCTGTGCATGCCATGCTTCACTAAATGCGCGATTTGTAACCAAAACTTTGTTTAACAGAAAACCTTTACTCAACCAAGAAAAAAGGAATACTAAACTTAAGAACGACTAGAGCGAGCCAATTCACCCATCGAAAGCTAGATAAGCTGAATAGGATACCTAAGTTAAGAGTGACTGAAGCAATATTGCATAGCCAACCAAGAACAGATCATAGGTAGTTTTGGTTCTGCTAATTAAGACTTGTAAGCTTTACCGGACTGGCTGTACAGATGATCGGAAAAATGGATTGAGAGGGGGCTAAAACCTGCTGGCAGATCTGAGGAAACTTGAAGAAGAAGGTGAGAGCTCAATACTGATACAATGCCCAAATGAAAATAACTACTTAAAAAGTTTTCCCTAACTTGCTCTCCAAGAGTGGTAAGACTCAGTGTCATAAGACTCAGGGTATTATTGCAACTCTTTACCATTGGAGATAGTCAACTTGTGCTTGGTGTCCATGGGAGTTGGGCAAGGTCTCAGAATCAGGAAAATTCAGTCCTACGAAGTACTTTAAAAGGCCCAATTCCTTAGTGTGGAATTTGGTTTGAATAAGATTTTAACATGATGTATCAGTTTCATGAAAGTGTTTGCGATGACTATGTCATCAACATAGACTAATAAGACGATGATCTATCCTTCATTGGTAAGGGTAAATAATGAATAATGATTAAGGCTAGCTTCAAACAAAGCCTAACAAGGCTTCACTGAGCTTAAAAAACCACTGCCGACTAGCATGCTAATGGCCATATATGCTTTTCATCAGTTTGGAAACTTTTCCTCAAGACTTTGCCTCTGAGTTAAAAACCTGGAGTAATTGTCATGTAAATATATGCATTGCTGATGTGTAAATCGTGTAAGGACAAATTCTTGATTGTTGTTATTGCAAGAAGGGAATTGAGGTGATCATTTTGCCACTAGTGCAAAGGTTTCATGATAATCCACCCTTTTTGACCGGCCTGACTTCCTTTAGATTTTTTTTTCAAATTTATCCTTTTTGGAAATTTGTTTTCCCAATTGGCCTCCCAATCAAAATTTTTTTTGGAATGGCCTATTTGGGGCCAACCGCAGTTTGAAATCGTGTCTGTCTTACTTCCGGCCGAGGTTTCAAACCGTGTCTGAAGGGTGACTGGACTAACAGCTGACTGTGTAATCTAGTCAGCGCTCACGTGGCGGAACCACGGAATAAAACTGTGACTCCTTGTAGTTCAACCCGGTTCCAAAAGGTGGTTGGATTTAATCCAACCATCTTTTGAAACCACTGAATAAATCAAGTCACAGATTGCAGCAATGGCTTGCTCTTGTTTGTTCACTCTCGTCTTCCATGTTCGGGGAGTATTGTGGAGAGACCACGGCTCCAGGTAACATGCATGGTTCATTTTCTCTTTCATGTTCATTTTCTCTGTTCATTTGCTCTTCTTTTTCTACCTGTGTAGGGTCGACTGAACGGCGAGGATCCAGGTAACATGCATGAACCGAAAGCCAATATATAAACATCAGCCTTCAAGCTTTCAAGTATCCAGCTACGGTGATCTCTCCAGTACAAATATGTTTCGCTTGTTGTCCCGCACTATTATTCAAGAGAGTTCATTCAAACTGTGTCTTGGAAGGCATTGATCTCTCTTGCAAACTGTGTCATGCCAACATAATGGGCGATCTCTCCAGTACATGCATGAACCAAACAGTTCATGGGGTTGGATACGTGGCTCCAACACCGTGGTCTCTCCACAAAACTTACCTGACATGGAAGAAGAAATGAACAGAGAAGAGCCAGTCGTTGTTGGAATCTGAGCCTTGATTTTATACATCAGTGGTTTCAAATGACGGTTGGATTTAAATCGTGGTTGGACTAAAACGAGACATTTTCATACCTCGTTTCTGCCACGTGAGCGCTGACCAGGATATACAGTCAGCTATTAGTTCTATCACCTTCTACACACGGTTTGAAACTACGGCTGGAAGTAAGCCAGATACGGTTTCACACCGCCGCGATTGGCCTCAAATAGACCATTTCAGAAAACTATTTTGACTAGGAGGCCAATCGGGAAAATATTTTTCTCATGTCAAGTTCTTCGAACTTCATCGTCTTTCGAGAAGCACAATAATTCTTTGATTCAATTCAATGACAAAAACTACTCAGTTTAGTAATCCCATTTTCAAACTTTTTGTAAGAAAGGGTATATTGGGCTATATTAATGGCACCAATCCTAGTCCGGAAAAGACAAAGACATAGAAGGACATAAGACGTCGGAGGCCAAAAATGCCCGAATCATGTCTTGGATTCTCAAATCTATTAGCCTTCCATTTTGACTAAGATTTCCATCTTGTATAAACTTAATGATACATGTATAGTAGTAGCCTTCCGAAATTAAGATTTCCTTGTATATAAATAGAGGCCTCTCCAACACTGTCATTTTGGGAAACAGGTAGATGTCCCAGCCTGTTGTGCCAGAATTTGACTAAATTACCTTGCTGATGGGGAGAGGTGAAGTGCTTGAATTTGCATGGTTCATCACTGTGATTTTTTTATATAGCTCATTTCTGAGTTCACCAATCCATTGAATTATCTGCATAGCTTGGTCCTTTAATACACGACCATTATCAGTGATTTTGACAATACCCTTTGAGTCATTTATAAGTTTACTCATAGACAAAAGGTTGAACTTGAATTGAGACAATAATAAGATTCATTCAACTGAATGTTATCATTGATTTTGTAAGAACCAAAAAGTTTAAACTTGTTGTGGTTCCATCTCAAATAATGACCTCACAGGGTTTGGCCCGCGAAATAACAGTTATCAATGAAGACATGGGGTCTAATGTAACTGATGGCACCACTATCAATAACCCATATGAAAGAGGCTATTATTTTGGTAGATTAAAAGTTCATACCTGCCATATGCATACCGAGTGTATCACTAGCACACGACTGTGGAGGATATAATGCCAACGATTGTGGTATTTTCTATACAAAGAACTGGAATCCTAGGACATTGGCTGGTGTATTAACACTTGAGACATACACCAGAAGTCGGATTCTGAGTTACTGGTTTTGGCGGCACTCCCGGTGAACTCGTTGACTGCTTGGGGTTCAGTAATATTCCTGTTTCTTCCGTGGTTTTCAAGATATCGTAGTCATTTGTAGCAAAAGACCTTAAGATGCCCAACCATTCATCAATGAGTATAAGATATGACATTCCTGGTTCTGAACTGATTATTGTTGTTGTGTTAGAATTACAATTCTATCACATGTTTCCCCATAATCTTCTTTAAGATAGCTTAGCTGATTTGCGTCCAGAACGAGACTGCAACACTAGCACCATTTAATCATTCGTTCTGAAATTCATATTGTAATGCTCATAAACATTACCCTCATGGCAAGTAAGTTTGTTTTCAATTGTTCATACTTCTCATTTAGATCCATTAAGAACTGCATACAATTGTCATCTTTTCTATACTTTTGACTGATAGAATAGTTTGTTTTCTCAGCAATTAAAGCATCAAATTCATTCCACAGTTCCAGTAACTTCTCAAGATATTCTACAATAATTTAATCACCTTGTTTCATGTCACGTATCTGTCTTTTCGAGCAAAAATTCTTGAACTATTTGAAACAGCATATTTGGTTGCCAAATCATTCTAAACACTAATGGAATCATTGGATCTCAATAAACTTCTAATTATGGAATTTGATTTGGAATAAATTAGTCATGGCATCACCATGTAATTACTTTACTTCCATTTAGCTAATTTATTGGGTCCCTCATGCCTTGGAACTACCCCCTTTAAAAATCCTGGTTTAGACTTTGCTTCCAAAGTAAAATCCATGGACATTTTCCATGAACCATTGTTCTTTGTTCCAACTAATAAATCATTGAGAATGGATATTGTTGAGTTATATCTGGCATTATTATTAAGGAAGTCTTGAGTTTATAAAAACTTTGTTTAATTAGGATTTTCTAATATTTAGAAATTCTAATCTTGTTAGATTAGAAATTCTATTTGTTTTTAAATTTTTTTGTAGCCTATACAAATCTAGTCATGGTTTATTTGAAAGGCAGATTAGAAAAAAATAAACTCTCTTTTGCATTCTCTTCCTTGAAGTAATAAGATCCTTGCCTTTGCCCGTGGACGTAGGTCACTACGTACGAACCACATAATTCTTGTGTCTTCGTTTATTCTCATTCGTTGTTCTAGTCAATATTTCGCTGCCCTACTCCAACAAACTAGTATCAGAGCGTAGGGTTTCGTGATGGTGACTTCGCTGCGATTTGACGTTGCATCTTTTGATGGCAAGAACAACTTGGCGACATGGAGAATAAAGATGAAGGCTTTACTGCGGCGTGAGGGAACAATGAAAGCCTTGGATGGTAAATATCCCGAAGATATGACTTCTACAGATATTGAGGAGATGGAAGAAGAAGTGCTTGGAGCACTCCATTTATCCTTGAAGTATGAGGTTCTTTTTGAAGTCTCAGATGCAGAAACAGCAAAAAAATTATGGGATAAATTGGATAACTTGTACAACAAGAAGACATTAACCGGTCGGTTGAACTTGAAGACTCGGCTTTTTAACCTCAGGATGAAAGAAGGTATTTTCTTACAAACTCATATGAATGAGTTTAATAAAATCATTCAACTTAAAGGTATGAATGAAGATTTTAAGGATATGTGGCCATCTCATTGTTGTGCTCCCTACCTAAATCTATGCGAAATTTTGTGAACTCTATGTTATATGGTCGAGATACATTAACATTAGAGGAGGTAAAGTCCGCACTATTATCTGAGGAGATGCGAGGAAAATTAGAAGAAAAAGAATTTAATGAGCATGCGGAGAGTCTTATTATTTGAGGAAGATCTTCTCAAAATGATGATGGCAAACAAAGAGGAAAATCAAGGAGCCTGTCAAAGTTCAGCCCCAGGAAGGATGTTAGTAAAGTTGAGTGTTTCTATTGTCGTCAGTTTGATCACTACAGATCTGACTGTCCAACACTTAAAAGGAAAGAACAAGAAAACTTCTAAGAGTTTTGCTAGTTTAGTAGAGGACATCCGAGGGATCAGACAATGTCCTTACTATTTCTGATCATGATGATCGTTCAGATTCAGAATGAATTCTTGATAGTGCATGCACCTATCAATTATCATATCACTCCATTCAGGGATTGGTTCATGACATATGAGGAGAATAACAGTGCAGTCCTAGTAGAGAATAATGCAGAGTGCAGTATTTATGGGATTGGTAATGTTCTGATTAAATGTCATGATGGTATAGTCAGAACTCTTACAGACGCCCGACCTGTACCAGACTTGAAGAAAAATCTGATTTGTCTGAGTACATTGGATCATAGCGGCTATGAATTCCATGGTGTAGATGGAGATTTGAAGGTAAAGAAAGGCTCCATGGCAGTGTTGAAAGGGAAACTTAATAGAGGCTTATTTGTGCTTCAAGGAAGCACAGATGCAAGTTTAATTGATGTAACTGCAGATTCTGAGACGGATCACACCATATTATGGCATGTGCGGCTTGACCATATGAGCGAGAGAGGAATGAATTTATTGAGCGAACGCGGTGCGGCCAGAAAACAAGATCACTTGACTTTTGTGAGAGTTGTGTTCTCGG
>NQLW01000048.1:2453260-2488532 GCA_002312845.1 Kalanchoe fedtschenkoi
GACTAATAGCATCATGCAAGCTCGTAATAAACAAACCTCAGCAATGATTTCAGCTGATGTGACACCAGTTTCTTCCCTCAACTCTCTGATTGCAGCATTTCTTGGATCTTCACCCTCATCAATACCACCCTAAGTACAAAAATCAAATAAGTAAAGCATGTGAATGACAAATCTCAGCAGAACATTATATGGATCTCAGTCTAGAAGTATGGTTGCCATGAGATGGCAAAAGATCGGCCCTCAAACTACAAAAATTTTTCTCAGAAAACACACATAATCAAATTGATTGCTTCACGCACAAATTTGAAGCCAGTAAAGGTTTTAAGAGTTATCATTGGAAACGTGAACAGTTCAATAGGTAAGCTCTTAGTAAAAGTCAATATAGTCAAGCATCCAGACTTCCAGTAGACTCATCAGCCTAACAGATTTGAAGAGTATCAAGGCATTTCACGTTCAGTGGTGGAACTTATAAACAAAACTTAACATGACAAGATGGCAGTGTGACCCATGAAACCAGAAAACGACAAACCTGAGGCATTTGCCAGGAATCTGGAACATCCAATCTAGAGGCAACGAAAATCTGGAAAAAAAAAAAGAAGAGGCCGCATCAGGTAACAAGATGAATGAAGTCAGGAAGAATAAACAGGACGAACACGAGTTTGTACCTTTTTAGACGGATTGATAAGACAAAGACCCACGTTTCTTCTGTAACCTTCCGGAGGAGGAGGATGCGCATCCATGGATGAGGAGAACGCAGATGCGATCGACACCGATGTCGGAAATCGATGGATGGTTCTATAGAAGATTCCAAAAGCATGTAGGCAATGGCGAGCAGAGGGACACAAACTGGATGCGGACATAACGATTACAAGCCATTCCAACCCAACAATTCTGATTCGGTTCCAAATAAGGTTTTTTGTTTTTTATAATTGATACGTAAGGAAACATGGAGGATCTATTGACGACCGGTTTTGGTACGAGGGTGTCGTGCGCAAATAAGGCAAATTGTCGACATTTGAATGAAATTATATTATACTATCAGGGTTTGAGTGCATGAGAATAAGATAGAACGCTCGGGGATAGATAGTGGTTCTCAGATTTGAACCCAGGATTTTGAGATCGTTAAACAACACCCAGTACCACTAGGTCAACACCTTGTTGGTCTCCTGAAACATTTGTCTACATAAAAATAATGGACTAGTAAGTGAGGTCGACTTACGAGGATGCTCCTCTTGTGCTTCGAGCATTATAGATCGACCAGATTTTCCTTTTCTACAAACTGTCCACATCGCTGCCGTTTCATCTCTTCTACCTTAAATCCAAGTTGCATTGTAACCAATATATAATATAACATGGATGTTGGCATGTGATTTATCAGGTTAGGAGAACCCCCAACGATAATGAGAATTATCAAAAGATGGACAATTCAAAGGGCCCAGTCACTCTAGCTCTTTTTCTGCCCCAACACCATTATCTAAATCGTCATTTTTGTGATTGTGTTTGGCTGCAGCCACTACTCTAACACTTGATTGTTTTCCACGAAACAGGGAAGAGCAGATTCCAGGCTAGTCAAATTGACTGTGGTTACATTTTCGACAATATAGCTTCTTTTTTCTCTTTTTTTTAAAAAAGGATCAATAGTGGTTTCCACTTTCCCTTTTGGATTCAAACTCGAAAATTATAACCCCTCTCAAGTGAGACGTTCACCAACTGAGCTACCCCTCAACTGAACTTGATTGTTAAGAGAGCACTCAAGAGTGCCATACCGTAACATTCAATTCAAAATGATTCATTTCAGTTTTCCATTTTCATGGCAATGGAAATTGTTGTGAGTTTGCAAGTTAATTGGACTAAGTTTTCCTCCATTCTTCAGCCCACGTTACCACAGGTGCTAAATAGGAGGAGGCCATCATGGGTCATTTTGTTTATATATCACTGGAATGTAAAGTTTGGGAGTTTTATTCATAGAGAAGAAGAAGAGTAAAGTATGGTTATGGGAAAGCCGCAACGTGTTCAACTTCTGGCTTGTCACTTCCGGCCTGAGGTGCCTACAAATATAGGTTGCATGCAAACATAAAGCGGTTCAGAACTAGCTCATGTCAAATTCATATATATGTATATATATATATAAAAGTATGGGAGGGCCACTTACATGGCTCGAAGTTGGTAGTGCACTTCTGAGGCAGCAGGACAGCCATATTGCGGTCGACTCCGGATATAGGAGGGCCATTGACGACTACACACAAGCAAGGCTGGCCCAGGCCCTTAACAGCGCTGCAACATGCTTCACTGGGATGGTAAGGACTGAAGGGAGCTACTGCCGGTCTGCAAGGTATCAGCTGAACCAGAGAAGAAAAGAAAGTATTCTGGCATGTTTGGCGCTCCTGGTCTTCATCTTGATGAGCTGCCACATCTCCATTCACCAGGATTAGCAGCATGAGAGCCAGCAGTGGCAGAGCTTTGGAGCCCAGGGCCGGCATGTTTGGTCTGTGATAGGAGGGGTTGGGGATTGGTTTAGAGGACAAGTTCAATTTATACAAGATGACAGACTCATGCCTTTCTGCACTTGTCATCTAACTGAAATTCTCATCATGCCATTTCTGCCATCAACCTTCTCTAAAATAATGCCTGGGGCACCTTACAACAGACGCCGAAGCACAAACAAAAAAACAAAAAATACAAAGCACAAACAAAATTCAAAATCATAGTTTGAATAAAAAAAACACAAATAAATAGAAAAGCACAAACAAAGTATAAAATTTAAAATTCATAGTTTTGAATTCATATTTAAATTTTGAACGTTAAATTTCATTTTTTGAACTTAATACTTTAAACTTTGAAATATGAAATCTCAATTCTAAAATGTGAACTTTGTATTTTTAACACTTGTACTTTATTCTTTACGAAAAAAATTTAAAAACATATTAAAAATGGATCTTAAAATTAAATATTATACTTTTTTAATAATAAATATGAAATTTGTTTTTGAAAAAACTATCAAAATAATTACATAAAGTAATTTTAAGAAATAAAAATAAAACTAAATAGATTTTTGTAAGGAGTGAGAGTGTGTTGGACATGTGGCAGACAGTTTAAGAAAAGTGCACTATTTGTTCGACCATTACATCTCACCCTCTTCAAATTGTGACACGTGTCCCCACATATCCGAGTAACTCTAGAGTACACCGAGAGTACATGCTCTCAGTGACGACGTCATTTTTATTCAATTAAAAACGATGTCGTTTCATACTATTATACCACTCATATAAATAATAAATAGTTTAAAAATAATACAAAAAATTATAAAAAAAATCAAAAAAATTAAATAAATTCAAATTTGATTTACAAAAATTAAAATAGAGAAAAAAATAATTCATATTTTTTAAATTTATATTTACTAAATTAATTATGTATGAATTTGATCAATATGTGTATGCAAGTTATGAATCTGTATGCAAGTGATGAATATGTGTATCCAAAGTGAATTTGTGTATTCAAGTAATGAATATATATACGCAAGTGATGAATAAATATATGCAAATGGTGAATGCGTGTATGCAAGTGATGAATATATGTATGCAACTAATGAATATGTGTATGAAAATGATGAATATATGAAAGCAAGTAATGAATATGTGTATGTAAGTGATGAAGATATGTTCACAAGTGATTAACATGTGTATGCAAATGATGAATATATATATGCAAGTGACAAATATAGTCTGAATTCTCTATCACAGTAGCACAACTACATATGTATTGTTGCTTGGTTGATAACCTACTAAAGCATGTTAGACATATAAATTTTATACCATAACTTATGAGTATAATGAATGTAGAATGGGAGCAATTATTTACACTTTGGAATATAGAATGTATATTTTGCTGAATTTAGTACATGAATAAGATTTAATCTTTTATATCAATGATCAGTAATCTCACAAGTTAAGACCACCTAAATTGCATGTTGTTTGTCTAATTTCCTACTTAATTATCCTTTTATTTCCATAAACCTAAAAACCCTTAGAATCTGTACTTTTACTTTGTTTAAGTTGTTAGGTTTTTAGAGTTCACAACTCAGTCTCTATAGATCGGTCGTGTACTTACTGCTTATTAGTGAGGTCATGTATTATAAATTTATTTGCATATGACACCTCAATGATGGTCCTATCATTGATCTTGTCCCTCTTTTTAAGTCTGCGTCCTAGTGCTGGTTTTTAGAAGTTGAACTTCATGTTGTGCTAACTCGACCACCGGTCGCCAAAAGAAGCTCAAAATCGATGATGACCAGAAGTTGAGGGCTTTTTATGATAAGAAGATATCACATGAGGTCTCAAGAGATGCCCTTGGTGAGGAGTTCAAGGGTTATATTTTTAAAATTATGGGGGTTTGTGATAAGAAAGGTTTCCCAATGAAATAGGAAGTGCTGACTATAGGCAGTGTGCGCCTTCTCCTCTAAAGAGGTATCCCTTACTTCTGTGGGCACTGAAGGAGAAACGGTGAGAGGAGACGGAAGTCAGTCTGTGGATGCACTGTCAGTCAAGACTTGTCTGTTTTGAATCCGGTCATTGTCAAGAAGGGTGAGAATGATCTCCCAGATTGACAGACGCTAAGAAGCCAAGGATGAGAGGTCCCAAGACAGATTCTAATATTAGGAAGCTTTTCGACCTCTCTAAAGAAGATGATGTCCGCAAATATGTTAACACGTATTGCAAAACCTTCACCACTAAGAGAGACTAAAACGTGAGCAAAGCTCCCAAAATTCAGAGGTTGGTGACTCTGCTAACCCTTCTGAGGAAGAGAGCCAGAATTGGTGAGAAGAAGAAGAGGGTAGCCAAGGCTATGTAAGAGACTGCTGAGTACCAGAAGCCTCTTAGCTCTTAGTTGAAAGAACAGAGAGAGCGCCATAGTGAGAATCTGGCCGAGAAGAGGTCCAGACTTTCTGCTGCTTCTAAGCCATCGACTGCTGCTTAAATCCACACATGATACAGCCTTTTAGTTCAGTTCAAGATCTCTTTGGATCACATTTTGGCCATGAAAGAGATTTTGTTATTCTATTCAATCTGCTTTCTCTAAATTACTCTAACTTAAAGATTTTGTCTATTTCATTATGTCTGAAAACATTTTCCTTTAAATTAAATTGAATTCTTGGCTTTTTATTTAAAAAATCTGGGGGAAGGGGCCGATGTGTTGCATATTTTTTGAGAGGCCAGCTGGGTTGCTGTCTGTTCGCGAATTTCACTCATGTATTTATTTTCATCACTTCTGCCCGGGTGTCAAATTTCACTATGGATGTGAGGACATCCCTTTGACTAGATGCTAGTTACACCCTTTCCAGTAGGAGCTCTTAGTGCTTTTATTTAGACTATTGTTGGTTCGTGTTGTTTTTGCATTTGGCTTTAGGGATGGGTGCCATGCTCCCTAGATCTTTCTTTGTATTGTGCCTGTAAGGACGTTGTGATGGTATCGAATAATTTTTTTTTCTTAAAAATATGAATTCATTTACAAAAACTATAAGAATGTGCTCTTTTCTTGCTTGCTTCCTTGGTGCTTGAATGTGCCTTGTATGTATTGTAGAAGGCTCTTTTTAATTTGGTAGAATGAGAGAGAAAATAAAGGAACAATGATCCTTTGAAGGGAGGAGGATTTTCTCCATGAATTCTCCATTCAATATCTCTCACAATGCCTTACTCAGACGGAGTAGATCATGAAGTTTTTCTTCATTCAGTCGAGTGAATGTTACTCGAATCAAGTCAAACTAGGGTAAAAATCCTCCACTCGGCGGGATAAAGTGCATTTATTGCTTACTCATCATAAATGACCCTTACTTGGATCGACTAGAATCTTCTTCTTACTCTAACTCAGGGCGAGTAGGACTAAAGGATTTTTCTGGTGAGCTGTTGGAGGTCTATTCGACCGAGTAGGATATCTACTTGAGCGAGTAAATGTTGGTTTCTCTTTATTTCTCCACTTTTTGGTTTATTTTTGCCTTGAATTGCTGCCTTTTCCCTTCATCCACCAATTTTGAGATTTTTTTCCCGAAATGAGCATAAAATCATAGAAATAAAGGTAAAATGGTTTAAAGCCGACTCAAATGAATAAGAAATTGAGCCTTAAAATGAGTGTATTTTCCCCTTATCATATAACTACTTAGCTAATGGAGTTTAGAGTGTGAGTACTATGAGGACATGGAGGACCGTCTCAACTGCCACGGAGCCCTGTGCCTATGTATTAAATTTATTTCTAGGTGGATTGAAATTAGGTCTTTCAAAATTACATTATATAAAGAGGTCTCCTATCTGTGGGTGGAATTAATTGAGTTTCCCCAGCCTAATATTTATTAATAATTTTCAATCATATAAAGATTTTTACAGAATTCGAGACATTTATTTATTAAGAAAAATAGGATTTTGTGCTAGCAATCACTTGCACACCTTATTAGACGGCATGAGGACATGGATGATCATGCTAGTCTTAATTAATAGGGAGCATTATTATATGTCATAATGCATTGAAGGTTATGCTTATAACAATACGATGAATTAATAAGCTAGACGCTTATGAGTTCGAATTGACGTTATTATATGATGATGTTGCGTTGCTGGTGAAGTCACCGTTTGATGTTCATCGTATCAAGATAAAAGATTCACGACATCCTTGTATCTTCCTTATTAGATGTTTCTTAGATTTGTATCAAAATAATCTAGATTAATGCAATCTAGTTGTAGGTACACAATACTAGGAGTGCTAGAAATTATATACTAGATCAAGATGATGTTTTGTAATATTTGTATTGTTGATATTGTATGTATTTAGCCATGAGAAATTTCATAAATATGAGTTGAGTAATAGGCCTTGACTCCAAGATACAGCCTATACCAGGAAATTTATGAATTTGAATATCATAGTTTCAAATATTCATTAAAATACACTTAGGTACAAATTTTATCGACATAAGTGAAACCTTAACTATCACAGTGATCATAATCTCAGCTTTAATCAGAGTGAATTGAGTAACATTTTAATAAAGAATTTGTGTGTTTGGTTCCACACTTTACAAGGGCTCACTCATCAATGATATTGCTCAACATTTTGCATGTAATTTCATTTAATAATTTTTTTTTTGATTCGGGTAGTTTCAAAGGTGATGCACTTCGTTTTGGCTTAGATAGCTCACATGTCACTAAAAAATTAATCTTTCAATCATATATTAACAATGGTTTAGACCTAGAATAACATTTAATTTTTTTTATTTTAATTTTTGGAATATTTGCAATAACAGTGGGTTGCCTGTTACAAGATTCCATGTCGAGCACGAGACACATTATTATGGTGTTTTTTACACCAATCATCAAACTGGCCGACAACAAATGTCATCATGTGAGAGCCATTTTAATCGTATTCTAACGGGTACGTACGACCTATGGTTTGTTTGTGGCGATGTGTGCTGAGAACGAATTTGGGTTATTAATTCGATGAGGAAAAATTCAAAAGGGGCCCTGAACTATCACCGCTTACCCAATTGCGGTCATAACTACCATGATTTCCAAAAAAGGTGCGTTGAAAAAAAAATTAGACTGATTTTCTAAATTAAAATTTACCATTACATTCCAAACATAATATTAGTATAAGATTTAAATTTGTGTGTGAAAATTACGTCATTTGGTTATCAAAAAATATCGTTTTCTTTATTTGTGCAAAACGATATAATTTATTTTGATAACCAAACGACGTAATTTTTGCACACAAATCTAAGTCTTATAATTATATTAGGTAAATAATGTAATGGTAAATTTTATTTTAGAAAATAAGTCAATTTTTTTTTCATCGCACCCTTTTTGGAAATCGTGGTAGTTCTGACCGCAATTGGGTAAGCGGTGATAGTTCAGAGCTCTTTTTGAGTTTTATCCCTAATTGGATACTGTAGTGGTGGTCATAGTAGTCATAGTAGTCATGGCAGTCGAAGTGTCTTCCATTTATTAAATGCGACTTGCAAATCTAATCTTTTGAAATTGGGATCAGGCCAAATTTAGTTTGCTTTCGAGAGAGTTAATTATGGGCCTATTGTTTACTCTTTCTGTCCTCTTTCATATGTCACTTAATCGATTTTTTATTCATTTTTACTTATCACTTAGCAGCTTTCAATACATATTTAATGTCAACAACTATCTTAAAATGTCAAACATCAATCACATCTTTATAATAATCAATAAAAAATCATTCATCATCAGTAATAATCTACTAATTTTACTTTTTGCACGAAGTTTTTTAGAAAAAACAACCACCTACTCATTAAATTTGTTCAACTGATAACATTAACTTCACCTTAATTTACTCAAATTAACTTTAAACGATATGTATTAGAAGATGGAGGGAGTATGTGTTTAAAGGATTTTAGGAATGAAATCAGAAGTGTAAGCGGCTCAACTGGCTTGGTTGTTGGTTAATTGAGTTTGGTCGATGGATCGATTCTACTGCTTTAAACCAAGAACTAAATCCATGGGATATAAAACACTATTTGAGATATGGGATGCCTGAGGGAAGACTCAGAACATTGTAAATGGGATAGTAAAAATGAATATAGCTAGATTTCCTGAGAGATGAATGGTTTAGGACTTTTTATATTTTTTTTTTCTCTTCAGCTTGCTGGGCTGAGTTTTCTGGAACTAAAAGTTCCCTGGATGATATGTAGGAGTTAGACTAATTTGTGTACATGTTGTTGTTTTTTTTTTTGAATAAAATTGTCTTTTCCAAAAAAATATATATGTGTATGTATATAAAATGAAATTCATTATGGATATAATATTGTATATCACAATTTGAATAGTTAATAGCGCCTTCTTTTAGTAAAAAAATCCTCAATAGAGCATTGCATGAACAATAAAAATTGTGATATGAATGAATAATATCATGTCATGTTCATCATGTATGGTATGGTGTGACACCTTTTATTCGCATTTATCATTGTTCCTATTAAGGGTGTAACGATTTGATTCAGTTCGATTTTTAATAAAAAATCAAATCAAACAAGTGGTAATTGATTTGAGAAATTTAAAACTGAACCGTTAGTTTTAAAAAATCAAACCGAATCAAATTACATGGTTCAATTCAGTTCGGTTAATTTTTTTGATAATTTTTTTGACTAATCTAACTACTAAATAGGAGAATTTTCATATAAAATTTTAATTTTGTTCGGTTTGGATTGGTTCGGTTTGAAAAAAATTAAAAACCAAACCATTAATCATCGATTTTTCAAAATTTGAAACCGTAACCGAACCACTAACATTTCAAACCGAAACGAACCTTTCGATGCGGTTCAATTTGATTCGATTCATCTGTTTATCAATTTTTATTTACACTCCTAGTCACTATGTATGTAATTTGTGCAATTTAAATTCATGCACACTATTTGATAATATGTAATAGTAACTTTGTAATACTTGATTTTATTTTTACTTTAATGCGTGTGATATGAACTACGCATTTTGTAAATATGGAAAAATATTTTTAATTATGTTGTTGAAATATTTTGGATTTATTAAATTTATAATAATGAATACTCTTAATATTAACAAGTAAATAAAAAGTAAAAAATTCAAAAATTATGAATATTGAGTATTTTTGCACCAGTCTGGTCTAACGCATTGAGATAGGAAAACTAGACTGCAAGGATACATTTGCGAACATGACAGTAGTAAAACGTATGTTGCGAGATTACATGTAAAATGGCTTCAATTAGGATTTATAACTGAGTCAGCTCTGAGGGAGGTACTATTGATTACTCTCTCTGTTCTCTTTTACATATCACTTAATCGAATTTTCAATGAGTATCTAATATCTACAACTATCTTAAAACTTCAAACATTAATTACTTCATTATCAATCAATAAAAAATACATTCATCGCTAGTAATCATCTAATAATTTTACTTTTTGCACGAACTTTTTCATAAAAATATCAACCACCTACTCATTAAATTTATTCAACCGCTAGCATTAATTACATCTTAATCTACTCAAATTAACCTTAAACGAAGGACACAGGGAGATCCAGTCATCTCCAATTTTAAAGAAACACGTATGTACAGGTGACAAACTAGTATGCACGTGAGTTGAAACAAATAACCTAGCTAGGCTGCGCGAACCGCCGGGGGATTCTAGGAGTGGGCGCGACTACGTCACGACCAGCTTCAATAAGGCTCAACCGGTCTTGTATAATTTTACCGTACAGTCTTGCGTCTGGGTTGTCAGCCTCTGAGTAACAAACATAGTAGCAACTCACACAGGCATGAGGCAGCGCCATGGCAATTCGAGTCTGGTACGAATCATGCATTTACGTGTTAGGTACTCCCCTAATGTAACCACACAGATATACAAGTTAATTGTGTTACCGACCATGAGATAGCCAACAAAGAAGGAAAGCATTGAGATGGTGGCTGTGAAGCCCTTGTGAACTGCAAAAGTCCAAGCTGCCACGGCAATTAGGCAAATTGAGCCGCTGCAGACGCCAGTCAGGAAGCAAATGGAGCTGGTAATGTCTGAATCAACTATGGGTTCCATTTTCCGGATTTTGAATAGCTCCCAGGTATCTTGTGATGCCTTCACAAAGCCTTTCCCATAAGAAGCTATCTGCAAAACAAGTTAAAACAAATCCGGTGGTTAGGTTTAGGCCCATTAAAGAATGTTCCAGAACACTACCATCCTGAGAATAGTACCTGCACAAACGCCCAGCTATTCCCATAGGAGAATATCGAGTTCATGACATTCAGACAGCAATGCGCACAAGAAAACATAAATTCATCTTCTCCCTCCAGCAAATTTAGCCCCCTTGCAAGGATTCGAAGAGCTTCAATAGCGGGCACAAACAGTGACCCAAGACAAGCACTGCCCAGGTTCCGAGACAAAGCTCTCTGAAAACAAGAGTTAGTACTGGACTGCATTCCCCGAAGATAATAGAGGGCAATCACCCTACTCACTGTTAAATTAGCCACGTTCCTCATAACTTCTGCAGTCCACATCAAGCTCAGTACCAAGCCAAATATTATGAGCGGCGGAAAATAGAAGTTGAGAGCTCCAATAACAGCCATAATCCAAAGAGACATCCAGAAGAATCCAGCCACAAGCATCCAGTAAGTTGGATGATTCAGATCAGGGAACTTGGCCACAGGTTCGAGGGACTTAATCAATACCTTGGTACTGAACCCAATTCGACGGGTAACCCAGCAAGCGTACAACCCATTTCCAACAGCAAAGGCAATGAGGCAGACCCCGACACCGTCTGTTGAAGGTGTTTGGAAGCAAATCAAGAGGATACCAGCAGACAAAGACATTGCGAAACTAGCCCATAATATGAGATGAATCATAAACCTAGGCCACATTCTAAAAGCCTTTTGCCAGAGGAATGCGAGAGTAATGCTGAGGAGAGATGCAGCCTCAACTTGTGGCAGGAAGTGCCTCAAAACTCTCTCCTCTCTTCTCCTGGTTTTGTCTCTTGCGTCAATGAGTCCGTCGACAGCTCTATAGACCAGGAAACACACAAGGCCGATAGCAGCAGCCATGTGGAGGGAGAAGACAAAGAGAGAGATCTTGTTGGTATAACCCGCCGAGTTCAGGGTCGCTACAGATTGATGCTGCTATAAAATCAACCACAAGTACCATATCCGTAACAAAATAAAAGTAGTGATGAAAAATGGCAAGTACAGACTCACCTGCGGTGGTGGTGGTGGCGTTGAGATGGGCGGAGGAGGGGGGTGACGTGGGGTGGGCGTAACGACTCTAGAGCCGCCATTGATGACCAGTCTCAAAGGGTTGGAAGGGTTCAGCCTCTCCATAACATTCGTGTGAAAGTCACCAACAGGGCCGGGGTCGGCTCTCTCCAAATCGCCTCCATCTCTCTCCATCACACACCCAAGCAGAAAGGAGCTACCGTAACGGAAGTTTTCTGGAACAAATGAAAAATGATTGGGGAGTGCCCACTACAGTATTCATTGATTAATTAAACATTATAACCAATCTTGTTTTTTTTTTTTAAATTCCAATTCTTATGTGGAAAGAGTTTACCAATGTTGTTAATTCAATTAATTAATTACTTTGTTTATCCTAAATGCTGTCAGCCCAGTTGCCAGAGAGGCGTCACCAAGTGGATACGTCAAATACAGTTGTTGGTCGTTTATGCAGGAGGATCACAGATGCTGAAAACACATTCATTTCCATAGGGTATTTGTCAACAAGAAAACAAATAGAATTTATGTAAATTCAGGAAGGTTTCTCGAAGAAGACTTTTAAAAAAATAATTGTAAATAAATAAATAATTAGAGTAAAATATAAAAAATACAATTAACAATATTGAAGTAAAATGTTAGGCCCCAATTCTTCGACCCGCCTCCAAAAACTAGCCTGGAGATCCGAGCATAGCATCGGCTACTTGATATAGACCCAAATGCCACTTCCATCGTCAAAAATGAGTCCTTATTCCCCTTCTCAATCCTCGTTCCGGTGGACAGAAGCAAAACATGCATGGATTGTAATGGGTGCGGAAGGGGGTGTTCGGAATATTGACCCCCATCAGAATTTCCAACGACATGCTTCAGTAATTGAAGTCGACCCTATTGACTAAGAAATCATCAAGTCCCAAAACAAGTCTCAAATTAGATAGGTATCAAGAGGAGAAAAAAACTTTAAAAACTTTTCGGGTTAGGTTAATGGCAAAAGTAGCGGTTGGTGAATTTCTGTATCTTTGAGATAAAAATTAATAGAACTAGAATAAAAAGAGAACAACTCGAAATGAAGATGATGTAAAAGAGCAAGGCTGGGACGACTACAAAGTTGGTTTTGGTGGAGACCCCAAACATGAGGAAGGCAATTTAGAGCCTAACATGTTGTTCTTGTTCTCCGATTGTATTCACCCCATGTGATAAAATATTTTGGACATTGTGCTTGGAGCTCATCCCTATGATTTATTCGAGTTGAGAAAGAAATTTGGTTTGTACCTTTACAATAGTTCAAGGTGGGCGACAGGCAATAGATAATAAACCTACCATTCAAATCTCCATTTTGCGCATCTCTTGTTTAACAAATAAATAATGTAGGAGAACAAATCAAATAACGATTTGTAAAACTCTAATTGTTTGGTTCATTTTATTGAATATGATTGGTCTAGTTTTATATTGGTTCGATAGAGTAATTGAAATGAATCTAACTTTTTTTTATCTGGTTAAAATAAAAGAATTTTTTTTTTAATTAAAGCGATGTAATTTGAAAATACAATAGTGATGACCGTATGTTTAAAAATAAGATAGAACATACCCACATTTTATACCATTTCCCAAAAAGATATATTGTAATAAGAGTAATATTTCGGATTCGAGCTATATTAACTCCACACCACACTTGTGAAATAAGAGGGTCTTTCAGTCGGATCAATGTGAGAGCGTTCGCCGAAGTTTCATTCCACTGATATGAGTTGTGAGTTCACCGGTTTCAAGAAAAAAATATTACCCAGTTGTAAGATATAGCTGAATGAATGCAGCACAATATTTTTCTAAAAAAAATTTAAATTTCATTCAAAAAAAAAAATTTGACCTTGTAGATACTAGACATTCTTTACAAGGCATAGGATCCATGGAAGTTTTATGTTCCATCAATTCTGTCCGACAATGCGTGACCAAGCTAACCATACTAGACATGGAGCTTCTTAGTTCAATCAAACATGGCCCAACAAAGCATGACAAGTTTGTTTATATTAGACACCTCAGACATACATGGACTAGCTATCCCTCCATGATCACGCGGACATCATGGGTTCCATCAAGTTGGGTACTCTTACCGCTTAGATCTTACAAGCCAAGCCATTTGAGATGTTCTCATATAAAGGAGTTTTAGTTCGAATGAGATACAACAAACTGTATCATGAATACATGGCTCCCGAAGGAAATGAGTCATGGAGTATGTTTCTGGAAACAAGCTAAAGAAGATGGTTGAGGAAAGGAGCTAAGACAGGAGATGGTAATGTTGGGTTAATCTCAGGTTAAGCAACACTACCCCAATACTTATACAGGGGACATAAGATTTATCTCTATAATTAACTCAATCCATTTTATGTTTAACATCCGACAACTCATAAAGGAATTTGGATCATTGGAAGCACTGAAGTAGCCGAAAGACCGTCACCACCAACAACTCTCCGTCATTTGCGATCTGATGAAACCACTTCATGATGTCTTCTCCAACAATGCGGTTAGTATTTTAACTCCGTACTTAGTTAGGTGTTGATGTCGTTAGGCAAAATTATACATGTTTATGTGTTTCTAAGTATCATGTTTACTCAGATTTAACATTTGGTACATGTAGTCTTGTTGGCCTAGTCATGAACCCTAATTTTATCGGTTAGAGGAATTAGTTTTTTGTTAAGTCAAATCTAGATTTATTTTATGTTTCTTTCAATTCTGGCACTTTATGGATTCTAGGTCAGCAGCTGGCAAAAGAAAGTTTTAAGGACTAGTCAAAATCCTAAATTTTTACTAGTATGATGTTGATGTTCTTCAATTTTCTACAGTAATATTTTATTACATTTTTTAATCATTACTTTCTTATGAAATTATATACTGTATGATTACTGCTGAAAATATTGAGATGTATAAGATTAAAGTTTATACTCAACCGAGTAAGATTTAACTCAATCGAGTACCATGTACTCGACCGATTAGAATTCCCTTGTGAATTCTATTCAACTAAGTTAAATGAGTTTTTGATGCCCAGAATTTCTCTAAGTCACACATGTTCCAAGTAAAATTTTAGCGGATGGTTATACTCGACCGAGAAAAATAAGATTGTGAGACTCTTAACTTTCTCTAAATATGACAGAATCTGAGTAACATTTACTCGACCGAGTAAGTGGTATATGCTCGACCGAGTAGGTTGTAGTCAACCAAGTAGGGGATGACCTTTTAATGTTGATAATATATGATTAAAATGGAACCAACACTATGTTTTGATTAGAAATTCAATTTTTGGTTTTCGGATTTATATAATTAATTTTAATAATGCATGAATATTTTATAACTAAAGTTGATTATGATCATGTAGTGTTATTATTAATTTTCCACATTAATTAACTATTTAGAATTAATTTTCAATTCTTCCCAATCATTTGGACTACAACTGCCATTAACATGTTATTAATGAGAATAACATAAGATTAATTTCATAATTGACATTGTTTCCTTATATTTACTAATGATGTTTCTTTGTAATTCAGTTCTTCATGCCTCAAACATTGCTAGCCACATTGTTGGCATTGATCAGGTTAACGACACTAACTTTTCTACTTGGAAAAAAAGATTTGAGATGGTAATGGACATTCTTGACTTAGATCATGACTTATGTGAGACCGCTCCCACTTCTCTTGATTTTGATGAAAAGATGAAAAATACCATAATTGATGCTATAAGGGGAGCTATTCCAAACTCAGAGAACGCTATGGACTATCTTTCTAAAGCTGAGGAATAATATAAATGTTCCTCAAAGATTTATATCAGCACTCCCATTATGAAAATATTAACCACTAAGTATGACGGCTCCGGAAGTATAAGAGAGCACATTTTGAGGATGTCTACCGATAAGCTAAAACTATGCACATGACCCTTTCTAATGGACTTCTAGTTCACTTCATCATTACTTCACTCCCTCAGGAGTATAATGCTTTTAAGATAAATTATTATAATAAAATAGATAAGTGGATAATGTTATAATTGATGGGACATTGTGTCCAAGAAGAAGAGAGGATTACTCAAGATAGGAAAGACAAAGTGCATAATGGTAGTCGTGGCAAAAAGAAATATCAGGTTGACAACAAAGTCAAAATTAAGGAAGTTGTATTTCTCTCGTAAGGTGGACCCTAGCCCTTCAAGGCATAAAAAGGCTAAGACAACTGCTACATCCTTAATTTGCCGCTTTTGTAAGCAAGAGGGACACATTCAGAAGAAATATGCGGGCTTTAAGAATTGGCTTGCTAAAAAAGATAAATATGAAATTTCCTTCATTGATGAATCTGTTGTGGTGATTACTTTATAACTTTCTGGTGGATTGAATTAGTTGGCACCATGCACATTACCAATTCATTATAGGGTGATAGGATTATCGTTGAGGTGTCCTATACAAATAAGTTTATAATATTCGACCTCACTAGCAAGCAGTAAGTACAAGGTTAATCCGTAGAGACTGAGTTCTTGACACGTTAGTAACTTGACAATTAACAAAGAAAAAGACTCAAGTTAATGGGGGATTAGAGTTGTAATGGTAACTGTGGTCACTTCAACCTACACACTAAGTAGAAAGATCAGTATGATAAACATGTAGTTTATGTGACTTGACTTGTGATTATTGATCATTGAGACTAAAGATGGAATTCTATTCACGCACTAAATTCAGCAAAATATACGCAATAGGTAGATGCCCGGAAATTGGCTACTAGTCTTTCGGTCCGCTTTCGGCCAATTATTTTTTAGCCACAAAACTACTATTTTTTGGTTGTGGTATTAGGTGAGGGTCTTAGACAGAGTCCTTGGAACGTTTAAGCGTCTTCTTCTTCTTTTTCAAAAGAGTCCTCTCATTTTGTAGATCAAGGAGGAGTAAGTTCTTACTCCGCCTTAGCATCCACAGTCGAAATTTACTATAAAAGGAAGGCTAGAGACCAAGAGTAAAAAGTAACTAAAGGAATAGGAATAAAAAATGGATAGGGTCAGAGTTTAGCTACATAGTCCTAAGTTTCCTAATCTTCAAGTAATTGAACAATTGTTCCTTAGAAACAGCGTCATTTTAATGGTTCAGTATTTCAGCCTTCGAGAGTTGGGGCATTAATATCATCAAAAATAATTTTTAGTCTAGTATGTACAGGGTCGATCAACGGAGTTATGGCTTACTTGAGCAACTATGGCACTATCGCCTATGTTTCAACTCTCTATACTAACTTAGATAGGGGTTTTACAATCAAGTTAGACGAAGTTTTACTAGGATTCTACTTCACCTAGAGCTCATATTCCTACACATGCAGTAATTACTATATTTTCTACTAGTACGCCATGGTTTATGATTATAAGTTATCTCACTCGAGCTTCACACTTTAATATCCAGCTCCTAGGCCATTCCCTAACGTGGCTAGCGACTATAATTTTTCTCAATGTTGAGTGATCTCGCAACATCGATAGGAAGGGTGAGTTTCTTAACTTCTAACTATGCGTAAAAAGTGTTGTTTGGATCCTACTTATCGCTTCCCGGTACCCTCCATTTCTTGCCTTTGGTTACTGATCTTTGGTAACTACAACTATCTTAGACATCAAGGTAACTCTTATTCTTGTCTTCATTTGCTCAATGCCCATAGAATAGACAGTAAGATTTCCTCGACTTCAAAATTATCATTTGACTTCCATAACAACCTCTGATGCTCGCCTTAAGTTTTCAAGTCCATTAACTACAACTGGACCACACTCTTAACCCCTTCCAATTATGCGCTGGCTAAGAGTTTGACAACATAGGTAGATATGTACCTATGTTCTTCTATTGCACTTAATTTATACATCCTTATTATTACATATTAATCCTAAGATAAGAAATGCTAACATATATATAAAAGAAACTTCATGGAAAATGTAATAAGAAAATATCTTTAAAATTGAAACATGATGGAGTAAGAATACAATAACCTAGGATCGGTATATCCTTTGGAACAAAAGGACTACTGACTCATGGTTTTAGAGAAAATCATGATTTCTTCTATGAAAAATGTAAACTATTATAAAGGGATATTCTTCTCCTAGCTAGCTCCTTCTTGGCTTGAGTGTGTCTTTAATGTGTGGAGAAATGCTCCTTTTTATAGTGTTGGAATGGGAGGGAAAATCAATGGTCAAAGGGATATCAAGAGGGTATGTTAATGAACTATGTCACAACTGATTTTTAGTGTGGGATTGGGATATCATCACTTAATATCTAATAGGGTCAACTTTAGTGCTAATTGGGTCATGAGTCTTTCCATTATTTTTATGTTTTTTATTTATTTGAGTCAAATTTCACAACATGATATAATCTAAAAAAATTTTAAAAATTCTGAGCTTTGTTAGATATCTACTACTTCGTTCAAATAATTTGATTCCATGCATATTCTAATGAATTTTTCTGAGTTAGTCAAATGACTTGGTTTGATACCTTGGAGAGCTTCAAAAAAGCCTTGATAAAGCATGTTAATACTTAGACTAAGGTAGTTTCTAATAATTTTTTCTTTGTATGACTCATTTTGAGTATTGCCAATGAGTTAATGCCTCAAATAGATTTTTTAAAATGGTGTGATATAAATGACCTATCTTCTCTTGAAAAAATGACTTACAAAGAAAATCTAGGCCAATAAAAATTAGAGACAGTGAAAAGTTTCAAAAAATTTCAAAAAAAGAGAAGGAAAATAAAACCATGTTTGATATAGTTGAGGATGAAGCTTGTATTTTCACATAACTATGAATTTTAAACTTTCAAGATCTTCTAAATATGAGTATGTATCCTAAGCCATCGGCTTATAACTCACTGACGTGGAGTAAAAGTATGGTTTGAGTATCCACCTATTCCCAGCTTGGTGAAGGGTAGGCAATATATTTTAAGCATAACTAGAGAGGCATGCTTAATCCTTGTTCATATCCTTGACAATATTGTTATTAATTAGTCTTGAAACGAGTTTATAAATGTGAAGATAGGTACGTACAAAAAAGCTAAATAAGGTTGTGGGGTTAAAAAAATCTAAGAAGTATAATGCATGTATGTAGAATAGATTGTAGTGAGAGAGTTTCTTACACTTCTTGATACTCTTCATAGGTGGAGAAGATCTCTTTATACAATGTTGGAGGATGGAGGAAAAGCGGCTCTTCAATGATCATTAAGTAGGGAAAGATTCTCTCCATGAATTCTCCATTGAATGTTGTACATAGCGCATACTCAATAGAGTATGGAGAAGGAAAAAAAATTGTATTCGACCTAGTATCCTACTCAACCGAGTACAATCTTTCAAAAATCTCTTACTATGCCGAGTACGAGCATTAAATGTCTTACTCGGCCGAGTAAATTCTTTCAAAATTTTGTACTCAGCTGAGTAAAATCCTATGGAAATTGGATACTCAGCCGAGTAAGGTGCAATAAATTCACCTACACGACCGAGTACAATTTTCTTCAGAAAATCTACTCTGTCGTGGACAACTCATGTTCAACTTGGTTTTCTTCAATCCTTGTAATCGGTTCAAGTAAAATACTACTCAACCGAGTATGCACTAACGTCTTCCCAATCATTCTCTTTCTATCCTGTATTGTCTTTAAATTATTTCCTTTTCATTCCAACTTTTATTTTAAGGTCCTTTTTCTTAAATGAAACACACAAAAACGATGGTAAAGTTATAAAGAATGACTCAAGTCACTACAAATTGAGCCTTAAAATCAGTGCAGTATTCCTCGATCAAGCACAAATTGCTTTCTTGCACTGTTGATAGTTCTTTAACAGGTGTTTTATCTTACAACCGGTCCTCTAGAGTAGTGGAGGAGAACAGAACATCATCTTTAAAAGCTTTTGCTGGTGAAGAAGAGGTGTGACAGATGAACCTCCATTACCACAGTATCATGCCTACATCTTGTGTGATAGAAGGGAGAAGTTAGAAAACCATCGTGAAAAGGATAAATCACCCAAGGACATGAAGGCATCATCAATGTTTGTGTCACTCTCAATCATCAATGGGGTTCTCAACGTAGTGGAGCGGTCTTCGGACAATTGCTGATCATCAACCTATGAAATTTATGTATAGCTTGGCAGAGTTCGTCATCGGCTTATCAACTTGTAAAGCATAAGGATCATCTTTGCGTCTGGAGGAAGAGGGCCCGAGGGATCAAAAGGGATTGGTATGGCTAATCTCTACAAGGAGGCATCATATGATATGCTTGCGAGATATGTTGATTAAGAGGTCGTGCAACTAGGTAGTAGATAAAAGGAAGACAAGAGTTGCAAGAAGCAGAAAGAATGAGGAACAAATATTTAGAGCTTGGGGAAGAGTATTGGATGATAGTTATTCCTAGTATAATGGCAATCTCAATGACTCTTCTAATCTAGAATCTCGTAGTTTAAAAAATGAGAATTTTAAGGAGAAATTTGGAAAATATTGTAGCAAAAGCATTGATAAATACTCGTCCTAGAGGATAATATTTTGAAGAATTGGGGGAGAATCTGGACATTAATCCATCAAAATAGAAAGTTTGGAATGGACTTTACTGTTTACTTCAGTTACAAGGACATCTGTTTACGCACAAAATTTAATTTTGATTTTGTTTTTGTAAAGAAAATCATGCAAACCGAGAAAAAAAAAACAAGTGAGAGAGGGAGGGCAGGTGAACCTTGGTCTAGCGACCTCATTCAATAGATCATGACCAGACAACCCTCGGGTAGTAATCCTCAATCTAGTGACTCAATTTAGAAGATAGCAGGATCTAAGAAGTCCCTTCTAAAAAAACTTCCCATGGTAGACGACCCTCGCTAGGCGAACCCCGGCCTAGCGGCCCTTGTTGTTAAGAGCGGATGACCCTTGTGTACAAACACTACATTGGATATGAGACGAAGCTACTGTGTGTAAAACCTGATCCAAGGCCACACAAAGGAACCACATAACAATGATGCACACTAAAGGAGTAAAGACTGTAACAGCTACAGGCACAGAGGCGTTACATCCATGCAATTGTGAATGACTTATTCGCAATGCGCAACTGTTAATACATGGCCATTAATGGAGGATGTTAACGCGAGGGACATACAGTTAGAAATTAAGGGTGGGTTTTAATGGGTGTTAAAGATTAGGCGATCGATGAGGAGCAAAGAAAAACTGCTAAACCCAGCCAAAGGGTACAAATATGAGAGCTTCCAACAAAGCAAACCGACACAAAAATAAACACAATACATTCAGTCTTTAACACTTTTACAGTTTAAACAATTTTCAAAGCTTCTTATAGCTTTTTTCATTGTTATTAGTTCACAAGTGGATCCATAGTTTTTACTTTCAAAGCCTCCCAAGAGTGATTATCTTTCTCCTTTGATTTTATTACAAAGTCGCCTCAAGAGTTGCAATCTTTCTCTTTTCATTTCATTACATTGTTCGTCCAATAATGGTAATTTTACATTTTCATTTCATTGGAAAGTGCACTAAGAGTGGTTATTGTTCTTAGAGAAAATTGCAAAAAAAGGGGTTGTACTATCATGTTTTTAAATTTGACAGACATTACTACCTGATTTTGTAATTTCAAGGAAAATTGTAAAAAGGGGGACTGTTGTGTAATTATCTAATCTTCAATTTGACCGAGAAACTTTTAAGTCACTACCAATTATATATTATACCAAACTTACCTCAAATTAATCCAATAATAAAAGATTTTAAATTTATGCAATGTACTAATTTCATGTAATATAAATTATTTTACACAATAATGTTTTAGCCAAAATGATTTGTAATGCTTAAAAAATTTGACAAAACGCTTTGTAATGCTAAAAAAGAAGAGAACATTTTGGCTCCTGTGCTTGTAATACAATCCATAGACTCGTTTTGTCATTACAAAGCGTTTTGTCAAATTCTTTAAGCATTATAAAGCATTTTGACTAAAACATTACTGTGTAAGATAATTTATATTACATGAAATTAATATATTTTATTATTTAATTTACCAATTTAACATTACAAATCATTGCATAAATTTAAAATCTTTTATTATTGGATTAATTTGGGATAAGTTTGGTATAATATATAATTGGTAGTCACTTAAAAGTTTATGGGTCAAATTGAATACTAGATAATTACACAACAACCCCCTTTTTGCAATTTTCTTTGAAATTGCAAAATCAGGTAGTAATGCCTGTCAAATTTAAAAACATGGTAGTACGGCCCCCTTTTTACAATTTTCTCTTGTTCTTATGTTGAAGTCCTTTTGTTCAAAACAAAAACATGTTTCCTTTGTTTCAAGGCAATCAAACCTGCTTTTTTTTTTAAATTAAATCTTGCTTAACCAATTTTTACAGTGTAGACTCACCATTTAAAAGCATTGGCACACACAGATAATCTAAAATTTTAATTATAAATGTTGTCTCTTTAACGAACACAATAGCACTTTTTTCAAATCATTGCATACATTATTTCTGTTTCCATGTTAGAAATGCATGGAAGAATACTTCTACTTTTTAAGGATTGTGTGAGTAATGACACCATCAAAGAGGTACATATTGCATTCTTTAGATTATAGTCAGCCATGCAGTGCATAAATTTCACACTATGCAATCATGTTGATAGTCTTTGAACATAAATAAAAAAGAAAACTTGAAATAGTACAAGATGAGACATAAATTAGTAAAAGTCATCGTATATTCAATTTTGGTGAGCAAATTCCAAGTATAAAGTCTCAATTTATACAAACATAAAAAGATGAGTGTAATAAGCATAGCGAGTTAAAAGAATTTTTTCCAATTTAGTTTTTTTGGAAAGTTTATTTTTCCATCTGTCCTTGCATTAAGTTTATTTTTCAAAATAGCATACATTCCACCAACTATTGTTTAAAGCAACAGATCTTTTAAATCTAATAGCTGTTTAAAACAACGGTTCACGTTGGTCGAACCTAATTTTGATTTCCCTTTCAACTGCTGTTACAATAGCAGTGCTTTTTTGTTTCTCTTATGGCCAATTATTGTTCACTTTTCAGTTGTTTCAGAAAAGTTTGATTCAATCAGAACGGTGTTTCAAACCAAAAACCACTATTTGGCCAAAGTAAGCAATTTTAGAAACAAACTTAAATTGAGACCCGATTTGAAAATAAACTTCCCCAAAAAGCCAATTGGGAAAAGAAGTTGACACCATATGACTGAAGAGACATTAATATCTTGAAATTCTGTGAGAATCCATAGAATTTTATGAATGTCGACCACTTTTGATTCATAACATATTTCATGTTTTGATAAAGGAAGAGTGCCTAGTGTCTCCTACCAAACACTTACAGCTCTGCATTTTATTTTCCCCAACCAAGCCACTCTGACATATATCGATTGACCAAATTGTACTTTGCATTTTAATACTATGCGAAATTTATCTGACAGACTATGTTTTGCCTGGTATAACAACAGTGTTGAGAGATCTTGTACCTGACAGTTACTAAACTGATACTTCTACGGCACTGGATCTCATGAAGAAGTTATTTTATAGGACATGCTTTCTTACAACACAAATCTCTACGTCTGCAGTGTGTCATCACGTGGAACTCCACTCTTATAGTCTGATGGATGTTCCACTAAGCAACACATATGAAAAGCCTGTAATACATTCAGGTTCATGTATGAGACTACCTTGTTGTAAACCCCTTACAGTCATAATCCAGATTTCAGTTTGTCAGAATCTGATTTATGGACAACCCATTTCTTATAAGAAACGGGCATCCAAAGGATGAAAAATCCACCAGATTCAAAAGGAAGAAAAATCAGGGAATACAGTGTAGGAGAAGTCCCCTTAGAGGTAATGCATTAGGTAAGCCCCTGTGTACTACGTTTCTAAACTGTATTTTACCCCTTGTGTGGCTGTTTTGATGGAACAGTTCTACTTTAAATAAAGTCTGTCTTTTGGAAGTTGCTTGTACAGAACTATCAATTTTTTGGAATGAAATTCTTCAATTTTCCCAAAAAAATAAACAACGGAATACAGAAGCTGGTTCTTGATTGAGCTTATTAAATATAAACTAGAGTGATCAACACACAAAATTGGCTATGAAAATTTTACCATTAGATTAATTTGACAAGGTCTGCGCTAGATCTATCAATCCTCACTAAATAAGAAGGTTCTCCTTTGAACCAACACCTGTATAAGGGGTTAGTTCAACTGAAAACATCTTTGTTGCCTTTAGTTGACAACTGTCAATATCAACTCTTGATGTGTTTTAATCCGAAGTCTAAAAATGCATGGGCCCAGATTTCAGGTTCATAAAGGGTCCAAAAGTTGAAGTTTTTAGTGAGATGAATTATAAACCTTTATCTCAGCTCAAAAGTTAATCAACAAAAACCCCCCATGAAACCCTCACTAAAGGAGAACTCATTTAAAACCTCTCCAACAATATACACATTTATAGATGTAAACAAATAATTTACACATTTGTTTAATGGTGCACTACCAAGTACGTAAGTAACTAAAGTACCTCTGTCAGCCACCAATGTGTACCATTGGTCTATTTGGTGTTTTTGCTATGTCAAACATACCAGCATGAGAGGCTTTCTTTCTCTTAACCTGCAATACAAAAGATGAAAAGTAAGATGACTACTAAGCTGCATGACGACAATTTGGAAATTTAATGCGAGAGGGTGCATTAAATTTTATTACTAGCACTCACATGAAATTATAAGTATAATGATCATGTATGCTGACATACCGCTGCACTGATTATTTCTTTCAGTTCATCATCTGTAGCACCACGACGAAGGGGATCTCTTAAGCCAACCTAAGAAGGGAAAATAATAAAGAATGAAATAAGTCAAATGAGTAGACAGATCAATACTGAGATTAATAGCTTCATTAAAAGATAATTAATAGGCACCTCGCCACCAGTAACAACATACTCACAATAAGACATTTCTACATCAGCTATGATTTAAGTTGAAGCTTCTAGCATGAATATGAGATCACCGAAAATTGCAAGTGCGTATTAATGTAGATGTCAAAGTAAATAGACAGCCTGTTTATTTAATGACCCAAAGTCTAAGAAATATAAAAGAAAGAATCGTTTTAATAAATTTGGGAGAAGTACAAAAAGAGGTACGTACTATCGCCTTTTAAAAATTACAGTAATAAAACCTAATTTAAAATTTCTGATCATGTTTTATGTTTCGGAATCTTATGGTAATTCTTTCATTCATAATTATAACCTAAAATTAAAATATATTCATTATATTTAGGTATTGTTCTAAACTACGTAGTATGGACATATTTCATATTATTTTATATTTTTTTATTTCAGAAATAAGAAACAGAGTCCTTTATTTTTGACAAATTATTGATGGCGGCAGCATCTCTATTAGCACCCTGCTCGGAAGCCACCATGCTGCCAACAGTCAACCCGCAGCCTCCAGCCCTGCTAACACAAACTTCCATTTTAGGGTTAAAAAAATCAACGGCCTCAATTTCGCAACCAGTCAATCTTCGGTCTACATACCCAGTTACAGACTGACAAATGCTCGGGGCAAACCTTGGCCAATTTCAATCAGTCTGCGGCCGAACCAGTAGCCTTCCGTCCCGATCTCACATCTTGAGTCACCCCTTTAATTCAACAACTTGAAAGAATTCCCAAACCGGGTTGACCTCAACTATAGCACTTAAACCTTTCTGCCCTCAACTCCTAGGTGTCGAACCACATACCCAAGCTGAACTGGCAGCCATCTCCCACTCGGATCCAAACCAAAAGCATCTTCCGAGACTCACATCTCCTCCCCCTTCGGTGTTCCTCATCAGACCATATTTGGACAACCCATCTTTAACCTTTAATCAATGGGCTGACATCTCCAACCTACAGTCCTTCCAATGGCGCTAGTCATCCTCGATATCCACCACATAAGATCCTACGTATCCGGGCTCCACAGGGAGGAACAAGATCTGGGCATGGCAGGGAGAACTGGTCACACATATCTGGGCTTGGCAGGGAGGAACTTGATCTGGGTTTGACAGGGAAGATAAGAGTAGGGGAGGAAGTGGTGAACAGAGAGAGATGAATGGATAGATGTCGTTGTTCCAGTTAGGGGAGAAGAGAGGTTTGACAGAAAAAAAAATAGAAAACATAAATGAAAAATACTAAAACGATGCAGTTTTGGTAACAGAATTAGTTGAGGATTATAGTGAAATTAAGTAATGCAATTTATGAGGCGTAATTTAAATTATGCATAGGCCGTGAAAACAAAAAAAAAATCAGAAATTTTAGAATTATGTAGCGGTGGCCTTGACTTTTAAAAGGGCTATATTGCGTACTCTTTTTTAGACTTTTCCCTAAAACATTTTAGGATAGAAAAAATTGGTTACTTATTTACAATAGATAGCTTGATGTAAATATATCCTTTATAAATGATGACAGAACACAAAGTCTCATGGATAAAATATAATAACAGACAATTATGTAAATAGCTGAAGGGAAATATACCTCAGAGGGACCAAACAGGCACACTTTGAAGTTTCCATCAGCGAGCAGTCTCAATCTATTACAACCAGCACAAAAATGCTCAGTCATTGATGTTATAAAAGAAACGGTACCTTCATGCCCTTCTATCCCAAAATTCTTGGCCGTTTCTGTAGGTTGATCTTGAAGTCTTTTCAAGCTAGGATACCGTGTTTTCTGCAAGGATCCCAAGTGGGTTTATGCGCATAAAGACAAAAAAACGTACGGCTGAAATTTACTTATAGCTAACAAAATTCTACAGTACCACTATATGCAGCATTTCTTTGTAGGTTACGAGCTTCTTCACATTCCACACATTTCCATCAAACGGCATGAACTCAATGAAGCGAACATTAATAGGTTTCTCACGTGTCAACTCAGCAAAATCACAAATCTCGTCATCATTGAATCCACGCATTACTACACAATTTACCTACAATATGACATATTAATGTAAATGCTACTCATTTCGGACCTTAATACCTCAAGAAGCAATGTATTTGAAACAGGACATTATTGACTAATGCAGGAAGGAAAAAACATACAATCATAAACTTGCAAAGGAGCATACTTTGACAGGGTTATATCCCACTTCTATAGCATCGTTAATGGACTGAATAACACTGTCATGCCCTTTCCTCCTTGTCATAAACTCAAATTTTGCCGGGACCAAAGTGTCTAAGCTTATATTCAATGAGCTAAGCCCAGCATCTTTAAGATTAGGAAGTTTTCTGGAAAGAACAATACCGTTGGTTGTCATTGCTAGATTTTTCAATCCTTTCAAACTAGACAACCGTACACAAATATCTTCAATATCTTTCCTTATGGTTGGCTCTCCGCCAGTCAAACGAATCTTACTAACTCCAGAGCTGACAAATACATTAGCCAATCGAATAACTTCATCTTGAGAGAGAAGGTGTGTTCTAGGACTAAGGTCTGCACCATCAGCTGGCATACAATACTGGCAACGAAGGTTGCATCGTTCTGTCAACGATATCCTTAAGTAAGTGTGCATCCTTCCAAATGAATCAACTAATACATCAGAAAAAGTGTTTTCTTGGAGCAGACTGTCTCGCAGATTGGCACTAGAGGTTGAGTAAACCTGCAGCAAATCAATTATGATAACTACTAATCAGCCCATCAGTTACAATATTTGCATACACATAACATCTGATACTTCCATGCCAGTCAATACTATTCAGCAAGGTGACACCAATATATGTTTCTTGGTTCTAGGATATCGTTCTCAAAAGAGAGGCATGCCTACATAACACTGAATCTACCGTAGACCCTAATGCAGCATTGGACAAAGCTGTCGGGGCAAAGTCCAGGAGGCATTTGTACGCATCATCTGGAGAGCATAGCAACCAGAACTGCATTGCAGCCTTGTGTTTCTATGACTCGTTATATATTAAGGAAAAATACAAGCCATTTAAAAAATCACAACTGCCCAGATTATCCATATTGCTTCTTTTATCCAGAACCTAAAGACATGTACTAGAGTTAATTGTGCAGCTCACAAATGGATTTGCTTAACAACAAGCAACAGCAGAAGAAAGTTTTTTCTCAAGATTTAGTAGAATCATGAGACTGATACAACCTCCAAACAGCAGAGAAAGAAATAAAGAGTGACTGTCTCAAATACCTCAGAAGTATTAAGCCCTCACACTTTGTAATTGAGAGATATTTTTTGATGACACAGTGAAGTTTCAATGTTAATGAAAATATGAGATCTGTGCTGCCCCTAATTTTTCACCTGAATGCAGAACTGAAAGCAATGTTTGGCACTGCTAGCCAGAGATGTAAAGAAGCTCAAGACAAATAAGAAGTGGAAAATGTAGATTTCAATTTCCATGATTCCTGTTGCATTGTATTATTGTCTCAAGCATGAAATAAAACACAAAATGGAGCAGAATCCTTTCAACTTCAGAGGCTCAAGACATTACAATATCACAACCCAAGCCACTAAATCAACCCAGAGTTACCAAGGATCAAGTTGTCAATGCTAAAAAGTCATACAAGCTAGCAAAAAACAGAAATACAAAAAATGAGACTGCAGTGTAAAAAGAGCAATGGATCCTGAAATCATAAATACATGAAAGAGTCTTTTTTGACATACAAAAAACATTTAGTTCCTTCCTATCTCTTATAGCCTGCTTTAAAAATGCCCATGAATTGTAAAAAAACTATCATGTTAGTATATATGATTGGCAGGCCTAAGGTAGAGTTCGGTAACTACAAATTCCATCTTTTCTGAAAGTGGGTATCCATCATTTGACTGATTGGCAGCTCACAGTTGTTTTTCCCCGGGAATAATCCAACAACATATAACAAGCGAACGAACCGGAGATGTGAACAGAAATGAACCGATTAGGGGGAAAAGAAGAACTTACTGAAGAGATATCCGGGTTTCTCTTAATACCCACAAACGAACGCCAAACATTCTTCAGTACGTGCCTCCTCATAATACTCGGACCAACCGATAAACGCATCAAAAACATCAATAAGCACGAGCTGGAGCCAGCATTCAAGGTCACCAACACTGCAACATAAAGTAGTCTCCCGATAAGAAGGCAAGATAAAAATTGTCAATTGGCAGGATGTCGTCTCATCTCAGTTTTTCACATCCATATGGATTTGGGAAAACAAAACCCTAGACTGTCTATTCGTGTTGCGAAATTCGGCAACGAACTGGGCATATTTGACAACCATGCCTCACCGCGACATTAATCATAATCAAATTTTGTTAAATACAAGGGCATAAGAACAAATATTATATGGAATTTTCTAAACTTCAATTACCAAATTTGCAAACAATTCTATACAAATCATATAATTTGATTTGAATAATTAACCTCAACTCCATTTATATCATTTTATACACTAACGCTCTAGAAAGTAGTCAATTCGTCCTCTAATACATGTCGTTTAAGGTCACTTTGAGTAGATTAAGGTGAAATAAATGTTAACGGTTGAACAAATTTAATAAGCAGGTGGTTGGTTTTTAAAGTTCGTGCAAAAAGTAAAATTGGCAGATTATTACTGATGATGAATAATCTTTTATTGATTATGATAAAGAAGTGATTAATGTTTGACGTTTGAATGTAGTTGTTGATATTAAATACACATTGAAAATTGTTGAGTGACAAGTAAAAGTGGACAAAAAATTTCGATTAAGTGACATGTAAAAGAGGATAGAGGGAGTACATATCAATTAATTTAAAAAATCATAGAAATTAGGCTATATTTTTAATTTTAAACACTCAATAAACTTCTAATCAATTAATTTAGAAAAGAAATTTGTAAATATAAAGCGTCATCTAAAACTTCAATTACCTATAGATTATATATTTTTTGAAAAAGTGCTATACAAAGTCTCATTATACAATAGTCGACATTTTTAACTAATAAGCATCTTCTATTGTCTTTTCACGAACTGCTTCATGCAAATTAAGCGATATCGTGTTAAAAAAGTAAAACGGTGCGCCAGAAGAGAACTCATGTCTCTTGCAAGTCTTTTGATTGCCCCGTGGATGAGGAGGTCTTTGGGCTTATTCTTCCCTAGATAAATGCAATACAGAACTCACATCTCTTGCGAGTCCCAGATTTGAAGGATATCTGTGTGGTGGTTTGGAGTATATCCAGTGATCCGGATTCTAGTGGTTTTTGTGGTGCTTTTTATAGGCAGGGCTGAGATATCATTGCCTCAGAATTACTTGAGGCTATCCAGTGATTCTTTCGAGATAGAAGTTATCTTCCATCTTCGTTCTCAGTTACGCATATTATCTTGATCCTGAAATCGTCACAGACTAGGTAGCATGGGGATCTTTGCCCAATTAGTCTCTGTAACTTCATTCACATAATTATTTCCAAGTTGTTAATTAATAGGCTCCGTGAGTTTCTTCCGAGGTTAATTGGGCCTAAGGAAGTGACTTTCATTGCGAGTAGAAGTATCCATGCGAGTTTTGCCCAGGAGTTGGTTCGTGACATCAACAATAAGATCTGGGGGTAATGTGATGGTCAAAGTGGATATGTTGAAGGCCTAATATTGTCTGTCTTGGTCCTTTATTCTCAGAGTTCTGTAGAGGTTTGGATTCGGTCACAGTTAGTGTGATCTTATTTATCGGGCTATCTAAAACTGCTAGTTTTTTTGTGAGGTGGGATGGTGAATTCTATGTGTTCTTTCACTACTATAGAGGTGGCAGACAGGGTGAATCTCTTTCTCCTTCGCTCTTTGTGCTCGCGCTAGAGGGTTCTTAGCAAGCTGCTGAACTCTTCTATTTTGAGAGGACAAGTAAGGGCTTTCTCTTGTAGCTTGGCAAGGTTGCGCCATCTCATCTCTTATTTGCAGATGATGTAGTGATCCTCCTGAATGCTAATAGTGCCTCCTTTCGGAGTCTTCATCAAACTTAGGATGCCTTTTGTGGTAGCTTTAGTTAGGTGGTCAGCTAGTCGGAGAGTGCTATATTTTTCTCTCACCACAATTCTGCTGCTAGGCGCTCTACAATCCTCCGCATCAATGACTTCCATGAAGGGACTTTCCCTGTTATCTACCTAGGTGTGCCGATTTCCCCAGAAAAGTCCAGGATTAGTCATTTTGATGGTATTATTTCCTATAACAGAGCTAGGGTCGAGTGATGGTTGGGGAAGTTGATTTCCTTTAGGGGTCGCATTATCTTGATTGGTTGAGTGCTAGCGGCATCATTTATCCACATCCTTTCTTTTGTTCTAGTTCCCCGACTGGTGTTGTCAACTTTCTGTTGGGATTTAGGGAAAGTCAAGAAGTTGCATTGGGTGAACTAGAAACAAGTTTATCAACTGGCCTAGGAGGGGGAATTGGGTTGCAGAATATTTTTCAGATGATATTCCTCTCCAAGCCAAGTTGGCTTGGAGTTACTAGGGTCAATTGTCATCTTTGTCTCGTTTTATATCTAAAAAGTTTGGCCAACCCCGGAGTTCTGAGGTGTCCCGGGCTTCTGGATCCCCTACTTGGATTGCTATTCACCCTTTGGTTTTTCTTTTGAGGCCTCTATTGATTGGGCATTCAGGAGAGGCTCCATTAATATTTCTCATGTATTTCTCCTCCAGCGAGTTTATTACTTGTCAGAGATTGTCAGTTGAGGCTGGATTTTCTGAAGACTCTCCGAATGATGGTGCAATCTCGGCTTGCCAAGATTCAATTTGATGATGCTTGTGATGATACCATGTGTGGAGAGGTAGTGAATTGGGCTAGTTTTTTCAGCGGCTTATAGGCATTTGGTATTCCCGGCCTCTATATCCTCTGAGTTTAATTTGATTTGGGCTCCTTGTCTCCCGATGAACATCTCTGCTTTCCTTTGGAGGCTCTTCCATAGTGTTATTATTGTCGATGCTCGTGTGTGGGATTGTGGTATCACCTTAGCTTCCCGTTTTATGTATTGTGAGAGTCTTGGTTGCAAGTCATTAGACAACCTTTTTGAGCTAGGGTAGCTAGCTTACTCAGTGAGAGCTTCTTCAGTATATTTCTTAATAAGCCCAGGGCAGCGAGTATATTCCAGCTATGTTGGTGTTGGGTGACACATCGCCGGGCGTGTAGTCATGTAGATTTAGTGGTCACGGAGCTGGTGGGGTGTGGCCTACGGGAGATTTGGTTTGAGAGAAATAGGCGCACTTATGAGGAGCATGAGGCTCAGAATCATATTTAGAAGCGTTTCCATTAGTGGCTTCATGATCTTTCTCCTTTTTTCAGGCCTATGGCCGGGTGTAGGCCATCACATATCTTGTCCTTTCAGTCTCTTCGGGTTCTCTTCGGGTTCATGAGATGTTGGTTCCTTGTAAGAGGGTCTGTTGGGTGGCATGGGAGCCAGGGGATGGGATTATGTTGAATATGGATGGGTCTTCGTGTGTTCGCGGAAGTTAGGCTGATGGCATTTTTCGAGATGAGGTAGGTGCTTTGATATTCCTTTTTTCTAAGGACTATGGGTCCTCATTTTCTAATGTGGAAGAAAAAAACCTTCCTAATTTGACTAAAGATTCTGAGTTTTCAATTTATGTCATTATCAAGTTTGATCTTCCAAAATATTTTTTAAGAGATTTACATCGAAGATACTTAGCAACTCATGGAGATCCTCGTTGCTAAGATTGATGTCATCCTCAAGTTATATAAGAAGGTCTTCACCCTCCCTTTCAAGTGTAGTGTGTTGTGTGTCATCCTACAAGTTCCATGAAACACCAATTCTTTAGCATGAGATTCTCTTAGGGTTTTGACCCAAAGTTGCCAGTGGAGGTTAGCAAGGGGCATCACCGAAGGAAGATGCTAGTTAGGTTTGTAAGAATTATTCCTATTTTTATATCTATTTGATTTTATCGCCATGCGTGGCTAAATTCCCTTAATGCAGTAACTTGTTATATGTTGTTGTTGTGAGATTATTGTTTTTAATAAATTTCATATTTTATGCTATGTTTATTGAGCTTCCATTGGATGATTATTTTATTGTATGAAAACTTCAATGAATGAATGTATTGTTGCATATTTTCTTATTAATGATGTACTTGTGAAGTTTTATGCCAATATTAATTAGTCGAGTAGCAAATAAATATATGTAAAGCATGTTTATGCGATAAACATATTTTGGGTATGTGTAAGCAAGATTTCCTAAACTGCACTCCTTACCATTGTTCATTAATGTGTATGTTTTTCCTCTATGCTTCTATCTCAAGTGATTGACATATAGATTTATATCATTGGCTAAGGGGTATGATTATATTGGGGTAGGATCGATTTTTGCACCTTGTCACTTTATTCTAGTGTACGAGATCATATATTTTCCTGAGTTTGGTTCACTACATGATTTTATCTTTAGTATCGATGATAAACTCAATCACAAGTTAGTCATCTGAGCTATGCATATATGTATGAAAGTGAGGAATATATGTATGCAAATGATAAATATATGTATGCAAGTGATAAATATATGTATGCAATTGATAAATATATGTATAGAAGTGAAAATCTATATATGAAAGTGATGAAAATATGTATGAAAGTGATGAATATATGTATGCAAGTGATGAATATATGCATGAAAGTGATGAATGTATGAACATGGAGTGTTTCTTTTTTTTCCTAACTTTTTCAAAAAATTTTACATATAATGAATATAGTTGGAATTTGATGAATATGTAGGTGTATCTGATGAATATATGTATCTTTCTGATGAATATTGATTTCAATATGATGTATATTCTGTAAAAAAGATACATATGTTCATCAGATATTGATACATGTTCATGGGATTCGCAACTGTATTTATCAAATTCATATATAATTATTTTAAGGGATAAAACCCAAAAGGGGCCCTAAACTATCACCGCTTACCCAATTGCGGTCAGAACTACCACGATTTCCAAAAAGGGTGCGATGAAAAAAAAATTGACTGATTTTCTAAAATATAATTTACCATTACATTCCTTACCTAATATAATTATAAGACTTAGATTTGTGTGCAAAAATTACGTCGTTTGGTCATCAAAATAAATTATATCATTTTGCGCAAATAAAGAAAACGACATCTTTTGATAACCAAATGATGTAATTTTCGCACAAAAATTTAAGTCTTATACTAATATTATGTTTTGAATGTAATGATAAATTTTAATTTAGAAAATCAGTCTAATTTTTTTTTCATCGCACCCTTTTTGGAAATCATGGTAGTTCTGATCGCAATTAGGTAAGCGGTGGTAGTTCAGGGCCCCTTTTGGGTTTTCCCCTTATTTTAATGGATAAAAATTAGAAAGTATATGAATTTATATTTTTTTAATTCATTTAATATTTATAAATTAAACTAGTATTTTTTATTTTTTTATTTTTTATTTTTTTCATCGCACCCTTTTTGGAAATCATGGTAGTTCTGACCGCATTTAATATTGATTGAGTTATGCATCTGATAAACATATATATGAATCTCATGAAACATAGGTATCTAACTAGGGGGCGGATCCAGTGAAAACCCTCCTGAATATGTAAACTGTGAACAAATCATATTCGTTGATTGTATTTCATCCGATGGACATGAATTTTTATAGATTTATTATTTAATTTTTCAAAAATATAATTAATATCTTATTTATGCTTTGTTAGATTTATTCCTTGATTCTCTCCTTTAAATTTGGAATGAAACGTTTAATTTTTTCACTCTGAATGAGTTTTTCTCTCTTGTTTAAATCGGAAATCGTTCTGATTTTTTCATCTGATCTTAAAAACACAGATGTGCACCTATTTAAACCCAGAAACACAGATGTGCACCAGAAACACAGATGTGCATCTATTTAAAACCCAGAAACACAGATGTGCACCAGAAACACATATGTGCATCTATTTAAAACCCAGAAACACATATGTGCACCAACTACGACTGGGATCCGTGAAACACAGAAACACAGATGTGCATCTATTTAAAACCCAGAAACACAGATGTGCACCTATTTAAACCCAGAAACACAGATGTGCACCTATTTAAATCCAAAAACACAGATGTGCATCAGAAACACATATGTGCACCAACTACGACTGGGATCCGTGAAACACAGATGTGCACAGAAACACAGATGTGTATCTATTTAAAACCCAGAAACACAGATGTGCACCAACTACGACTGAGATCCGTGAGCTGACATTTGGGAGGTGAGGTTCAAGGCGTTGGGAGCAGAAACCAGCGCCTCAGCCTCGGAGGAGGGCAGCATGTTGCTGATGTGGATAACGGGAGATGTTGTAGGGGATTTCTTCATCCGATTTGATGAATGTGGTGGTGGTGTTGCTGCGTTGTCCTCGATGACGAAGCCGACCTTGCCACCTTTGATGTCGAGAGCGTGCGTTAAAACCCACATAAACCTAGCTCGGTAGATCTGGAGATGAAGAAGATGATTTATGAGAGATAAGAGATATGGTGGCGACAATTAAGGAAACAATATCTTGATAATATGTAATTAATAAAAAATTAATAATTAAACATTAATTTAAAATTATGTTGACCGTAGGATGATTTATGATTAAAGGATATGATTAGTTC
>NQLW01000048.1:2488792-2531183 GCA_002312845.1 Kalanchoe fedtschenkoi
TAGGAGGCATGTTTACAACTATGAAGTTTTACGCATAAATATCTTTTGCTTTTAAGGGCATTTCTATTGAATAAATTTGTAAAGTGAGTTTGTGTCATATCACGTGAGATTTGTATCATGCTACATCATCATCTTTATGAACTTCATTTTGATAAATCTTTCACCCACATTCATAACCATTTCATACAACTCTATATGTGAGACACACGTGTCGCATTACATTTTTTTTAGTTATTCATATTAAATTAATTATTAATATTTTAAATTTATAAAATAGTTCATTATATTGCAATTGTTTGCTTATATTATGATTTTCTAGACATTTGTAGATGAAAATTAAAAAATTTCATTATTAAAATATTTTATTAAATAACAAAAATAATATATTAAAATATAATACGACTGTTAGAATGAATATTCAAATTAATAAATGTTTAATTATTAGTATAGACTTGGAATTTCAAAGCGCCGTAAAAGTCCAGTTCAACTTCATTAAAAAAAGTTTTAATTAATAGACGGTGCTTATAAATAAAAAACCGCCTAAGGTAATTATAATAGCATAAAACATTATTTATAATCATAATGTGTCGTCTAAAATCTGCCTCTCATATTCATAAAGCACATCATGAACTAGGAGTGTAAGAAAAAACCGTCAAACCGATAAATTGAATCGAATTGAACCGAACCGATCAGTTCGGTTTGATTTTATTATTTAATCAGTCGGTTTCGATTTGTAAATATTAAAACCGATCGGTTCGGTTCAGTTTAAAATTTTTAAATTTTAACTGAACCGAACCGAATCGAATCGAACCAATTCACAAAAACCCTAGATCTCCTTCTTTATCTTCCTGTGTGCGTCGCGCCGTAGCCGACTAAGGACTAACCTATGACCTATCTACCTCATCGGCTCCTCTAGTCCTTTTCCCCAATTCCTGCGTGCGCAAGAGCATTGCTTCCCACTCGTCTATAACCTTCCTGCGTGCGTAAGAGCATTGTTCGTCAGCTTCTTTGCCAATCCAACTCTTCTGCCCACCTCCGCCTTCAACGGCCCCTCATCCACCTCCTCGAACCCATCCGTGCACGTATCCTGGTTCGTTAGCGCCGCGCTCATCTAAGTCTGCACTTTACTCGCCCAAAACCTCACAGACTCTCCACCACTCGTCCTCCCAGCCGTCTCAATCTCCTTCATCTGCTTCAGCGATCCTCGCATCTGCTCCATGGCGTCCCAAAGCTGGAAACACAGTCTCTGCGCGCAGAGACTGCCTGGGAGTCGTCCGAGCCTGACTCAGCTTCGCGAGCCACATACGCAGCTACGTGTTTGGCCCTTGACAGGCTGACGAATCTGGAACATCAATGGCGATGGGGAACTGGTTCACCAGCGTAGCTGCAACGGAAGTAAATTTCATTCTTGTGTTTTCCATCCCTCATATGCTTCTCTGCGGGTAGTCGGTTGCTACCAGGTGAGTTTCTATTTTTTTCTTTTTATTACGCTACTCTAGTTTGGTTTCATTCCATAAATATCTGAAACCGTGTTTATGGTTTCTCTTTAATTTTCTGCCATCTTATAATCGTCATCAAATGGATTTGCAGTCATTGGAGCTTTGGAACATGACCGAGAACAAGGCCATGACTTTATCAGCCCACGGCGGCCTCATCGCTTCGCTGGCCATGTCAACTGCAACAGGCCATGTCCGACTTTAACCTCAGTTTAGTTTCAAACTAAGACCTTAGCTTCAACTTGTAGTGTTTTACTCTGAATAGTAAAGCCTCTGTCGAGCGCATGAGACCGTCTCATCTGAAACATGTTAGTTACATGCTTGTCTGTTATCATCAGTGGAGGGTTTTCATCAAAGTAAGAAATTGTGTGGTGAGGAGAAAATTGAGGCCTGGCTTTTCCATACCCACCAACCAAAATTGGCCTTGGAGAAATATAAATGAGTTCTAGTTGCTTGTTGCGAAGATCATTAATGCAAGTCGAAGATCTGCATTCGAGTTGATACCCAGTGGTTGAAAACTTTAGGGTGGTTGTATTTGTATGTTAAACATTTTATTAGGTTGTTATACAGGTTTTTTAAGTTAGTTTTTTAAATTATTTTTGATTGAACCGAACCGAAATCGAACTGAACCGATCAGTTTGATTCAGTTCGGTTTTTTAAATTGCATGATTCGGTTCGGTTTAAAAAAAATTGAAACCGATGAATGTCGGTTCGGTTCGGTTTTTACATAAAACCGAATCGAATTGAACCGTTACACCCCTATCATGAACTGACCTCCATATTGACATAAGTCTTTTCATAAAGCTTCCATGGATGGAGATGCCTTAATACACCGCTGCACTGGTGCAATGACTTCCAAGCAAATGAATGAGATAAATACATATCTTCATACCCAATTCGGTCTGAGCCCCATCTTTGTGTATTTCAGTTTAGGAAAGAAAGAAAAAAGAAGAGAGATGATACCTATTACCAAGTGATTCACATCGAACAAAAGTACTAAAAAAACAAGAGCTTTTGCTTTTATTTCATATGTATGTGTATACTGCATATACGTGGGTACAGATCCTATCTGGGGTACAAATAACAGTATAAAGAATGTAACCAATTTCACCATATACTCATATCTACTCAACCAACCACATTAACTTCCAAAAGAATGGACACACTGACTCTGCCTGCTCCACTCAGCACTCATCTTATATTTAACTAACAGATATGACCCTCGAGACTAACCTGCTCATAATGGAAAAAGCAGGGTTGTATCTGCAGTCACCATCAAGAAGTGATGCTACTAATGCACCGCCTCCTGTTGAACTTCTGTTCCCCAGAGGAATTCCAATTGCAATGTGGCCTTGTTCGCTTTCAGATAAATGATGTTGGCGTCAAAGTTTGAACAGTGTGGGGTTCGTGTTTGAATTGTTGCACATGCACTCCACCACAGGGTGCTTGGTCACATCTCTTCCAGCTTTCCCAGCCTTGAGATCAGGCTGTCCTAGCGAGCCATGGTGCAATTCTTTCACTATCCTGTTGAACTCTGCTTCTGGGAGAGAAGAGTTGAGGAAGTACTGGATCATCTGTCGTTTATTCGGTGTTATATACTTCCTGTGCCCTGAGTAGGCCCGTTGACCCTGCAAGCCAGAACACAAATTTTCCTTTAGACATGGCACATGCACATGATATATCATGTAATGCAAATTAAACTCTTAAATTCCCTTTTACTCTTGGACTCAATCAGGAGCTGTATGGGAGACACTCCCTGCACAAGAATACTTATCTGGGCCACATATATTATTAGAAAGTTTGTGCCCACCACGTTATCCTTCCTCATTTTCATTTAATTCAACAAAACATGAATAAATGAGCAACATGATCTGAGGAGGCAGTACCTGGAGGGCATGACCCATGTTTCCTCCATGTGATGGCATGAATATGTCGCTCTTCTCTGCCACTATGTAGTCAATAGCTGCCATTATGGAGGCTCTGGAAGCATATGGTTCAAGTTCACCAGGCAAGGCAAGGTCCTCTTTGTTGTACAAATGAGGAAACTCCTTGATCAATGGTAACAATGCATCTTTACCACCCAGTGGTTGACCCCCAGCCCAGTATATATTTGCATTCCTCGGAGCTCCCAACGCTTTAAGAAGCCTGAAAAGATGGCAGACAGCTGCTGGAATTCAGTAAGAGATGTTTTGTTGTAGTAGCCACAACAGGTCATAAGACTGGAATTTCACCTAGTGACCTCCCAGGCATTTAACGGGCAGAGGCCTGCAAGTTTCCGCTCGTCATACGTCATGTTGGATCTTCCAGTCAAAAGCTCTGGCCTCGCTTCTCTCTCTTTGTTTACTATCTCGTCATATTCATGGCTTAGACCAGGAAGACAACCAGTCCTAACCCACACATCCTTTTCCATCCGTAAATGGAGAGCGATGTAAGGTCCCTTGCTCTTCATTCTCTCTGCGAGCTGGTTACCAAGTGCCAAAATAGATGGAGCAAACCTCAAAGCATGAAACGCGACCTGAAACGAATCAGAGCTAAGATGGATTTCTTTTACAGAATGCCTAAAAGTAGGAGGGATGGATTTTAGGCATAATTCATTCATCAGTGGATGAATGCTTCATGGATGCGGGTAAGAAAAAATAAAAAACCCTTTACAAGTAGTACCTTGCAACGTAGTTTCAGAAGATCAGGAGGAAGATCTGTTGTGAGTCTGGAGTCTAATCCTCTTAAAAGAAGAGCACCTTCTCTCTTAAGCTAACAAAATAGAACAAAAAACAAAAAAGGGTCCATGTAAGAGACATGAATTTTCATGGCTGGGCACACAGAATTAGATCAAAGTTGAAAAGGGAATTCAGGGTTGCCACACAAGGAGTTATTTTCACTCTTCCTAACAGAATCCAAGTACCCTTGTAGTAAATGGTCAGCTGGAATTCGATCAATGAGCTACTAGGTGGAAAGAAAAAATGCATGAAGAAAATTCTCACCCTTTTGTGGTAACGAGCGCGGATATAGCGAGGGGATGAATGAAGTGGAATCTGTTTCTCCTCGAGCGGCCTGTACATGAGATGTGTGGATGGAAGGGAAGAAACAACCCTCACATCCTCTGCCAAGGTTACTTTGAAGTGCTCCACGTCAAAAATGTCACCAAACTCACTGTCGAAAAAAAAAGTAACAAGAGAAAAGATAAATAATCGCCAGAATATGCGAGAGGAAGGCCCAGCCTAAGAATAGTATAGTCTTAGTATGAATCAAACCTTTCATCGCCCCAGATGACGTTGACTTGCAAGACTGGAAGGACAAGAGCAGCGCCGAGGATCCTGGCGATGACGACAGCATCCACAATCTGATTCCGCTGCTGGTTGAGTCCCCCGGAGACGACAACGAGCAGATACTTGGTGCGCTCCTTGGACACCACTGCGCCCTCCTTGCTGTACTCCTCCGAGAATCTCAAGCAGGGCCTGTACCCGAGCCCATCCGGCTGACTCCAGAACTCGCTCTCATCTCCCCCTCTTCCTTGAGTAGGCACAGCAGAAGTAGATGTTGAGATGTCCGGGCGGGCAGTGAAGCAGGGGCGGTCGTTACCGCCGAGTCCTAGTTTGAACACACCTATAGCTATGAATCCGAAGAAGCAGAAGAAGACGAGGAGGAAGGAGAAGAAGAAGGAGGATCGTCGGAGGAAGAAGGTGCGGGATTTGGCGGGGGTGGATTTGGTGGGGGAGGTTTGAAGAAGGGATTGAAGAGAGGATGATGAGAGGGAGCTTATTATCTGTGACGGAACAGATATGTAGGCGACCTTCTTCCCTCTGATCATGGATGGCTTGTTGGCCATTTCTTCTCCTGTCTTGGAGAAGCCTGAAAATGAAACGCGTTTATGTATGTAAATATGTATGTATATACAGCTTCAAGAATGGAGATGGAGAGAGAGAGATTGACAACAAGACAAGTGACGATGAAGATTATTATAGAGCAAATGCCGAGGCTTTTGACTCTATATATTTATCTTCATTTTATGGGGACAACATTTGTTAGTGTTTTTTTTTTCTAATTTTGAAGGGGATCAATAATAATTTTTCATTTCCTTTTTTTTAGAGATTCAAACTCAAAAATTATAATTCCTTTCAAGTGACTGAGATAAGGGTGTCAATGGGTCCGGTTCAAACCCATTTGGAATGATCCAGACCTAGACCCGTTTCATTTGGGTCCAGACCCAGATCCAGATCTAATAATTTGGTAAATTTTGGATCCAAACTCAGACTCATCCATCAGACCCAAAATAAATTTTCTAAAACTAAACTATCACATAAAATAAATAAATATCAGCTTATGAAAATAATAAATTATGAAAAAATATATTTATATTCAAATTTATTTTAAAATGAAATTAATTTTTGAAAAATAATTAAACAAATTTTTTATTTTTTAAAAAATAATTAATTTTTTTTAAAATAATTTTTTTATTTTTTAAAAAATAATTATTTTTTAAAAATAATTTTTTATTTTTTTAAAAAAATAATTTTTTTTGAATTTTTTATTTTTTTAAATTTTTTATTTATTTTTTTAGATTTTATTTTTTTAAAACAATTTATTTATTTATTTATAAAATTTATTTTATTTCAGATATGAATAAACTAATTATCAAAAAGAAACCAAAGAGATCCATTATAAGGATGAATGAATACATAATGGATCTAAATTGGTCCAAGATCCGAATGGGTCCAAATGGGTAGACCATAACGGGTCCATAGACCCAAATAGATAGACCAAAATCTTAAAAGAACGGGTTTGGGCGGATCTGGATCCCCTACCCAATTGGAGGCCTGAGATACCCCTCGTCACTTCAATATTTGTGAGTTTGTTACGCTATTTAATTATGGTGCTTCTCTTTACACTCCATCTTCTAAATCTATTACTATCTCTGTCCTACTCATTTTTACCACCAATTCGTGATGTCATAAATGATCACCAGTTGGTATTGAATTGTTAATCAAATTATGCTTCATTTTTATCTATGATTATTAAATGATTTTATTTTGATCTTGAAAAATTCAAAATCAAGATACCGTGAACTCACTAATTATATGAAACCGTCTAAAATCCAAATATAATATCGGAAATATAAAATAATATGATGCACTTTCAAGCAATTCCAAAGAAATATAAAATTGACATTATATTGTTAACATGAATAAGCAATGTACTGATTTTGATTGATTACAAACAACTACCTAACCTAACTGCCTCATTTTTAAGCTGTATCGTTTTTTTTTTCTTCCAAATTATTTGGTTCAACCCCTCCTACTTCCATCCAACACCACATACGCCCTCCGCTATCAATATAGCGTTTAGTGCATTTCATCGACAAGTGGTGAACATGATCTACTTAAAAATAATTCGAGTTCTACTAATATTTTTTCAAACCCAGCAAATTCACAGAGCGCTACTAGACCCTGCTACTCGCTTAATTTAGTGTAAATATAATTATCTTTTATTTTTATCCTCAACTCAATTTAAATATAATTTATTTTTTTTTATCCTCAGTTCAAAAAAAATCATCTCAATACTATATTTTATTTTTTTAACTCTAAAATAAAGTTTTCAATACCACCACTACCATGAACTATGTTAAAGCTTACAGTGCCTCCAACCAACAGTGAATTCTTTCTCCCAAAATTCTCTCAATTTCATCGGTAAATTTTAAATTGGTTCAATTGGATTGTATTATTACTTCGACTTAAAAGTCTAGGCTTGTAAATTATGTTTCAACAATCTATTATAAACCGCCTCTCTTCTGTCCACTATCTGATATGGGGCATTTCATCAAATGATTGAATCCAACAATCTCCTCCAAATTTGGACAAATGACATATGCTCCCCTTTGATTAGTACTTCGCTATGTCTTCTCCGTAACATGTGTCCTCTTCGTATGTGCGCCAACTATGTCTCGCCTTTCCGAGGTTTAACCTACAAACTTTGTCGCAGGTATAATCTCTTTTACCTAACCGGTTCACAATGTTCTGCAGCTTTCTTCATACTTGAGTGCCTACTCATGCTCTTGGCTTTCAGTACATGTCCCACGTACATTAGTCTCAAATTAAACCATCGGCTATGATACCATATTAAATTTGTGGGCCAACTCAATTAGATTATATCTCAATTATGACTCAAATGTATAGGCTCAACAATCCAATATAAATCACCTCTCTTTTTCCACTATCTGATGTGATACATTTTGCCAATTGAACTCAATTCAAGAATCCATTCTTCACATTATTCTCACTCAAAAAAGCTATGTAGTGTGTTGCATAAAATCAATTAGCCACATACACACACCATCAACAAATCTTTCCAACCCTTAAGCTCCAAAGATCACATCTTATCCGTCAAAAACTCTACCCCACTAGTAGGGATGTGACGATTTGATTCGATTTGGAAATCTTAAGCTAAATCATTAGCTTCAGAAAATCAAATCAAATCTAACCATGTAGTTTGATTCAATTCATTTTGATTTATCACTAAGTTTATTTAATATTTATTTATTAAATAAGAGTCTTATGATATAAATAATAATATAAAGGTGTTAATTTATATTATATGTAATTAAATATATTTATAATCTAAAATATACTTAAGCAGTTTAGTTAATTTTGTTCGTTTTGAATAAAATAAAAGATTAAACCAGATAATTAGTTACCTTTTACAAAAAAATAAAAAATAAAAACTGTAATTGAACCACTAATACTTCAAACCAAATCCATCGCTTTGATTTGATTTGGTTCGATTCATCAATTTATCAATTTTTATTTACACTCCTACTCACAATCTCCAAATACTCTAATTCAACACCAAATAAATAAAATGTCAAACTCATTGAACAAAATTAATCGTCACGACTCCTCAACTCGTTGTCATGTGCACTTACGGTTCAAACTTCTCTCGGGCCATCAGATGAGGTTTTAACTATCTAATAGAGGAATAAAAACAACAACGACGAAGCAATAGTTTAAATATTAGAATTAGTTCAATCACTTAAAAATAAAATCAATTGACAATGAGTGGAGGAATGATGGCCTTAGTCAATCTCGACTAGTGCGCCTGAGTCAATCTCGATAAGTTTGACCTCTGCATACTTAGTTAATCGACATGGACATGTTTTAACAGTACAATAAAAACCCGATCTGATACCATGAACATTAATTGTATTCACACTCAAACCAATTGGTTGTGTGCTGAGGAGCTTAAGTACATATGATGCGCAACTTTAAACATATAACTAGTGATGTGAGACTATGCCACTTATAATGTTCAACAACAATTTTAAAAATTTCAACCATGGATACTGCTAGGTTTGAAGGATGAGTCGGCATTGAGGGAAGTAAAATAGTTTGAGGAGATAAATAATTCAATAAAATTATCTTTATATTAACCATATCTGTGAGTTTTTATTATTCGTACAACATGAGTAGAAATAATCTAGCTTTAATGAATGTCACTATTTTTATCGTACGTGTGGAATGACCAAAAACCGCTATAACATGCATAAAAGACTATGTATGAGACATAAATTTGATCTAGGAGAAATTAAAATTAGTGAATTGATGAAATGAAATCCTCCTATCTTGTACTCAGGCGAGTTTGTTTCCTCTTAGGAGCATACTCAGAGTGGTACAATGAGGTAGCCAGAATTTTAATATTTTTATCTCTTATACGGTTTAGTAGAATTTTTTGAGAAACTACAGTCAAATGAGTTATGGGACAATACAAAAATCATATTAAAGCCTACTCATAGTCTACCCTATGCATGCATTGCTCTTTTCTCATTATCTTACTAAGTCCTTAAAATCAATCATGCATTTACTATATCATCTCTTCACAGCGGCGCATGTGGCTCCTCGAGGTTGGGACAGGCGGATCTCAAGGTTTTACTGTTGCGAATAGGTGAGGGACCAAATCAAAAGCAGGCGACAACATTTCTTCATGGCTTAATTGTTCAGACAGTTGTGACTGTTAGATCGACAGTGGTGTTGGACGACTCGTGGTAGCTTTACTCATCCTTATTTGGCGGCTGAGGTAAGTTAAGGTTTATGTGTTTTGGGATTTTACAGAGAGGTCAGAGATGTGGATTTCTATAGAGATAAAGTAGGGTAATAAATTTGAGAAAGTTCCCTTTTTTATAGGTTTTATAGGCCCGTATTGGTGGCGCACAACCTAGCTAGTGCGGATTTTATAACAGCTGTAGCTTGTGCCAATACGTCTTGTGCGATATAACTCATGAAACTACTCAAAACCCAACTCGTGAGTTCATCTTGGCTATTCCAGCACGACTAAAATGTACGAGCCAAGTCGTGCTCAAGATTTCCAGCTAATATTTTTCAGTTTTATCACCTAAATTTCACACATTTGAGACCTAAGAACTCTCAAACACCTATAAATGTAGGCATACATCAATGTGAGAAAAATAACAATTCCACACTTAGCTTGACACAAATATATGCATTGAGTGCCTAAAATCTCGCAAACCATGAATACTATCTTAAAAACTAAGAAAAAACTTATAGTGTCGGTTGCTTCACGTAAAGAACTAATTTAACATATTAGCAAGGCTTCATCAATCCAGAATCACTACCGAGAAGTCCTTTAGAAGGATCCCTTCTCAGTAGATGTCATTTTTATGAGGCTCTCAAGGTGCAGTGGCGGACCACCATTAGTATAAAATAATATTTCATTCAGAGTATTCTAGCGTCTGTGACCTTTGTTGTTATGTCAAGCGCTTTGAACTCTCCTTTTCCTGTCAGTTTACAATCCAAATCATCACTGACTTTGTGCAGACATTGTGGATAGGGCACTTGTTGGACATATGATGCTGGAGGTGTTACATATTTTTCCTGCCAGATTTTCTTCACCCATGACCTCCAAGGTTTCTCCCACCTAGGTAGCTTACTTCTGCCTCGGGTATGGAGGTGATCTATAGAAACGTACAATATGAAGAGTCATGATCATATAACTTGCACATGTCATAAGGAGTAAAAGCAGCAACATGATTTCATTGTTGCATATTCAGCCCATTGTGTTTCTTCGTAAATGTTACAATATTAGTAATTTCTATACCTTATAGAGATTACTTAAGTTTATAATCTGAATTCATCTTATATTCAAGTAATGGAGTTATATATTGGAAATATTCCAATTATGACACTCTAGATAATTTTACAATAGATGTTGAGTACACTTCAAATATATACTTCACTGCATTCACATCACAAGTGAAATTATTTATCGAGGTGATATGAATGTATGAAAAAATCAACAAATTCCAAGTATTACTAATTTGTTGAAAATGCTCCTTCATCTAGCGTATCGCGTGTTCATCACAAACTGTGGATGATCTGCTGATTAAACGACATGTGTGTTGAATACTGGCTTGAATGGGAGCTTATTTTCATATTTAGTAGTTCATTAATTGAGTTCTAAAATATAAGTCACATACTTAGTAGTCCATATATTTCTTGAATAATATGTAACTGTCATTTCATGAATGAAAAATTATTTATAGATCATCACGTACTGACTTGATTTTGAGATTCTATTCTACAAAATAGTGTCATTCTAAAATATTCTTACTCAACAATCATTGTCTGAAATGTGATGATTCCTAAGACTATCAATTTGACAAGAAACATAGTAATCTTCTGAGGAGCTAGTACTTTAAAGGGCGTGCATCCAAATCAGTATCTGGTAATTCATATTACAATCAAAATCTATAAAATGAATTTATTAAGTTTCAATCTGGGTTTGTAACTCGCGATTGAACCCAACTTTTTTTTGTGTGCATATGATTCCCTAATTGTTGATCCATCCAAATAAAGTTGCCATGGTTGAGAAATTGATGTTGCAACAATGACACACATGTTCCTCGACTGGCAGCGGGTGAGGCTTTAACGAAAATGTGTCAGTTGGCGAAAGAATACGGAACATTCTATTGGTGGCAATGGTCAGCAAACACCTTACTGTGCCCGACTTAGTTTGTAGATAGGTTAGAGGTGAGAAAAGAGCCACGTCAAATCGATGATAATGGAGGTAGATGATGAAATCAAGGAAACTTTTTGGTCGGCTTTGATTTTACATTGAAGGCGGCTACAAGGAGTAACTCAAGTCCTCCGACGGCTGATCATGTGGGGTGTTCGTGGTTCCCGCAATTGCAGTAAAATGACATTCGGTAGAATATGAGAACCATATCTCTGTGATTGGTTAATGGAGGCGGTAAGGTGACCTGAGGCGTCTCAGAATGAGACCTTAACGACGATCAGGGTCGTTCCTGATATTCTACAGGTCCTAGGAGAAAGAAAAAAAAGGACCCTTCAAAAAACAATTATCAATACTTTTTAGGGCAAAAACATATGTACCTTAAAATTCTAAAAAATTAATCACTAAATCCTAAAAATCTTAAAACTATAAAGCCCAATTTGTATGGAAACCATAAAACTTCTAAAATTGCGAAGCTGTAAAATTTTAAAAAATATGAAAGCTATATAACCTAAAAGCCTATAAATCTAACATCTTAAAACACTAGAACCTTATCATTCTTAAAATAAAAAGCAAAAGTAGCAAAACCTTATTTTTTTGCTAGATCCGTCACCTAACTTATATGAAGTTACACGCGATAAACTCATTTTTCATTTTTTTATTTTAATGTAAAAAAATTGTTAATTTATTTATCATCATTTTTTAAGTCTAAATATTATTATATTTATTTATATGTAATACATTAAGAAAATTAATAAAACTATATTATACTCATAGTCACTTATTAACAAATGAGTTAGGTGGCCTGGTGGTAAAAGATGTTGTTTTCTTGTTTGAAGTGTTTATATTCGATTACTTCCATAGGTGAAATTTTTTCAAATTTCATTTGAATCGATTTAGGCCACGGGGAGGTGAGGGGCCGCCCTTGGCCGTCGTCCAGTCCGCCCACCCCAAGGCCGGGCCTGACGACAATTCAGAGTGTGTGGAGGCTAAATGCATGGCTTTGTAATTCTGCAGTCATGGACGCTAAAACAACACTGTTGTAAACATCCAAGTTTGAACCACTATTATTGTGCGCATATTATAATAAAATGATAAAAATTAAAAAATTAAAAGATGCCTAAAAAAATAAAAAAAATAAAAATCTTAAAACATGAAAATAAATTTAAATTTTCAAAATCTAAAAATTCTAAAAATATATAATGAAATTATAACCTACTATATATCTGTTGAACATAGTAGCTTATTTGATAAACATAACAGTTCATCTGATGAATATTGCAGCATGTGATGAACATATCAGTTTACCTGATGTAACTCATTTGATTAACATAACATCATCTAATGAATATAACAAAATTTGATAAATTTAGTGATTCATCTGATGAACAATGCATCATCTAATTAACAGAGCAGCTCATTTGATGAATATAACAGTTTATTTGATGAATATAAAAGCATCTGGTGAACATAACACCTCTTCCGATGAACATAACAACTCATTTGATAAACATAACAACTATTCTAATGAACATAACGGCTAATCTGATGAATATAGTAACTTATCTGATGAACATAACTGTATCTAATGAACATAACAACTTATGTAATGAACATAACAACATCTATGAATATAACAACTCATCTGATGAACATAGCAATATCTGATGAATATAAGATCTCATCTAATAAACTTAGAAACTCATCTAATGGACATATGATCCCTAAAAATTGTTGCTTTTGTGATGAATAAAAATGTCCAACTACTGAATATTTATCAATATTTAATGAATAAAAATACTTAGCTAATTAACATAAAACATACAATTTATTAAATTTCACTGAATCAAAATAATATTATTTTAAAATTTTATGTGCATGGCGTTTAGATGCATCCCAAAAATTATTGACAGTTCTAACCTCTGAATAAAACATTTCCAAATTTGATAAGTTTTAATTTTCTTCTATGCAGATCAGAGGGAAGGTGAGATGCGGAGGCTCGGGTGTTGTTTTAAAGTGGTTCGAGATCGGAAGAGGTTATGCGAGGTTGTATCTCTGGCGATGAGATTGAATCCGTATGGATATGACAAATATCAGGCTGACGCATCGGATTTTGATTCGGAGCCACTGCGAGGAGTGAGGTGTTGGGACGGCTGAGTGAAAACTCTAGCGCCTCATATTCAATTCTAATGCTAGGATTCGGACCTTGACTTCGACCCATGATTTGCTGCTGCGCAACAGATGAGGTGAATTCTTCCTTCATTTCTTAATTTATTTAAGATGGGCTCCTCTTCATTTTTGGCCACCCTGTGGGGCCTTCGAGAAGTTCGTGGGTTTGCCTAAACGCACTTTTGAAACTTCAGTGAACGTGACATAACATGGCTATCATAAATCCTTAGTGCAGTCCAATTAAATGTTGGACTTATAGACTAGGCAAATTAAGGCACAGATTAAAATTTGAGATAGGTGACGAGTTTATGGGCTGATGCGGGCCGAATCTGAGTTTAAGTTCAGACTAGGTTCATTTGAATTGCACAGATGATGTCAACTCATTTTATTTTGTTTGAAATGGACTAAATTTATTGGTTGGAAGATCCACCCACGTTAGATTTGGGTTGGGTTGTCACTTTCGTTTTTTTTTGCTTTTCTTGTGACTGAGCGACGTTATTTGATCGGTCTGATCAATTAATTGGCTAAATGGGCATTTTTTAATATATGATTTAATTTGTTAAATTAAATTAGTATGGGTTACATGTTAGATTAATGTGAGTTGAAATTGGACTGACATTTTTTTTTAAGGGGATCGATAGTGATTCTCCACTTCCCTCTGGTGGTCAGGGGCCGCACACCCCCTCCACCTTGATAGTGTACGCCCATACTCACTGCGGGTCAGCTCACGCGCACCTCCAGCATATCTGAGCGTAAATGCGGTACCAACAGGGCTTGAACTCATGACCTTGGGGTTGTTAGACAACACCCAATACCACTAGACCAACACCTTCTGGGTAAATTGGACTGACATTGATTTGAGTCTGGGGCAGGAATGTGGGTCGGGTTGGCTTGGTCTTAGTTTGAAATGAGATGAGATGCTTTGTTGTATCAAATTGGACCGACCATCTTATGATATAATCTGGGATTTATTTTCTTTTATTAAAATTTGACTAATTTAAATCAAATTGTATTGGTTTAGTTATTGAAGTAGATTGAAACAATTAAATAAGATGTGGTCCAATTTAAATGGATTGAAGTTTGTTTTAAAGTTGAATGAATAGTTGAAACAGTTAATATTTGTGAAAGGAATATTAGAAGAAGATTAATTTTTTTTAAAAAAATAAAACTTTATGCACATCATGTTGAATTGAATTCTTTCAATTTAGAGGGATTTTGTTGCGGCTGCCTACTTACTAATTTGATTAATTTTACTAACAATTCAACTTATTTCAATGTAAGTTGTCAAAAATTGTGTGTACGTGTTAAATATTCCTTTATGGTATTTATTAATATCATAAAATAAGATTTGTAAGTGACAAATCTTGTAAAGTCCTTTTTTCACTTCTAGTTTACCTAAATATTCATGAGGTGAAACTTTGAATATGACTTATTATGTTCTAAATAAAATTCCACTTGGACATAAAGGGAAATACTTTTGAAGTTTGGAAAGAAATGATGCCTATCTAGCTTAAGTGATAGTTTATAAGAATAATAGGAAGTAATTTGGCTAGAGTTTGTTAACAAAGTCTTTTAAGGTATGTGGATACTGGTTGTGCTATAATATGTTTGTTGATTACAACAAAATTTTCTAGCATAGCTGTGAGTTGGTTCAAAATTGTGATTTTCTTTTACAAAATCGTAAAACCGTTATTATGAACCATGATTTTCAAAAATAAGTTAAAATGGAAAACAAACTAATTGGTTGGATAGAATAAAAAGAAAACAGAGGAAAATGTATTTTGAAAAAGAATCCAGTGGGTTTGGTTTATCAAAAACAAACACGAAAAACTTTAAATTGATTATGTACAAGTTCAAAATAGGGCTGCAAGCGAGTCGATATACTCGCGAGCTGCTCGCGAACGAGCTCGGTTAATACTCGGTCAAAGCTCGTTTGTTAAAAAACGAGTCGATCACGAACCATAATTATAAGCTCGTTTATGTTCGCGAACAAGCTCGATAAGAAGCTTGATAACTTTATTAAAAAGATCGAATACTTACCGACTTAACTTAGAATGTAACTCAAATTCAAACATGTTAATCTATCGTAAACAAGAGTTAATAATTCTAAATTAGTAAAGATGGTTATAATGATGAACATAAATTCCATCTAATGTAAATGAAACGGATATAACTTTTGTCTATCATTTGATCTCATTTAAAAACTCCATTTAAACTCATTTACAGCTCGTTTAGACTCGATTACGAGTCTATTTACAAAATTTATAAAGTTACTAGTTAATAAAGTAGGATTTTTTTAACAAATAACTCATTTAAAACTTGTTCAAACTTGTTTAAATGCTCATTTATCATATATTTTAAATTTTATATTATATCAATCAAAATGCTCGAGTAAAGCTCGAGCTCTGCTTGAACTCGTTAAAATTAAACGAGACGAGCTTGAACATATATTTTAAAAGCTCGTTAATACTCTGCTCGAGCTCGAACTCATGAAATTTTAAATGAACGAACATGAACACCTTACTACTCGGCTCATTTACAGCCCTAATTCAAAATAAAAATTGGCGTTAGATATGAGTGGGCCGCAAGACGGGCTTGATTGGGTTCAATCTCAAACTAAGCTGGTGATCCTCGGTTGTTTTTTGAAAAGAAAGAAACGAAAATTGAAAGATTTGGGAAGAATATGTTTGATTCTTTATTTTGTAAGGAGATGGTAGGAGCGGTTTGGAGGGGTTATACTGTCCTTTTTTTCCTCAGTCGAATTTGAATAGAATTGGAGAGAAGAGAGGGTAAGGTTATGTTTGGTTTAGGAAAGTTTTGATGGAAAGCAAATTTAAGAGAAAATAAAAAGAAAGTTTTTCTTTGGTTTAGAGAAAATTGAGGATGAAAAACTAAATAGAAAGTTAGATGGAAAATAGAAAAAAATTTATTTAAATAAAAAGAATGTTTTGGTATTGTTTTCTAAAACTTTTCACTCATAGATGAATTCTCCATAAAATTCACTTTTCATCAAATTTTTATTTCCCTCAAACCAAACACGTGTTCAAAACACAATTTTATTGTTGTTTTTATTTTTCTTTGTCGAGTAAATTTAGCTGTAGAACAGTAGAGGGAATAATTTAATAATCTTCTTTTCTTAGTTTGACCTAAATCTATCCCAAACTAAATATTAATCTTTTTTATCTATGCTTTCGAATTTATTCTTTTCCATCCAATTTCTTTTTCCTTTCTCTAAACCAAATCTGAATTAAATCAATTGCTAGTTAAACTGGATCATAAATTAGAGCAAATAGATGGGCAATTAAATGGAGAAAGTGTTCTTGAAAAAACAGCACGGGCGTCACTCGCTCCTCCCCTCGGCCGGTCCATCCAACGGTCCAGTCCGCCAACCTGTTGAGACGGGTTCTTCAGCTAGCCCAGCCGAACTTTCTATTTTGTACAGTCAGTAGTCTCACCTCTTAGACTTTCCGAGTCAAATCTTATAGGCTCTCTGAGCCATTCCATATTCATGTAGGTTTTTCTATCCTTAGATCCGTTACGGATCATCCATCAATAAAATAATTAATTTAAATATATATATATATATATATATATATATATATATATATATATATATAAAATAGATGCTAGCTGTAACAACCCCAACAAATTTGCCCTATTGATGCACTGTAGTAACGTTCGAACAAACCCAACATAGACTGGTGTGGGCATCCAGAACAAGAAGTCGTAAATAAGTATTTATTTTCTTAATAAACGACTATCCTTGATTCTCCCTAACGTGAATTAACCAACCCTACACGACAACTACACAACCTTGTAAACGTGAAAAAACAGCTCAACTTGCAACACCAAGAACCAACCCCCGCCACACTCCCGCTATCCACAAAGACGCCTCCCAGTGTCGACCCAAGATTTTTAGAATTTTTTTTTAATCTATAATTTATCGTCTTGTTATGGTTTTGTTTTTTTACTTTCTTTTCTATTTTTCATTTTAACCCTATTTCTGGATATACTAAATAATCTCAGTTTTATACAGAAAATTTTGAGTTCTGAAGTTTGATTTTATCTACCCAATAAAACCGTGTTTCACAAATGTGGTTTTGTCGGTAGGCAGTTCACAATTACAACTATTTTAAGCAAAATTGTGATTTTATGAAAGTATGGCAAAAATGACACAAAACCGAAAATTAAGATAATAAGAAAACGGAATTATGAAAAATAAGGCAGAATGGATACAAAATCTGATCTATATGTTATCACAAAAACCGAAACTCCGTGTTCAAACTCATACGGAGTTATAGAGGTTCAAATGAGACGTATCGATATTTATAACAAACATGAGTTGCATTCCAATTATTGGTCATTTTGATCCCATTATTAAGATTAAAGACATCTACTAATACAAAATATGGTTAATTAGTTTGATTTATTTTGTGGATTTAGGTATTACCCTTTCATTTTAAGTGTACTTTAAATAATATAAATTTTATATTTTTGTACAAAATTTATTTTGTGTAGGATTATACTTTTTTTATTTCTTAATATCTTGAACTTTAGAAAAAGATTTATGATTTTTAAAAGTAGAATCTGAACTTTGTAAAAGATTATGAATGTTAGACAAAAACACTAAACTTTGAACTTTTACAAGAGATGATAATGAACTTTAGAGGGAGACTTTGAATTTTAAAAATGAGAATATGATTATACAAAAGATTATGAACTTTAATTTTTTTAATCATTGAATTTTGAACTTTAAATTAAAAAAAATACATAAGATGACTTTTTAAGTTTATTGTCACTAGGTGTAAAACAGTGTGAGCAGCGGTATTGTCTAATTTAGCCCTAAAATACTTTCATTTACTTGAGCATTAATTATTCACTATCACCATAAAATTGATCCTAACCATTAATAAAAAAAGGGATAAACTCAAAAGAGGTCTTAAACTACCACCATTTATCCAATTGCGATAAGAAATATCACGATTTCCACAAAAGGTGCGATAAAAAAATGGACTGATTTTCTAAAATAAAATTTACCATTACATTGCTAAGCTAATATTATTGTAAGACTTAGATTTGTGTGCGAAACTTACGTCGTTTGGTTATCAAAATAAACTACGCATCGTTTTGCCCACGTAGAGAAAACGACGCATTTTGATAACCAAGCGACGTAATTTTCACATACAAATCTAAGTCTTATAATAATACTAGTTCTAAAATGTAATGGTGAATTTTATTTTAGAAAATCAGTCCAATTTTTTTTCCATCACATCTTTTAGAAATCGTGATAGTTCAGAAACCCTTTTGAATTTTTTCTCTAAAAAAAATTATCATCCATTATGAAGTAATTAGAGAAAGTTAGCTAAAAGAGTCCATCACATACTTAAGCTCACCCCTGAATTTTTTTAATTACCCTGTCTGCATGCATGCACCAGATCAGTTTGGCGCTGTGGTATTCTTACAACTAGTCAACGCAGTCAGCCATGATGACACTCAATCCAAGTTGGTGTTGACGAAATTATTAGGTTATGATTATGGCCTAAAACGAATATGAACTGTATTTAGAAGTCGCATATTAGTATGTTCTTGTAGGTGGGCATCTACACGGTTTACACGCCGCCTATTTGATCAAAGAAATTAAATCATAGTATTTTGTTAAGTAATTGTTCGAAATTTTATTTTTAAAATAGTAATATTCTTAAATATTTATATTCTTATAACTAATTTTAATATGCATGTAATGTTTAATGGGTCAGAATATCTCACTCAAAAAACTTATTTATATTTAGGTGTTATTTTCTCAAATATGAAATTGTCTAAAAATAAAAATAATTACTCTAATATTATATATATATATATATATATATATATATATATAGGGGAGAGATCCGTAGAGAACCTCTTTATATTGAGAATCTTGTGAACCAATCATATTCACCGATTTGTTTCCAAATTAAACACAAATAAAAACAACAGAATTAATGAATGTGACACATAATTAATTCATTTGGTATAATGAAGTCAAAGGGGCGTGTGACATTTATGTAGTGCTAATTGAAAGAAATTATTTTTCCTTTAATCGCTCTTAAATATTTGATTGACGGATTTTTTCCTTGATTTCCGGATTTATGTTTTTGAGTTATAACTTTCTCTTTTTTTTATTTTTTTCTAGTGAACATTTTTTTCTGATTTTGTACAAACACTTTTTTATTTTGGTAGTGAACATCAATAGTGAACATGTTCACTATCGAAACTCCGATCATTCTTTACATTATAAATATATGTTCACTGTTAAAAAAATTATTCAAAAGTTCACATAAAATACAAAATTTTTAATAATATCAAAGTTTTGAAACATGTTCACTATTCAAAAATGTATAGTAACAGTGAACATAGAGAATCAAATAATTTATACATGGTGAACATATGATGAAGTGATTTGCAAATAAAAATTATATAAATAATCAAAGAGGAAAGAGATAAAATTAAATATTTGATGGAGTGATTTACTCCTACTTAATCAAGTTAGATTTATGCAATATATGTTACTAAATAAAAGTTAATAAAGCATAATAAATAAAGCCAAAAAATGAGATAATATAATCAAAACACAGTCGTTTAGTAAACAAAATGATCGGTCTACGTTTATTCATCAGGTTCTCAACTGATCCGCCCTATATATATATATATATATATTTAATAATTAATTTTTTTAATATTTTTAATTATAAAAAATTCTACGAACAGAAGAATTGCGGAGACGAGACACGTAAAATGTCCATCATAACGCACACAACCGGAAATTAGTGGTCTAGTGAGCTTACCTTCTTGTTGACTGATATATCGTGCAGATGACTTAACTTTTCGGACTTCGAAGTTCATTTATAAAATAAAGTCCTACATCTATACAACTAAATTACATGTGGCGATTGACAAATTATATCAATGGTTTTCAAAAGCAGGACGATAAGTTTTTTTTAAAAAAAATTAATCAAAACGCGATAGACATTGAAACAACAATATGATGAAGACAACCCACACTTTCAAACCATGTTACCTTGGTCGGTCAATGATTCGGCTCGTCGTCCGGTCATGAGCCAAGTAGAAAAGAACCAATTTGAAACCGGTTTTGAGGGAAGACAACCATGTTTTCCGATGAGGGTCGAGATTTGAGAGTCACCCACATTTTGAAACGGAGGTTGACTTTATTTTGAAACTAGTTTAAAAGAATCGTTAGGGGGTGTGACTTAATGGTAAAAATGATAAAGAATCCTCACTATCAAGTTTAAATTTTTTGATGGTAGAATATTGGCATACAGTGATTTATTAATAATTTAAAAAAAAACAAACCTAATTTTAAAATGGCGGCTCCAAAGTCAAAACTTTGTGTCCAGCGCGACCAAACATCTTCAAAGGGCAAATGTTTGCGTAAAAATAGTTGATATGTTATTATTCACAAATTATTATAAATGGATGTGACCTTAAAAGTTGCACCACAATAAATATTAAGGTTGTAATTTAGGAGATAATATTTGACTAAACATCAAATACTGTGATATATAGGTAAAAAATCAAAACAATTAAACTTCCAAAATTAATCACCAACGATATGTTAACTAACATATCATAATTTGATTAGTTATCAATATTTATATATATTCCCTCTGTCCTTTTTTACATGTCACTTAACTGAATTTTCTTGTCCATTTTTACTTGTAACTTAATAATTTTCAATGCATATTTAATATCAACAACTATCTTAAAATGTCAACATTAATTACTTTATTATCATAATCAATAAAAAAATATATTCTTCACCAGTAATTATCTATCAATTTTACTTTTTGTACGAACTGTTTCAAAAAATATTAACCACCTACTTTTTGTACGAACTGTTTAACATTAAATTCATCTTAATCTACTCAAATTAACCTTAAACGACATGTATTAGAACGGAGGGAGTACCAATTTCGCCGTATGCATGAATCTAGCCGCTTACTCCACGTGGCTTTCAATGTGTATTATTACATTTTACAGTAACAAATCAAAGAAATTAACTTTTAAATTTAATCACCAAAATAATATGTATTTATATGTATTTCTGCTAATTAGTATATCGTATTATCGTAATTCGAAAGCTTACCAATAATCATATATGCCATTCTCACACATGTCTAATTCCAGCCACTTTGGCAGCTCCACTTCGTGGCGGTTCTACCCCTTCAAATTAGGCCGGTCATAAAGTTTCGAATCCTCATTTCAAACGTGGTGAAAATAATACAAATCACTATTTCGAAGTGTGATTAGTTTTCAAACGTCGTCTGGCATGTCAAAATGTGATTGACTTTCATTTAATGTGATCGGATTGAACCGTCATTTTAAATTATATCTCCCTTTAATTCAGCTGTCGTTTCAAAATGTCATTAGATCTTAAATGCTAACCGCCTCTTGTAACGGCGGCTAGACCAATGGAAAATACGGTTTGATCAAACCGCGATTCCGCCGTATGTGTTGATCATGATGCACAATCAACTGTTGGTACAATCACCTCCAACTACTGTTTGAAACCACGACTAAAAATAAGTGAGACACATTTTCAAATGTACAGCTAGCCTTGAATAGACTATTTCGAAAACCTTTTGGATGAAAAGCCATTTGAAAAAACTTTATGTCTAATTTTTTTTGAAAAAAAAAATTGCAAGCTGAATAGAGTCATGTTTTGAAATTGTTGTTGGATGTAGCACACTAAACCGTTACATCTTGTTTTCCCCAACTGGCTAATTGTCTATGGCAATGAAGAATCAGATACATGAGCGGTTAACTGCCAAGTTTTTTCCAGAATAAGTGGTGTCCTAAAACTCAAAAGATTTTGGCAGTGTTCTTTTTCTCCGTCTTTGTCTCTATCGCATTCGAACTAACTTTAATTTTTTTTATCTTCTTTTGTGTTTGAAATATTGAATTCTTCTTCATTGTAGCGAATCATATTGAAGATTAAGACCTCATTTCAATGCCAGTTTTGTTGCAAGAGAAATTTTTTTGGGGGTTTTGATTGAACTGAATTTTGTTGAACTGTAAAAAGAAGAATGACATGGAGTACGGAGAGAATAATTAAGATAAAGATGCATCAGTATGTGCATGCGCAGGCAATTTAGAAATCGCCCAATTTTGTTAAGCCATAGGAAAGAAGTTAGAGAATGAGAAGATAGTGATTTTTGCTTATTAAAATTTTATAAATTATTAAACGACATCGTTACAGCTCATAAAAAATAGCTACTCAGAATGGGATTAGAATCCCAACAATTTGTTGCTGTTGATGATGTGTTTTTGCACCCTCAGAATGTGAGGGTTGAACTATCGTCAAACATAATGTATAACCGGTAAGACTTGGTTGAACACAAAGAGCGTTGGGTTTATTAGAGCGTAAATGTTTTTTAATCTAAATATTCAATTCTAATTGGGTGGAAAACAACAGTGAACAGATGAGTAGCTCAGGTGACTAACTTGTGATTGTGCTGATCAATGATTCTAGAGATATATTCATATAGTGAACCAAACTCAACAAGATAAACAACCTCATACTATGGTAATAAGGTGTTAACAATCGCTCATACCCTAATACCCCATCATACCCTTTAGCCAATAATATGAATTCTCTATGCCAATAGACGAGATAGAAGCATGGAGAAAGAATAAGTGGTCTAACAATCAATTGTGGGGAGTTTAGTTTAGGTAAGATACCTCACGCATACCTGGAGTATGTCTACCACATAAACACATACGACATATGTTTATTTGCTACTTCACTAATTGGTATCGACCTAAAGTTTCATAATTAGATCAACGATAAAAATCATGCAACAAAGCAATCATTCGTTAAGTTTGTTATGCGACAAAGCAATCATCCAGTTGAACCTCAATAAAAAATAATATCAAAAACATGAAATTTATTAAGAAAAATAATCTCACAATGACATATAACAAGTTATTACACCTAAACTACACAAGGAAATTTATCCATGAATGGCTAAAGAAACAAAATAAGATAAGTAGGAACAACCCTTTCAAATTAAACTTGCTCCTTCCTCAGGTGATTTCATTTGATGGCCTCCGTATTCGGCCTCCATATTCAGATCGAATACTAGGAGCTATGACTTCGTTGGGAAACTAGGCACTATCACCCATGTATTTAACTCTCTATATTAAATTAGATAGGAGCTGACAATTAAGATAGATAAACGTCCTTATGGTCACTTGCCATGACAGATGAGAATAGCCCTCAAAGTAGACTTATATGGTTTAGGTTACATGGACTAATGATTCTTTTGTTCTTAGCAAGATTTCCTAGCTCATGATTCTTATATTCTTTGCCATCTTATGGTCTTCTCAATAAATTTTTTGTTTTGTTAAAAAAAACCTCCTTAGGATTCCACTTCATGTAGGGCTCATGTTCTTACACATGCAATGATTACTAAATTTTCTACTTTCACGCCATGAGTTTTTATTATAAGTCATCTCACTCTAGCTTCACACGCCAATATCCGGCTCCTATGCCTTTCTCTGATGTGGATGGCGACTACAATCTTTCTCGGTGTTGATTAATCTCACAATGCCGGTAGGAAGAGTGAGATGAATAACTTCCTGACTATCTGTAAAACTGTTGTCGGGGTCCTAATAATCAATTTCTAGTACCCTTTGGTTCTCGCCTTCAGTTACCATTCTTTGATGACTACAACTATCCTAGACATCGAGGTCTTCCATGGATTAATCCCCACAATATAGAGGGTACGATTATCCTGATTTTAAAACTATCACAAGACTTTGTTAACAACCTCCAATTCACATCTTCGGTTGCCAAGTCCACCAACTACAGGCGGATCATAGTCTTAACCCCTTCCGATTCTCGCCTTCACTAGCTAAGAGTGTGACCACAGAGGGTGATAGATGCATAGATTCTTCAATTACACATATTCAATGCTCAATTATTATTACATATTAATCTTAAGACAAGGCATGCTAACATGTATATAAAAGAGACTTCATAATAAATATAATAAGAAAATAACTTTATAATTGAAACACGACACCCTAGGATCTATAGATCCTTTAAAGTTGGAGATGACTACTCACTCATTGTTTTGGAGAAAAACCATGATTTTTTCTATGCAAAACTATAAAAACTATGTAGAGAAAGAGAGAGGCTCCTCCTTACTAGCTCATTCTTGGCTTGAATGTGTCTTTGAAGCATGTTGGAGAGATCATTTTATAATGTAGGAATGGGAGGAAAACAATTGAAGGTTAAAGAGCCTTCAAGAGAAGGAGGATTTCCTCCAAGAATGCTCTTCTTTAAGTCTCTTATATCACCTTACTTGGACTGAGCAAGTTACGTAAAATCCCGTACTCGAAATGAGTGAGCCAAGTCTAAAATTCCTACTCGCACCAAGTTAGCTGCATTGAATGCTACTCGAACTGAATGGGACTTGGGCTTTTTGCCGAGTGAATGATCATAAATGACCCTTAACTAGACCGAGTAAAGTACCTCCTTTAATTCACTCGGGCTGAGTGGCAGTAAGATTTTCCTTTCTTCACTGGGCCAAGGGTCTAATTGTTCAAGTACAATTATACTCGACTGAGTACAAGCTGACTTGTGCAATTCCTTCATCTGTAGACTCCTGATGTAAACCAATATCCGTAACCAAACCCTTCAACCAAAAAGCTTCTTAAATTATTTCTGATACTGCCATGTACCCTACCTCTGTAGTAGACAAAGCAACCGTAGATTGTAAAATCGCCCTCCAAGACACAGCACACCCAACAAGTGTAAAGATATAACTCGTCAATTATCTTCTTTTGTCAAGATCACCCTCAAAGTTAGAATCTACATAGCCAACAAATGAAGAAAATGATTTACTACCTCCTCCAAAAACTTTCTCAATATATCTTCTTTGGGAAAGTTATAATGTACCAACTTTTCTATCTCTGGAAATCTCAATACCGAGAATCTTTTTCACTGCTCCTAAATCCTTCATCTCAAACTCGCTACTGAGTTCTCTCTTTAACTTGTTGACCTTGTATATGCTTTTTGGAGCAATGAGCATGTCGTCAACATAAAGCAACAAGTATACAAATGAGCCATCCTGAAGGTTTTTTTGATACACACAACTATCATAAATAATACTCTTTGAATACTCATGGCTAAACATGAAGGAATTGAAACGCTTGCACCACTGTTTATGAGACTGCCTCAGCCCATATATGGACTTCTTTAACCTGCAAATATGGTTTTCTTTTTCTTCAACGTGAACCCCTCAGGTTGATCCATATAAATTGTTTCCTCGAACTCACCATGTAAGAAAGCTGTCTTGACATCTAGCTGCTCCAAATCATACAAGCGACCAATGCAAGTAAAACATGTATGGAAGTTTATTTTGCAACTGGAAATACCTCATTGAAGTCAACTCCCTCCTTTTGGCTATACCCCTTAGCCACCAAACTTGTTGTTGCATATTCAACACCCGGAATTCCTTCCTTTTTCTTGAAGATCCACTTGCAGGAAATTGTCCATTTACCTTGAGGTAAAGGTACCAACTCCCAGGTTTGGTTCCTATGAAGAGATTCAATCTCTTCAACCATAGCAATTGACCATTGAGCAGACTCAACACATCTAGTAGCTTCCGAATAGGTAGACGATTCTCATATATCTTCAGCAACTATAAAAGCATAAGCAACCAAGTTAGAGTATTTGTATTTTTACGGAGCTCTAGTTTTTCTTCTTTCACGGTCAAGAGCAATACTGCGAGCCACGTCTTGTTTCTGAACTTCTATTAGTATTCACAGCTTCATCAGTCACCGGCTGATCATTAACTATCTCTGGAGTCTTTGTTGATGCCTCCACTTCAAGTTCCACCTTAAGACGAGCCTCATCTACTTTGCTGCTAATTTCTACCTGCATCTCAGCATGTTTAAACAAAGCATATTCATTAAAAGTAACATCTCTACTGATTACTTTCTTTCTGGAAGTAGGATCTCATAACTTGTAACCCTTAACTCCACTAGCATGTCCCAAATAGATAGCTTTCTGAGCTCTCGGTTTAAGCTTTCCATCACTAACATGATAATACGTGGGACAGCCGAATCCTTTTAAGTCAGAATAATCAGAAGGTGTACTTGACCACACCTCATTAGTTGTCTTACATTCAATAGTAGTAGAAGGAGACATAATCACCAAGTGGCAAGCTGTATTGACCGCTTCTACCCGATTTTTTTGCCCAAACCAGTATTGAAGAGCATACATCTAGCTATCTGAATTAGCGTTTATTCATCCGTTTTGCAACTCCATTTTGTTGTGGAGTGTGCATCATGGTATGGTGTCTAACAATGCCTGCATCAGAACAAAATTTATTGAATTCACCTCAATTGAATTCTAAATCATTATTTGTTCTGAGACTCTTAATCTTTTTCCTTATCTAATTCTCAATCAATGTATGCCATCTCTTGAAATTCAAAAAAATATCGCTCTTTTTGGCTAAAAAGAACACCCAAACTTTCTTCAAAAAGTCGTCAATGAATGTGAAGAGATATCTTTCACCACCAAGAGAAGTAATTGGAGAGGGACACCACAAGTCTGAATGAATTTAATCAACAATACCCTTTGTATTGTGTATACCGGTACTGAAATTGACTCTGAGTTGCTTTCTGAGAATGCAAACCGCGTTCGCTCAATAATTTCATTCCTCTCTCGCTCATATGACTAAGCCGCATATGTCATAATTTTGTATGATCAGTCTCAAAATATGCAGCTACTTCAACTGAATCTACAACTGTGCTTTCTTGAAGCACATATAAGACTCTGCTAAGCTTCCATTTCAGCACTACCATGGAGCCCTTCTTGACCTTCAAAGCCTCATCTACACTGTAGAATTCATAGCCGCTACGATACAGTGTACTCAGAGAAATCAGATTTTTCTTCACGTCGGGAACAGGTCGGACGTCTATAAGAGTTCTGACTATACCATCATGATATTTAATATGAACATTACCAGTCTCATGAATACCGCACTCTGCATTATTCCCTACTAGGACTGTACCGTTCTTCTCCTCATATGTCATGAAGCAATCCCTGAATGGAGTGACATGATAGGTGCTTGCACTATCAAGAATCCATTCTGAAACTGAACGATCATCATGATGAGAAATAGTAAGGACGTCGTCTGGTCCCTCAGACTTGTCCTCTACTAAACTATCAGAAGTCTAAGAGCTTTTCTTGTTCTTTCCTTTCTTTTTGAGCGCTAGACAATCAGATTTATAGTGCTCATCTGGTGACAATAGAAACACTCAAGTTTACTAACATCCCTCCTAGGGCTTGATTGAGATCGGCCCTTAGTCTTTCCTCTTTGTTTCCTTTTGTCCCTTTGAGAAGATCTTCATCGAATCACAAGACTCTCTGCGTGTTCATCAAAATCTTCTCCTTCTAATTTTCCTCGCATCTCCTCAGATAATAGTGTTGACTTTACCTTCTCTAATGTTAATGTACCTCGACCATATAACATAGAGTTCACAAAACTTCGCATAGATTTAGGCAGAGAGCAGAACAATGAGATGGTCACATCTTCATCTTTAAAATCCTCATTCATACCTTTTAAGTCATGAATGATTTTATTAAACTCATATGAGTTTGTAAAGAACTGTTTTATTTCATTTTGAGATTAAAAAGCCGAGTCTTCAAGTACAACCAATCGGTTAACAACTTCTTTTTGTACAAGATATCTAATTTATCCCATAACTCTAGCTGTTTCTGCATATTAGACTTCCCGGAGAACCTCATCCTTCAAGAATAACTGAAGTGCTCCAAGTGCTCCTTCTTTCATCTCCTCAATCTCTGCAAAAGTAATATCTTCTGGATATTTACCATCAAAAGCTCTCACTGTTCCCTCACGCCGCAACAAAGCTTTCATATTTATTCTCCATGTCGCAAAGTTGTTCTTGCCATCAAAAGGTGCAACGTCAAAACGCAACGAAGTCGCTATTACGAAACTCTAACCTCTGATACCAGTCTGTTAGAGTAGGACAATAGAATATTGACTAGAAAAATAAATGAAAATAAACGAAGACACAAGAATTACGTGGTTCGGTCGTAGTGATCTATGTCTACAGACAAAGACAAGGATCTCATTACTTCACGAAAGAAAATACAAGAGAGGTTATGACTTTTTATTCTACATTTCAAATAAAACCTGACTAGGTTTATGTAGGCAACAATAAACAATGAAATCCTAAAACACATAGGATTTATAATCCTAACAAGTTATTATTTCTAAATTACTAGAAAATCCTAATTACACATAATTTTCATAAACTCAAGACTTCCTTAATAGTGATGCTAGACATAACTCAACAAAATGCAATGCGTATTCGATGATATCTCTATCGGTTATTAGATATATTATGAAACTAACGTATTTAAATAGCCCGGACACACATATCTATCCTCATAAAAAAAAACATATTATATATTTCATGGTATGTGAACCTATTTAAATGTGAAAAGTCATGCAACTCCACCAAACGCCAGTAATTTTAGGTATGTTTTTTCAGCCTTGAGAATCAATCTGTTTCTATTCCAGTAAGTAAATTGTAGGAAAAATGGCAGCAGCGAGAGGAAACAAAAACTACCACAAGTCGTACCTGTATGTCAACAATTTTAGCTAAACATATTCTTGGACTTAATCGTCTAACATAGGTAGGTAGTTCGTCACTAACTATCACCCTATAAATTCCAAGCATCCCATTTGCCTCCAAAACCACAAAACTCTTTCCATCAGTACGTCTCATCTCCTTCCCTCTTGCATCATCCAGGCGCCCCAGCTCATAATTAATAAATCTAGCTAGCTTAAGCAGCTTCTCCTGCCTCCGATCCTTTTGAAAATGGCGCTCAGATGCCTTGTGTTTGTGATCTTTGCATCAGTTGTTGTTCAAAATTGTGTAGGCAGTTATTACCCGGAAACCGACCACATAGATGATCAGACCACATCAAGTTATGAGTACGATGATGTCTCTGATGAGAGGCAACCATATAACCGCGATGATGGTTATCTCAATAACCCAACATTTTTAGCGGTGAGGCGACAGCGCGACGGTGGTGCTTCTGCAAATGTGTTCAACGTTGTTCGCTATGGAGCTCGGGGAGATGGACGAACAGATGACACAAAAGTATCTAATACATTTCTTTCCTCAGTTACTTTCTTCAAAAAACACAGCTGCTAGCTGCATGCATATACATGTAGATGGCACGGTAGAGAAATACTTAATAATATTGATGTTACTTTTTCAGGGATTCGGGAAGGCGTGGCAGCAAGCTTGTTCATCTGGTAATGCAGCAGTGTTGTTGGTTCCCAAAAATGGTGTTTTTCTACTTAAGCCAGTCACGTTTCAGGGTCCTTGTAAAAGTTCTCTGACAGTGAAGGTAATTAATTTAATATCACAATCTCTTTGGCTTTGTTTTTGAGTTTTGAGAGAAAATGGGAGAAAGGAATTGAAAGGAGAAGAAAAGAAAGGAGAGGAAAGCTGAAAAAATAAGATGATTCTGAATTTAGGGAGGATTTGAAGGGGATGGAGAAAAATTATAATATAATTACTATATTGCCCTTGTGTTTAAATGAATTGAGTGATATATGAGGGTATAATTGTCATTTTTACTCTTTTAATACCCTTACCCTCCCTTTCTCTCCAAATCCCTCCAAATTAGGAGGAGAGGAAATGAGGTTCCAATCCTCCCAAATCTCAATAAATCATTCCGTAAAAAAATTCGGGAACAACCGAACTTACTTCTTTTCCTTCCCTCTCATTCCCTTTCTCTTCTAAATCCAACTCGGAAACAATACCTTAAGTAAAGATGTCTTTAACTTGTGACTATATATATACTATTGCAGATAATGGGGACCATCATTGCCTCTAAGAATGCTGGTGACTACAAAAGAGACAGAAGATATTGGCTCTTATTTGATAACGTCAACAATGTGAATGTCAATGGTGGTGGAACCATCGACGGAAATGGTGCGATTTGGTGGAGAAACTCCTGCAAAATCAACCCATCCAAAGTAATTAAAACACACGCCTATCTACGCTTAATTCTTTTCGGCTCTGTCATCACAATTTTTGACTTTCTTTTCTTTCTTTTTCTTGGCAGCCATGCACAAAGGCGCCAACGGTATTTCTATTACTAGTTATTTTTAGCGCCCATTTATGAAGCGGAAGCTGCTCACTCTTTGTTGCTTTGTAGGCGGTCACCTTCAATGAGTGCAAGAACGTAAATGTGCACAGCTTGAAGATCCAAAATGCACAGCAAATGCATCTCACATTCATGAAATGTGTGAATGTAGTAGCTTCTAATCTCTTGGTGACATCCCCAGGACACAGTCCCAACACAGATGGAATTCACGTCTCAGGGACTCAAACTATCAGTATAATCAACAGCGTCATTAAAACTGGTAACTAAACATCTGCCTCATACTAATCTAATACTATTTATTAGATATCTGCAAATTTGTTGACTAGTTTTTCTTTTCTTTTTTATGGGGTTTTGCGCAGGTGATGACTGTATATCAGTAGTGAGCGGGTCTAGCAGCGTAAAGGCGACAGACATAACCTGCGGACCGGGGCATGGCATCAGGTATACCACCTAGTTTAATTAGTATGCAGCGGATCAACTAACTCTTATCCAACAACATGGTTGTGGTTGTTTATCCAACTTGGAACTGTTCTACTTTACCTGCACTTGAACTTGTAATGAACTGATGAATCTTCTTTACAGCATTGGGAGTTTGGGAGCAGATAATTCAGAGGCTCATGTTTCTGATGTGATAGTTAATAGAGCCAGAATTTCTGGAACAATGAATGGTGTGAGAATCAAAACTTGGCAGGTCAGGGTTGGCTTTTGACATTATGATTTCGTGGATCAAATAGGAAAAAAAGTCTTACAACCCCAACCATTTGAGATTTTGTTTGTTGTGTATTGGGGCAGGGTGGATCTGGGATGGCAAGAAACATTGTTTTCCAGAACATTGTGATGAACAACGTGAGCAACCCGATAATAATTGACCAGAACTACTGCGACCATCAGAAATGTCATCAGCAGGTACTTTAATTTCCTCCAGCTACCCACATACATCATCAAGTGTTTTCTCAAGGTTAACCGTTTATTATTATGTTGCAGAATTCGGCTGTAAGGATTCAGAACGTTATGTACAGCAACATCAAGGGAACCAGCGCATCTGATGTGGCCATTAAGTTTGAGTGCAGCAAGGTATTTGGGTGCCATGGAATCATCATGAACAATGTGAACCTGGTGAGGTACGACCACAGTGACAAAGCTGAAGCTGCGTGTGATAACGTGGGGCTGATGTACCACGGCATGGTTGGCCCCAAGTGCTGAACTCCCTGACCTCTGACTGTGATCTTGTGGGCAAATGAAACATTTCGGATTCTTATTAGTACTGATTTATACTCGCATGTCGATTCCATATAATTGTTTGGTTTCATATAATTATTTATCAAGGTGCATGACTCAAAGCTCATATCAGAGCCATTTTTTCTGCAACCAACTACGGACTCAGAGCTAAAATATGAAACACAATACAAGGCAAGGCATGCTCTTGATTTCCGAACTAGCTAGTAAAGCCCGTCAAGAAACAATGACTTCCTCTGTAATGAACCTACCTATCTGGCCGGGGCCTTAACATTCATATGTGGGGGGGATACATTAAGTCAAATTACAGAATTCTGTAACAAATTGAAGAAACTGGTGACAAGAGGAAAATGAAAGGAAGGTGAGGGGAGTGTTAAGAATGGTTCGATGAGTGGGACCAAGATTCTTTAATATCATGATGAAAGAATGAATGTTGATGAATTTGTGAGCAGGCCATTTCTGGGATCTAGAACCAACAGTAGAGAGAAAACCAGGCGGCAATAAGCACCTCTTACTTATCATTATGCTAGTTTGAGTAAAGCCTAAATTGAATGGTAAACTGGTAATCAAACTTGTTTCCTTTTTTTTTTCTGGTAAAATTAGTTTCATATTTACAACTGTAGTGATCAAATTTATGAAGGAGACCGAAGAAAGTGAGAAGTCGGTAATAATCCCCCACACCTCAGTGGTTTTCAGGAGGGCGTGGTCAGGTCAGAGCTACTTTTACTCCCACAGGTGCTTTTAAGATCCATGTTCAAGATTCGATAGTATACTCCGTACTAAGTTTGTTTTACCTGCAATTCTATTTCAGTCGATTCATTTTTTCCAGGACGAGATGTTGCACTCAGTAAAACACACGTCTTCCTTGAACACAATACAAATCTCGCCATTTCAGCTCATATGCTTTCCAACTCTTGTTCCTTCCATTACCCTCAACCAGTACCAGTATTTGATGCTATTGGGTGCAACAACAATCTGAAATCACAAATTAGGGTAGGAAAGATACAAAAACCAGAATGTCATCTCTTGTTTCCACCAAGTTGTTGAGCTTGACAAAAAAATATCAACGTTGACTTTTGAAATATTCTGCGGTAAAGAAAACCAGAAGAGAGAAGGAAAGAAGAGGTTTCTGAAGCAATCAACCTGTTGTTACCCCTGGAAGATGAAGAGTCAAGAATGCGATCAACAATCCTGGAGCAACCATGCCGGAGGCGAGGGTACATCTGATACATATGCACGTGTGTTTCTGTAAATATGTCTTCCAAGGTTGCCACAAACCGATTGGAGCTTCTGACTGGGGGAACATATAGAATTAGCGGCACAGCCGAGAAGGCCATGGCAAAGAACAACTCCAACATGCTTGGTGTCCACTACACAGTCGACAACCTAGTCTTGTTGTCGAAAAGTGTTTTCAGATAAATATGAACTTCCTTCTTTTTAGATATTTGTTCAGATGGGAACAAGAAAGTACATACACGACGAATAGATTGATTTAATTATTTCACAATTTTGAATGACAATTCAGGTCCCACGTGTGCATAATATTATAATTCTAATGTTATACAGTGCTATGGGGTTGACGTCACTGAACGATTTTAGTCAACACTATCAAAATAAGAATGCGCATCCAAATAAAAAGAAACAATAACACTTGGTAAAATTGGACAATTAGCAAAATTTTCATATTTGTATTGATCATTGATGTCCAAATGCACTAAAAATACAAAAGTACTAGAGAATAAGTGTTTGTACATGATTTTTTGAGTGAAAGTGAATGATAAATGAGATAGGAGTGTGGTTCCTTTTATAGGACTAATCCCTCGTACCACTTCACTACCGAAAAGGCGCGAAAGTGCCTGAAAGAGCACAACACTTGAACCTCCAGGACCTAAGCCTCTCAAGTCAGATTCTTTGAAAATTCAGTTATCTCTCAGTTGTTTTACATATGCCTAAACGGTCTCCGAAAGCTACCTGGATCTATTCGGTTGACGAGCCATCTCGCGTCATGACCTTCCAGCCCTCTCGTGCTTTGCATTAGATTGCTATTAGGTTCTCGATGTGACTGAATCCCTCACCTAAGTCCTCAGCTCCAGCTGGTCCGAATCTTCTTGGTTAAGGTCCTGTGGCTTAACTTAAACCCCCATTGAGTACTCCTTCGGTCCAAGTCTGCATCTATATATTGCCATAATCTAAATCACTTCTTTGATCCATTCTAAGCTCCTCGAATGCTCCAAGCTCTCGCATAATGCTGATACGCTTCCCCAAACAACCTTTATTGCATGCATTATCTTCAATACTTCCTCAAACTAATTACTAGGCCCTCCTTCGGTTCAACCTTTTCTATGAAGTCTTCTCTAATTTGCTTATTTTCTTGTTCCAAGCTTATATATTTTTATGATTCAGCTAGTGCTATGATCAATTGGTATTCCTTCATCTTGCTTCATCGGGGTTGCTAAAGAAAGCTTGTGACTCTTGGCTCTGAGTCATCTCCAGTCTACTGTTCTTTCCAATCCGACTCCCATTAGATATAAAAGTATTTGATTTAAACTCAGACAGGATGATAGCCCCAACATTTTGAAGTTTTCTTATATCCTTCGCACGCCTAACCTCTTCTTTCTCAACTTGGTTAATCTCTATCGAGGATCCGACATAGTCTCAATTTCAATCTGATTGCATTTCCACAGCTCGTAAAAGATACAACACTCTCTTCCGCAATCAAAAAGTTCTGCTCAATAAAAAGCACAACCACCCTCAAAACCCAGCGAAAAACCACTCTCCCACGAATAAAAACAAGCATCATCACTTCCCGTTTCCATAATTTCATATCCCAAATAGTCTTAATTCTCAGGTGATAAATCAAATTAAAACAAAAATAATAAAAATAAGACTAATCCACTTAGCCACACTTGCCAAACCTAACTTAAACTTCTTATAGTAATCTAGTTAACCCGCATCCAAAATATATCATCTTCGTTCTCCTTAGTCTTTCCAAAGAGCAATCTAGATTTCAACTATCATAACTTTCATGGAAGTCGATTAGATTTCCTATCATTCTCCTCTGGCCTAACTGGATCCATCAATCTAGATTTTGTCTTAGTTCTCAACAATACAGATTTCTTCTGATGCGCATCATTCAAAGTGCAACTCACAACCTCTAAACCATCCATGTCAAAGTTCCCCCCTCTCTTTTTCTTAACCATGTCTGGCGATGAAAACGTCACATTCTACTCCTTGAAATCCACCATCACTCCGCCAACGAATTATCCGCCACAGGCGGCAGCCCACCCATCCTTGCCCACAACTCTTCTATCTCTAAATTCATATTGATTTTGGTGTTGGAGATGAGATACCTCTGGTTTGATAATCGATACTCCGTACGTGATACTCCCTCCGTCCTCTAATACATATCGTTTACGGTTAATTTGAGTAAATTAAGGTGCAGTTAATGCTAGCGGTTGAACAAATTTAATAGGTAGGTGGTTAACATTTTTTTGAAAAAGTTCGTGCAAAAAGTAAAATTGGTAGATGATTATTGGTGAAGAATGTATTCTTTATTGATTATGATAATGAAGTGATTAATGCTTGACATTTTAAGGTAGTTGTTGATATTAAATACGCATTGAAAATTGGTAAGTGACAAGTAAAAGTGGACAAAAAAATTCGATTAAGTGACATGTAAAAGAGGACAGAGGGAGGGAGTAGACTTTAGAACCATCAATGTTTCCCTTTCAACGGCTACTAATAATAAAGTGAATGAGTAAATGAAAGAAAATTGACCCAACAGTTTCTAATGATATCCTTAATCTACACGCTTTTTTACTGCACGCTTAGTATTCCCTGACAGAAAGAGTGATTTGGTAACAATATTCGGTAGGGGCTGCTGTAGTGACATTAAGTAAAATAATTTATGAGTCAAATTAAGTATTAATAGACTCTGACAATCACATAAATAAAAAAAATTAAATTCACTAGTGATGAATATTTTTTTGGGGAAAAACCCAAAAGGGGTCCTGAACTACCACCGCTTACTCAATTGCGGTCAGAACTACCATGATTTCCAAAAATGGTGCAATGAAAAAAAAATGAACTGATTTTTTGAATTAAAATTTACCATTACAATACAAACCTAATATTATTATAACACTTAAATTTGTATGCGAAAATTACATTATTTGGTTATCAAAAGACGTCGTTTTCTTTATGTGCGCAAAATGATATAATTTATTTTGATAACCAAACGATGTAATTTTTGCACACAAATCTAAGTCTTGCAATAATATTAGGTTAGGAATGTAATGATAAATTTTATTTTAGAAAATCAGTTTAATTTTTTTTTCATCGCACCCTTTTTGGAAATCGTGATAGTTCTGACCGCAATTGGGTAAGCGGTGGTAGTTCAGGGCCCCTTTTGGGTTTTATCCCTATTTTTTTTCCATTTTTGAGATAATACTTAGCCTTCTCTAATACCATTACTAACCCCAAAATTATTTGTCTTTATTAAGTTAGATGAAAATACTATCATCTTCAAACACAATTATTTATCAGTTAGATATAACTTACAAGTTGTGTAAATTAATGATAATTGATTATATTAATATAAAAGTTGCTTTTGTGAAGTGGATGTTTTTAAATTGACAAACACATTTCAAATTTAAGTTAGAAATAATTTATTTTCTTTTATAGCTGTAGCGAATAATTGAAAAATTGAAATTACAGAAAAGCAAAAAAATGGATTTTTGAGCTCGTTAATGCAAACAGACAGATAACTGAAGAGAATTATTACGTTCAACTTTCAAAAATTAACTTTGAGGCTGAACTGTTGAGATGAGCAAGGAACATGAAAACGTCAAAAAAAAACAAAATGTTTCAAATCTGATATGCGAAAAAGAAAAGTTCAAAGTTTAATTATCATTATCATACTACTATAACAGAATAGGATTTCTGTTCCGACGCTCCCGAATCGGTCGGTTTGGTTTGATTTGAAATCGGTCGGTTTGGTTTTAGTTCAATTTTGGTTTGGTTTGAAATCAATCGGTTCGGTTTCAAATTTAAAAAAATTGTTTAGTTTATAGTTTCATATTTTAAAAATGAATGACTAATAGTTTGATTTGAATTAATTTTTTTCGAACAGAACCGTCGGGACGACGGATGCCTTTACTTGTACACAAATAATACTTTATGCACTAACACACGAAAAATATGATAATTCATAACTAATATTTGTAACAAGGAAAAGTTCATGAGGGACTCCTAGCCATGACTTTTCCATTTGTACAAAATATATGTGCTAGCAAAATAAACGAATAAATAAAGGCGGGTAATAAAATTCAATCTCCCTCCTAAAATGTGTACTTAAATTCTTTGGGACATTTGTGCCGTAATAATCCTAAAATAAATCAATCAAAAATCATTCAACTTCGTCCACCGAACCTCACAGCACAGGGTGCACGCCTTTTGACATTCCCTCTTCCTTTCTCTTAATTTAATCTGAGCCGTTGACTATTATCATCCAACGGCTCTCATCATTCGGCCGATGTCATCGTCTCCTCCTCCTTCCGCGTCTCCTCCATAAACCCTAGAAACTTCCGACTGCGGCCAATAATCAGATTCACTGACGCTCTCTTATCGCTGATCTTGCAAAACTTAATATCAGTAAGTAAATCGGACATCGAATCTGAGCGCAGCTTACATGGTCATACTGTGTTGTCGGTCGGTGAATTAATTGTGCTGTTTTATTAACCGGAGCTTTTCAACGGTGGTGCCGAAGATGTCCGTACCGTTTGATTATGACTGCACGTTGTGAATGCTGAGGGCTCAAGCCTGCCGATGCCGGCTGCAGGGATGAGGCGGACGACTAGGGTATTTGGGATCGTCAAGGGTGGGGATGGTGCTCGAGTTTTGAGGTCTGGGAGGCGCCTTTGGCCTGATAATGACCTTAAGCTGAGGAAGAAGACTCCCCCAGATGAATCGTTCAAGTTAATGGACGAGGCGCCTCGGGCTGGAGCTGCTTACGGTGCCCGCCAAGATCTATGTCTGCCCCAGCCTGGACCTACCTCTCCTTTACATGCTGATGGAATTCTTAGGGAGACAGATGCAAGTTATTGTGCAGGGAAGATGTTTGGGATAGTGTATAGTAGAAAAAGAAAGACACTTCACCGGAGCAGGAATTCACACCCTTGTGATAGAATGTATGGGACATATTATGTGAGGCGAAAGAAGAAAAGGGTCTCAAGGTTTTTTTCCGGATTAGAGAGTGATCCTGATCAATCAAGAATGGTTGCTGTTACTTTGAAGGGCTTTCCCAGCAGTGTACAGTTATTAGCTGAATTTTTTAGTGCTGTTATGACGTATTTTAGGAACAATACAGTGGGGTGGAAGCAGTTTACTGCCTTTTTGTCTTCTCAACCAATTGCGATGGCTTTTGCTCTGGGTGGCATTTCATTCTCGCTGGTTAGTTTTGATATCGATTGTGAATTTATGATCTCTCTTTGCTTTAATATTGCCAGCATTCATATTTTTTTCTGCCAATTGTGGTTGGCATTTGTCTTAGATGACAGATCTATTGCTTCCATGAATAGCTGTTGAAATCTTTTTATCATTAGTATCCTATTGATTTTAAGAAGCATTTTGGCTTTATTAGGTATTTCATTAATTTCTATTTTGATAACATGTCAACTGAACATCGCTTTTGAAATTTGCCCCAATTTAATCTGTTGAATTTCTTGATGCTTCAGCAACCTCGCTGCACAGATGGCTCTAGATGTTTCAACATTTACCATTCTACTGGCTTAAAACCATTATTCTTCGTGAATTTTTCATCACTGCCCATATGCTTCATGTACATACATTCAACTATGCTCCTGAAAGCTGAGCGTTCATCAGCAGATCTTCTAATACTCCATAAGACCACTTACGGAAATACTGAAATGCTGCAAGACAACAGAGACAGTCCTTTATTAGATTCACTTGGAGTTGCAGAACTTCTGTCGACTTATACGAGTCCCCTCAAGTCGACGGTTTTTACTCTTAGAAAGAAAAGGACATTGCGGAGGTCCAAAAGATTTCCTAATCAGTCATTAGTTGGCTTGTGGAGATCTGACACAGGAAGATCTTTATCTGGCTTTTCTACTGTCGGCAATAGTGCGCCACAACCATACCGATTGGCCAATCAGTTTCTTGAGAAGCGAGCTTGTAAAACTGTAGTGGTTAACAAGAACGAATTGCAGTCTGCAGAATCAGGATGTAAACAGGTTACTATCTTAACATCATGCTCTGCAAATTTATTAGTGATAGAGGCTGACAAATGTTTCAGAGATGAAGGTGCCTACATTACTCTAGATAAATATCCTACAAATGAATGGTTTCTTGTTGTCAAGAGGAATGGGGTGATAAGATGCTGCCATAAGGCAGAGAAGTTAATGAGGCCTTATTCTTCTAATCCTGTTACTCATGATATTATATGGACCGTCTCGGATTGTTTGAAGCTGGAATTCTCTAATCAAGGCGATTGGAACGTTTTTAAGGAGCTTTACAAGGAATGTGCAGAGAGGAACATCCCGGCTTCCACTGAAAAGTTCATCCCCGTCCCACGTGTGATAAAAGTATCCAGCTATGTGGATGAGCAGAGTGCTCCTTTTTTGCGGCCTGAGGTATACATCAAACAGATAGGAGATGAGGTTTACGAGGCTTTGACAAGAAGGAACCCAAACTATGACATGGACTCTGAAGACGAAGAATGGTTGAGCAAGTTCAATTCTGATTCTTGTAAAGAAAACTCAACATTTGAACATGTTTTGGATGAGGCATTTGAGTTGATATTTGACTCGCTTGAGAAGGCTTCTTATTGTATACCTAATGACTTCGATAATTGTAAGGTACCTGACAATCTATGTTCAGACCTGTGCTCAAGGGAAGTGCTGGATGCTGTTCATAGCTATTGGATCACCAAGCGAAAGAGGAAACAATCAATGCTGGTTAGAGTTTTCCAAGTAAGCCTAAATCTACTGTAAGTAGTTGTATTGTTTTACTGACTTGTTTCATATGATAGTCGCAGAGTAAGGGCTTAAGTTGATTAAAGTATGACCTCAGTTCAGGACTTCTTGTATGTAGCTATGTTCTTACTTGTAGTTATCATAGACTCCATATGCAAAGATTTTATTACCAAAATCTTAATATGTAGATTCTTGACTTGAAGTATGATTCGTTATACCGATCAAATATAATTCTTCTTTATGTACTTAACTCAAGATCAGCCTCTGTATCAGATTAGTGTCATCTCACAAACAGTATCGATAAAATAGTGATAGTTTATACTTTTTGCCACCATGCTGGCGGCTTGATTCACATGTCCTAGATCCAGATTTCGAACCCTCCTGGTTGTTGGATGTCTGCATTTTTCTGTGTTGACCGTGCTACTTGTAAACAAACGTTATGGATGAATTTTATGAATCTTTATGCTTAATTTTTTGCATTTCCTTGGTTTTTTATATGTTATTGATTGTTTCTCTAACAGAAGTGTTATCTTCTGTTAATTAGAGAACTCGGATTAATATATGAGTGATTTTTGAGCAGGTTCATCAACCACTTAGAGAGCCAACTGATCATGATAACTTCCAACGGAAGAGGAAAAAATCTAAGCGACCAGCTGGCCATTCATCAAAAGCCAAATATCGAACTGAAGGTATGTTGCACTAGTTTTTGTGTTAAAACTATTTCCAAACCCCGTCTTAGGCTTTGGTTTGCCGTAACCTTTTAGAATTTCGAAGGACTCTTTCATGGAGGGTAGACTCCTAACAAGAGAAATAACTCTTCCCTTAGTATGAACTAACAGTCATCAGGACTTGGTACAATATGCAATATGCCCCTCTTACTTTAGAATCTGATAGTTGGCTCGATAATTCCAAATTGAAGAATTTAATATTTTTAACGATAATTGCGAGTGGTGAAATACTAAATGGGATTTCTTTGAGCACTGCAAGACATCCATTAATTTGATATTTTTATATCCATTAATAATCATAGCATAGTCAATATTCAGATATTCAGTTCAGTAGAGTTATCCAAGTGAGATATAAGCTTGTAAGACATCAATTAGTTTAGCCTTTCTTCTTATAAAAGGTTTTCTTGGATTATTTCTATTCATGCTTATTTTTTTATCTGGGTTGCAGCTGCTTCAGTGAATGGCTTTGCTATTGATGATGCTGCTGAAGAAGCTGTCATGATTAGGGCTGAAAAAGCTGGTGCATTAGCTAGGCGATCTTTGGACTTGGCTGGGAAAAAAAGAAGTCTAGCTGAGATACTTATGATGAATGCTGATTTGATGATATATAAAGCGAAGATGTCTATCAGGATTGCTGAAGCAGCCCAGAATGATGGATCATCTGACTTGGCTGATGCTGCCTATTTTTTCCATCAAGCTCCAAGTCCAACTCATCCCCCAAACTAATTTAAGTTTTCTAATATTGATCACAGCAGAGCGCACACAGCAGCATTACTGGGCGTTTCTGGTGATCTGAACACAGTTAATTATCCAGATTGGAAAAGGTGATTTTGTGTACAGATTCTGCTGTATGTAAATTTTGTAATTGCTTATCGGTCAACCCTTATCTTAGAAAGAAAGAGGTATTGGAATATAAAAGATCTTTTCCTGGAGCACCTTTCAAGTATCTGACCACTTAAAAGTGCAGCAGTCGCATGATTATGTAAGGTTTGCCCGAAATTGACTCATTGAAATGCATTGTAAATGAGATGTCAGGCTTTGTGATGGTAACATTTACCCATCTTCCAACTAACCTTCTGTATTCATCTGGATTCTTAAGGGGCTGGACGCTGTGGCAAGTTTTTGAGTTGGGCACATTGGAACATTGAAAGGCTTGCAGGATGCAAGACCTATTCTTCTAAAATGTCCAGAGCTTATTTTCTTTGGCACAATGAAATTTCAGCTGATGATCTTGCCAAATCAATTTCAAAAAAATATGTTGCTGTCACAACAGCAAAATTCTGAATGGCCTACGCACACCGAATTAACCAAATCCAAATAATTTTTTTCCTTTAACTAAATTGAATTAATCAAATTTTTGCAGTTTTAGCCGAATTTATTAATTGACCGAATTAACCGAACCAAATTAATTCGGTTAAGCTATTTTAGTTCGGTAAATCAATTTTCACCCTCCCCTACACTGAGTAACATAGGAAGTACCAATTTGCATAGATGCAATCACAACAGCAAAATTCCGAATGGCCTACGCAC
>NQLW01000048.1:2547334-2667845 GCA_002312845.1 Kalanchoe fedtschenkoi
TAAGAAGCGCATCCCAGGCATTTTCAAGCAGCAACTTTCGGGTGTCTGAGTAGCTGAGAGCAATCCGATAGTTCAAATCGCCAAACCATATAATCCGTCTTTAAATAAGCAGCAAAGAGAAACAATAAGTGAGCTAGATAAGAGTAAATGGATACAGAAACCATGATCTCAATTTCATCATTGTAGTTTTTAAAATAACTCACTCGTGATGAAGAATTTTGTCTGGCACTTTACTTTGAGGTGATTTGCACATTCTTGTAAACTGAGTGTTCTTTAGTATCTCAATAACGTCCAAGTTCCTCCGCAATTCATCGCCCTCCTTCTCTCCCGAAGCTAAGTGGCTGCAAATGAAGCAGAAGCTTGTCTGGAGGAATGTGAAGCTTACAGAAATGCATCCCTGTAACCCAATCGATTTACAACATTAGCATTTCAATCCCAACATTTTATTCATTTTCAATATGGAAATCCAAAAAAAGTTTCACCAACCTTATTTCCAAGGCAGCCCATGATGCCACGGCTAACACATGAGGTTCTCAAATGGCGGACGTACTGAACGAGCTCTTTTTTCATCCATATAGTTACAAATAAACCCACCATTTGTTTGCTGACAATTAAACCGTATTTTGTATGGCTATTAGACATGTCTGAAATGCCAAAGGGTCCATCATCGTCTTCAGAAGAAACTTCTTCCTCATTTCTTGGAGCGTCCTGGCGGCGGAAACATGAATCCCTGCTGATTCTCCTGTCTGACTCGGAAACACAGTTGCAAGACTTTAGCTTACTCTTTTTCTCGGTCCTGTATTTTTTACTGTACTTTCTGAGAGAGGGTTTCTGAAAGAAGAGTGAAGCACTTTGGGGGGAGGATGACTTGAAACTTCTCCATGACTCCAGGTTGTTGTCAGCGGCCGACGTTGTCAGGTTGAAGTTTTCTGCGCTTGATGACTTGTTCAGTGATTTGTTTATCAACGATAGCCATTTTCCTGCAGGCTCATTGTCTTCTATCACGAGAACATTTCCAGCATTCAGTGGGACAATTTCTTGAAACCTGAAGTAGCAGAATCATACATTAAAGCTTGAATAAGAATGCTTTGGGAAGAAAATCTAAACAAAAGAGAGAAAATTTTACCCCAGTACATAGATGTCAGACTGATTATGGACCTGAAGGAAACCATCAAGATCGAGACCATTATGAGGGGATTTCCCTGCAACATTCCAAGTTGCAACAAAAACACTACATATGACAGAAGGAGTATTAACGAATAGCAAATAATCAAAGAAGAGCTTATGATCTCCACTATTGTAAGAGGTTGTGTACCTGAAGGGTCGTATGTGTGTGCAAATAGGCATTGAACTCTCAAGAGAAGATGTAAAAAACTTCCTCAGCTCTGAATTGACCTCTGTTGTGAGTGCCAGAAAATGGATAAAATTTCAATAGAGAAAAACCAGCTTAGAGAATCTATTATAAAGAAGAAAAAGATGAAGTACACTTCAAAGTTGGGATATGTGAATAAGTTCACAATGCTACTAGTTGGAAAAAAAAGTTGGGATATGTGAATAAGTTGAAACAGACACACAGATATTCGAGGCTATCAATTGAAACAGACACACAGAAGTGGAGGACTATATTCTTGCTTAATCCATGCAACTAGTTGGAAAAAAAAGTTGGGATATGTGAATAAGTTCACAATGCTACTTTATGTTTATGAGTCCATCCAAACACATTTCACTGTCTTGTTTACCACACCAACAAGGGATTTTTCCTTCTTGTGAAGGTTCTATTTTACCCAGTTGCTTCATTGTATGGGAATAATAGACAAATATTCTAGTATTACTCTGTGCAAAATATGAAAAAGGGTGAGGTTTTAAGTGTAATATATTTAGTGTTCAGAATCAATCTGTCATCAAATAATGATAAACATGCTTTCAAAACTGATCATCTCTTAATTGATTCTACTGTTCAGTAGTTGATTCACACTAACACTTTTTATCATTTAGTTTTACAGGACGAACTAATAATAACATTTGTAGGCCAACCATGATCTCAAACAAGAAAGCACTTCTACATTTCCATGTATACTTGTTATCCAGTCAAATGAAAGAATATATACATTCAGAATAAATAAGTAACAGGTAGAATATATGCCCATAAATGAATGGATATATCCAAGTAGCTCCTCATCTGAGTATATGCTTTGGATTTACTTACTTGGGGAATGTAGGGGGTCATTGATGCTGTTATCATTTTCATCCCTTTCCTTGTTGGAAAATATCCTCCGAATGAAAGACTGAAAAAGAATGCAAGATGAATAAAGAAAGGAAGCCAATATTCCAATTACAAGGAAGGTAAAGCCCAGCTCCCTCCATCAGAAGAACATAACCAACGTGAGGGACGAGACTCAGACTAAAGACAATGACAAGAAAACCGCAGGTAATGGTAATGGTGTGCATTCTAGAGAAAAAAGATAGTTGAAATAAAACATGAGAGGATACTGGCAGAGGAAAGGAACCTTCTTTTGGGGGTAACCGTTCCTCAAAGTCATCTCTCCCACCCAATACTCCCTCTGTCTCTTCAATGTATAGAGCTACCAATTAACATAAACAGATAATTGCTTGTTGTAGTTATCAAAAGAAGAAGGTACTGACCTCAAACGCCGAAGAGATCAAAATGACAATCCAAGGAGGCAGATCGTAAAGAGTGAGGAATTACTCTCGTGGGAGTCGAACTACAACAACATGGGATGAGACCAAGCCCCCAAGTCAAGATGGCTTTTTATATTTTTGTACCCAAATTATTTGATTTTCATTAGCCAAAGATATGAGAGAGATTGACAAAGTGGCAGAACAAGAACGTGGGTGCAACCATCTGCAACGGCAGATAGATGAAAGATGCTCATCATGAGATAAGGTGACCTGGAGAGGAGGGTCCCACTTGCAACCAACACGGTCTCTGTTTAGAAACATAAAATGTCAAGGCTACGAAAATTATCTGCGAAAATTTCATTGGTGTACTGATTGTCCTCAAATGGTACGAAACTAGTTCTCGAGTAGAACATCCACAACCTATCAATCACTAGTCCGCAAAATGATGGAACCCGTTGTTGGTTAGAAAATGGTACGAAAATGATTCTCAAAGTTAGGGTTATGTTTTTTTTGTTTTTTCTTTTTTAAAGGGGATCGATAGTGGTTCCCCACTTCCGCCCTTGGTGGATGGACTTGAACCCAGGACCTTGGGGTTATTAGATAACACTCAATATCACTAGGTCAACACCTTGTTGGTGGGTTAGGTTTTTTTGAAAACCTAATACCTCTACAAATACGTTGTAAAGGCGAAATCAATCCGAAAGAAATTTTCGGCCCATAATGGATCCGAAAATCCTTCTCCGCTAAACTTCTTAATTCTGGTAGTGTTTGTATCGTGTTGTTTCCCGATTCTGGTGTTCATAGCTCACAATTACTAGTCAAAGGATGATACACCCTAAACATGTAGCAGGATAAATAAACTACTCAATATTCCTAAACCAACTCCTGATTCTGGTCTTCGGTTGACTAGGGTCATTGACTACAACTAAGTAAAATATTCAACTCATCCTGATTCTGGTCTTTGTGAGATGGAATATCCTAGCTTAGAGGGTAATAGATTATATCTTAAACTAAGCATATTTAAACTTTGAATAGCCACGCATGAGTGAGCATGACAATATAAAAGTGTCTCTAAAATAATGAACATACGCAACAATATTTAAAGAAGCACTAATAACATGGATGAAAAATATACTTAATTAATAAACATGAAAAGTTAAATTTACAAAGAACCTAGGATCCGTAGGATTCTAGGACAGAGACGACTATTCACTACGCCTAATTGAAATAACAATTATAAAGTAATTATGAAAGTAAAACAAGAATGGCAGAGGAAAACCTAGTCTCTTGAAGCTCCAACTCTCAATGAAATTTGTCCATCTGGCCCTTCTAACAGGAATATGTGGTGTGCTGCCAGGCTTCTCAGGGTTTGAGTGCAAGACTTCTATTTATAGCTGAGATATCAACTTGTAATTATCTTTTAATTTGAATAATTTTTAGAAGGAATTATGTCGCGAAAAGAGGTCCAGAACGTCAGAATTCGAATATGTTCATTTTTGTGTCCGACACGTGTAAACTCGACCTGGGTCGAGTTCTTACTAAAGCAACATGACCTTGGTCCCGCGCCGCCATTAAACTCTACCTGAGTCGAGTTCCTGAAAAGTAAACTCTACCTGGATCGAGTTATTGTTCCGCATATTTACAGATTAGTTCCTGAAACTTCTTCTTTTGATAATTTGATCCATGAACTTGGCTTTTTGTCCGATTTTAACCCAGTTTGCATTGTTTTCACTTTTTTCTCTTGCGAATCCAATATTCTTCATATTTAATCTACAAGAGACAATACCAACTATAAATCACTCATAATAACTCGGAAACAACTCAAATATATTAAGTATAAGTACTTAAAATAGAGTAAATCATACCCTATCACCTTCCATATTATTTCAATACTGCCAGTTCCTAACAAAATCATGGAAACAATGGAAAAGTTATTTAGAAATATTTCAGGGGATATTGGAAATAAAAAAATATTATTGAGTATCTTGGGATCTAGTCACATCTCCTATCAGCCATGGAGGGCTGGGTATTAACAGAATAAATCAACAAGCTCTTTGTCTAAAAGCCAAGTTAGCTTAGATTTTTATGCAAAAGAAATCACGATGGGCTTCATTCATGAATGACAAATGCAAGTTCCCTGATACTTTTATTTCTGACTAAAAATATATGGAAGTCTATTCTACCAATATTAAATATCATGATTCCCAAAAGTTTCTGAAAGTTAGGAAAGATAATTTATCTTTTTGGCATCAAAGATGGTGACTCATGGAAAATCTCAACACTGTGCAACCCTCAAATCTTGAAAGGGCGAAACTATTACTAAAGTGTGGAGTAGTAGTTCCATGAAGGACAATTACCTTAGCCTTATCTCAATCCAAATTAAATAATATGCTGAGGAAATTGTGTTATCTCATAAGGATGATAAACTTATTTGGAAGGAGTCAATGGATGGTTTGTTTTCCACCCAAAGCTTCAAAAAGGTCATGTTCCCTATTCGAAAAGGTGACTTTTAATGGCTGATAAAAATCTTGGCAAGCATGGATTCCCACAAAATGTAGTTGCTTTCACTAGAAGTGCTTGAAGGAGGTTATACCAATAGACACTATCATTCAAAAGACTCAAATCCCTTTGGCGTCAAAATATGTTTGTTGGAATCACAAAACTGAGAGTATTTGTCACTTATTCTTACAAAATGAAACAACATCATCTCTTTAGAATTTCTTTGGCAAATATTCAACATAATAACTCTAAGAAATTCATTTTTTAAGCATCCAAGTTTGGATTCAGTCTGCTCAAGTAAACTCTCAAATTGGATGTCTTAGAATTCTGTCATCACTGTCTGGGAGATTTGGAAATGGGGAAATGCTTATAAATTTAAAGAATAATAAAGCAACACTTCTATCTTCCACAAGATTATTTTGCAGCTACAAAAGTTATCAGGATTCATAAAGATTGAACGGAAGGCTTCTTGGATGGAATCAATTGTATTGAGCTGTCTTCATGTTCCAAGTGAGCATCCCACAAAAGAAAACAGGCTAAATGAAAGAGATGGAAGTCTCAAAGTGGAGGGTATAATTCTGAATAGCATTGGTCAATGGCATAACAACCAGGCTTATGGGGGAGATATTTTTAGAAGGGCTGATGGTACATTATATTCATCAAGGCTTTCTATTTCAATTCTGTGAAAGTTACGGATAGCTTCTCTAATCTCTACAAATCTTCTAGCATTGAAAATCAGTATCAAGCTTGCTTTATTCCCCAACATCGAAGTGAACTTTATCTAAAGTTATTCTGACATTGCTATAAATGCTTTACTGAGAAGGAATGAAATCCTATGGACCTGTGATAGTCTCATTCAAAAAATTATGGCTATTCAACCCCGCCCTCCAATTGAGCTCATCTTCAATGAATAAAAGCTCATAACAGTTGAATTGGCTAAATCTCAGTCATAAGAAGGTTTCATACTAATATCAGTGGTCGCCGAGAATACAGGAATGACATTTTCAGATGTCAAAAATAATTTTACGTTGCCCAGCCTGATTGTTTTCTATTTGTATCCTGATCTTTAGGTCTTCAATTTTAGGCTTCTCCTGGCTAGGAGCCATCCCCTAGATTGTCGTTGATGTATTAACCCCGACCGGAGGTTGTTTCCTGTCTTTTTCTTAATAAATTCTTATTTAAAAAAAGTATTTCTATATGTTCACATATGCTCAAAAAAATCGGCTATTCATCATGTTAACTTATGTCTATGACTTATTTTTACAGGCACCTCAAATCAGTTGATCAGTCAGGTGAAGCCGCTTATCAATGATCATTTCAAAATTAAAAACCTTGGGCACGTCAAATATTTTTATGGGATGGAAGTGGCACATTCTAAGAAGGGTATGTTTATTTGTCGAAGAAAATGTGTTTTTGATCTTCTTGCTGAAACAGGAATGCTTGGTTCCAAGCAAGCTAAACATCCCATGAATACAAAACACAAGCTAAGTCTCTCTAATGCACCATTATTAGCTGACCCTTCATCGTACATGTGGCTCATTGGCAAGCTCATAGATCTTACCATTACACGGCCATATGTGTCTGACTTAATACACAACCTCAATTGATGCATGCAGATTCCAAATGAGCAGCATTTGCAAGCAATATATCATCTGCTAATACTCTTGAAAGAAGCTTCTGGACAAGGTCTTTTCATGCCTTCCCATTCCAATCTACAACTCACCGCCTTTTGTGATGCAGATTGGGCAACATATCCTGTCACTAGAGTTCTATCATAAGGTATAATATTCAGTTGGGATCGACATTTATTTCATGGAAAAACCAAGAAACAACATATTGTATCTCGCACTTCCTTCCAGTCAAAGTATCGACCAATGACTCAAGTTTGACGTGAGCATGTGTGGCCGTCCCATCTTCTTACCGATCTTCACATTCTGATGCCTCTTCACACCTCTCTCCATTGTGACAATTAACCCAATTTTTCATTAAAGAATCAGACATATAGACTCCATTCGTAATATGGCTTTCTGGTTCTAATTATTTTAAGAGGTGCATTTGTATTGTTTGACACTTTAAGACCTTGTTTACAAGATGGGCAATATAAATGCTACCACCGTTATAACATTTATACAATATGAATTACACAGTGTTTTGGCATAGCTCTGCTTTTTTTGTTTTTCCAATTTCTAACATATATCTCCAGATTCTGGCAAGCTCGTTTAGAGTCTTTCCACATATTTATGTTAAATTCGCTTTTTTGACCGAGTTTTTTTGGTCTCTATCAATGAAAAATGGTTGCTTGAAATTGCCCTTTTTCTGGATTCTTAAAATGGTGTCTAGTCTAGTTGCTTCAGTATATTTTCCAGTGAATTGTTAGCTGGATGGGTAGTTGTTTTAAATTTAAAATGATTTAAATAACATCAAATGAAGGTATCAAGAAGTGATTATTAATTGGAATTAAATGTGCTTCTGACTCGTCCATTTGTATTATAATGAAAAATGTTGTGAATCGCTATGGTGTTTATGTGAGGTTGATATGAATGTGTGTCGGATAATTGGGCTTGTAGATATTAGTTTGATTGGGTTCGACAATTTGTTTTAGTTTTATGCTAATGAGAAATTTAAGAAGTTCAGCATTAAAGCTGAGTTTGGGATCTAACCCTACTTTTTCCATGTATTTGAAGTCCTTTTCAATCATGTTTCTCTAAGTTAATGGTGAAGGTGTATTGAATTTGAAAGTTGGGAAAGGTGACATCAAACGGTTATTGGAGATCATAAAGGAATAGTCTTAGTAATGAGATGAGGGGTGGTTTGTGAAGTGTTCTGCTGTAGCATTATTTAAATCTTGGCTTTGTTGCTAGTAGGTTTATGGATGAAAGATTTAAGCTATGAAGATGTTCCTTTTAAGTGTGATACTTTTTTACCGTGTGAGGAGTCAAACTTGGCTTTTTTTGTGGCCAGGAGCCGCACATCCGCTCATACTTACTGTGGACCAGTTCACGCGCACCTCCAACGTATCTTAGCGCAAATGCGGCACAACAAAGGCTGGAACTCGGGATTTTAGGGTTGTTAGACAACTCCTAACACTGCTAGGCCAACACCTTGTTAACATCCGTTCATACTTACTGTGGACCAGTTCATGCGCACCTCCAATGTATCTTAGCGCAAATGCAGCACCATAAAGGCTCGAACTCGAAATTTTTGGGCTGTTAGACAACTCCTAATACTGTTAGGCTAACACCTTGTTAATCAGACTTGGCTCTTCAAATATAAATCTTTCAGCAGTAGAGGGTGTATAAATGTCTTCAAACACACACTAAAAGTGAACTTATTGTTATTTCATTAAATTGGTTTTGTAATTTGTGTTTAACTTTACATGGCTTTTGTAATGATATATTTGCAGGTGAACACATTGAGTTTGAATTTGAAGATGTCATGACTTTGTAAAGAAAGATTATTTTATATGTGAATTCTATTTTAAAATTCATTTTATATTTTTATGCAATGAATCCAAGTGTTTGAATTTATTTGTAATTAATTTTTATTTTGTTATTTTTGAGCAATAAAATTTTATTTTATTTTTTTATATTACTCTATTTTTAAAATTTTATTTATTTATATTACTTTATTTTTAAAATTTTATTTAGTTATTTATTTACTTACATTTCCTCCATTTATTGTAAGGTATTCCCATTGAAGGAGAGGCGTGTCAGATTTTAGAGCACTTCATTTCAATGTGAGAGAAGATTTTTTGTCTTCTGACGCAACACTACTTCGACAGCATGAAATAGTTCGTAGAAAAACAATTAACGACTTATTTTAGTTAGAATTGACAACTATTATGTGATGGACTTGTTATGACACTTTTTGAAAAAATCGTGTTTGCTTATTGAAGACGATAGACGACAATTCTAACTCATAAGCGATGTGTGTAATGTTTATTATATTCTTTAATTAAATTAGGCTAGCCTTTCTCAGCAATTATACTTAGAAAGCGTCATCTATTGTCTTCATTTCTTAAATGATTTTAAATATATTTTCTCTGACGCTTCAAATTTAAAAACATATTATTTATTATATTAATTGTTTAAATCAATCAATATATATATTTTGAAGAATTATATAAAAATAATAGGGGAAACCCAAAATGGGCTCTAAACTACTATCACTTACCCAATTGCGGTCCGAACTATGATGATTTTCAAAAAAGGTACAATAACAGAAATTGAACTAATTTTTTAAAATAAAATTTACCTTTACACTCATAAACTAGTATTATCACAAGACCTAAATTTGTGTGTGAAAGTTACGTCGTTTGGTTATCAAAATAAATAATATTATTTTTCGCACATAAATAAAACGATGTCTTTTCATACTCAATCATTCATAATACTCAACAAATTTAATAAGATCAGTTATATTTAAGAAATCAAACAAATTGATTTTAAGCATCAACCGAAATGAGTCTGATTTTTTTTCATCGCACTCTTTTTAAAAATCGTAATAGTTCGAACTGCAATTGAGTAAGTGCTGTTAGTTCATGATTTTTTTAAATTTTTTTCCTAAAAATAAAAAATTGTTATTAGGAGATTTCTAAAAATGATGAAGTGACATAACAAGCGTTCCATCACATCAATGCTGATGAATTGAAAAAAAAAAAAGTTGTACATGAGGGTTTTTGTCCTTGTGATTTTACTTATATGCAAAAAGAAAAAAGAAATAATTCCTAAAACAAAAAAACGAGAAGTAATTTATTTAATGATACACGAGTAGGCTCACATCGTTAGCATATGGACGCATTAGGACTTGTCTCCACTACTGGTTCCAAAAATAAAACATAGCAAATTCGTCCCAGGTACTCTACTCTCACCGTACTTTAATACATGTCGTTTAAAATTAATTGGAATAAATTAAAATGAAATAAATACTAGCAATTGAATAAATTTAATGAGTAGGTTATTGGTGTTTTTTGGAAAAAATTAGTGCAAAAAGTAAAATTGGTAGAAAATTACTTATGAGGACTGTATTTTTTATTGATTATGATAAATAAGTAATTAATGTTTGTCATTTTAAGATAGTTGTTGATATTAAATATGTATTGAAAATTATTAAGTGACAAGTAAAAGTGGGTAAAAAAAATCGGTTAAGTAACATGTAAAAGAGGACAGAGAGAATATTAGTCTGAATATATATCTCGTCTAATGTTAAATTGAATTAATCAAAGTGATATTTAATACAAATGATTGAACGAATTTAATCGATAAGAATATATAATATATTTTTAAAATTTTGTGTAAAAGTTAAAATTTATATATTATTATTATTGTAGAATTACTTTTTATTGATTATGATAATGAAATTATTAATGTTTAATATTTTAAGATATTTGTTGATATTAAATATGTATTGAAAACTATTCGATGAAAAATCAAATAGACCTAAAAAATATTAATTAAGTGAGAAAGCAAAAAAAAAAAGACGGAAGGAAATAGTTAAATATATGGTGAGCCATTATAAATATGTATAGGCACCCAAATTTCATTACTCTCGCACTCGAGAACTCCCCCACCAGAGCTATGAGCCACTCTCACTTGTTTGTGATCCCATTCCTGTTCCAGTTCCTGCTCCTCCCAGTCCTTTCCGCCCTCGGCAGCCACTGCGCCACCCCGCCTTTGAGTGGAAGTCAGCTACAAGTGCTCCACCTTTACAGCCCATGCTCCCCGTTCCGCCACCACCTCTCATGGGCAGACACTCTGCTAGATATGGAGTCCAAGGACCAGGCCAGGCTGCAGTACCTGTCCAGCCTGGTGGCACGCAGATCCATTGTCCCAATCGCCTCCGCCCGCCGCATCTTAAACAACCCCACTTACATTGTCCATGTCAGAGTTGGGACGCCACCTCAGTCGATGCTCATGGCCATGGATACTAGCAATGATGCTGCCTGGATCCCCTGCACCGGCTGCGTCGGCTGCCCTGCATCCACTCTCTTTAACACGCGCACCTCTACTTCCTATTCCACCTTCACTTGCAAAGCTGCTCAGTGTAAACAGGTATTCATTTTGCGCTGTCTTCTACTTCCAACTCTTTCACACTCACATTTCGCCTAATTTTAATAATTACATAACGGTAAATTACCCTACTTTATAATTTTTCTAATTTTGAAACTAAAAAAAAATTATAATTCACCCTATTGAATGTGGATACTCATTATCATCCAATAGACTATATGATTTATAGTGTTAGTGTACTAAGTCTCATGAATTATAGTGCTTTTTTGTTTCAAAATTAATCTTAGAGTACTTGAATTGAAAAATTACAAAATATTGTACCTAATTTGAAATCAGGTAAAAATACAAATAATATATTTATAATTTAACCTTACATGAACAGTTATTTGAATGAGGTCGTTTATCAAAAGTTGGGGGAGTAAGTGGAGAAAAAGGTGGAGATCTGTTTCAACTTTCAAAGGAATGAGATATTTTTTTTGTTGGTTTATTTATAAATGACATGATATATTAGAAATGGCTCTTTATTTTTATCTTCTTTTTTTTTTAAAAAAAGGGTGAATTAAAATCAATAGTAAATGATAAAGAATACTCCCTCTGTCTTTCACGTGTCACTCAATCAAATTTTTTTGTCCATTTTATTTGTCATTTAGTAATTTTCAATGTGTATTTAATATCAACAACTATCTTAAAATGTCAAACATTAATTACTTTTTTATCACAATCAATAAAAAATCATTTATCACCATTAACAATTTTGTTAATTTTACTTTTTGCACCAATAAATATTAATCACTTATTCATTAAATTTATTCAATCATTAACATTTATTTCAACTTAATTTATTTAAATTAATCTTAATCGCGTAATAGGCTGTAATTAATTATAATTGTTTTGTCGGCACGACACACAACACACTATGGGGAATGGCTGGAAGGGGGGTGGGGTCCATCAGAGTCACATGGATGATGGATGATCTATCCCGTGAAGCTTTTCCTGATCCACCATCACCTGTAACATTATTAGTGTACTTGTGAGGAAAACCTGTCGCCGAGCTCGAGATGTTCATGCCCTCTGTCTGTCTACTCGACAAGTAAAAGTCATTAGAAAACAAACGATGATTCGTATAGAGTACGTGTGGTTAATAAATAATACTATTTACTAACACGGAATGTGTATAGGTACCCAACTCGGTTTGCGCCAACAGCTCGTGCTCGTTCGGGTTCACATACGGCAGCTCCAGCGTTACGGCCAACCTGTCCCGAGATGCAGTGACTCTAGCCAACAACGACACCGTCCCGGGCTTCACTTTCGGCTGCGTTCTAAAGGCCAACGGCAGCTCCATGCCCGCTCAGGGCCTGCTGGGACTTGGCCGTGGCCCGCTCTCCCTCATTTCCCAAACCCACTCCCTCTACAAGTCAACCTTCTCCTACTGCTTGCCCAGCTTCACCTCCCCCTCCTTCACCGGTTCCCTCCGCCTCGGACCCGTCGCCCAGCCCAAGCGCATCAAGTTCACCCCACTTCTCACAAACCCCAGGCGCTCCTCCCTTTACTACGTCAATCTCATCGGGATCAGGGTCGGCCGTCGGGTCGTGGATGTCCCCCCAAGCGCCCTCGCATTCAATCCCACCACCGGCGCCGGAACCATCATCGATTCCGGTACCGCAGTCTCAACATATATAAGTATAATTAACATTGAGTACTGGGGGTGACTATAGTGAGGTTTTGCAGGCACGGTGTTCACAAGGCTGGTGGAGCCAGCGTACAGAGCAGTCCGTGACGCATTCAGGAGGCGGATCGGGAACGCGACGGTGACATCTCTGGGTGGTTTCGACACGTGCTACGCGAGTCCTATAACGGCGCCGACGATCACGTTCATGTTCGCGGGGATGAATGTGACACTGCCGCAGGAGAACCTGTTGATACACAGCACGGCGGGTGGCACGTCCTGCCTGGCAATGGCGGCTGCCCCGGCGAATGTGAATTCGGTGGTGAACGTAATCGCCAACATGCAACAGCAGAACCATAGGATCCTATTCGACATACCCAATTCCAGGATTGGTGTTGCCCGCGAGCGCTGTACTTGAAATTGAACCACCAAATCACCCACTCCACTCCACTCCACTCCACTCCACTCAGCCTCCTCTACTGCCTCCTATCGTATTTGCTTTTAACTTAATTGCAACTTTTTTTCTGTTTTGTTTTTTTTGTGATGGGTATCATTGGGCCCTCAACTGGAGTAATATGTTAAGTAGTGTATGCTTTTTTGTTTTTTATGGGGATGCGCGTTTCTAATTTTTTATGGTCGTAATGTATGTGTGTTTTGTATCACTACAGTTTTTTTTTTATTTGTCACTTAAAATATTATATATTTTTAATGTAAATTATTTAAAAAATAAATATTATAAAATTAGTATAAAATTATCAAAATGGAATTTAACGAGAATATATTAATATCTATTATCATAATATTTATTATAAAATTTCACATTAAAAATAACAATTTAAATTCAAATTTATAAAGAGAAAATGACAAATGGGAAAGGAATGAGATAGCACAATATTTCATTTCCACCAAGTGAACAATTTAACAATCGTCCTAACAATAATAATTTGGTGTAGTTCAAATATAAAAAAGAAAAATATCATATAATCTTACTATTTTATATTTTCAATAAAAATATTGTCACATTGAAATTTATCATTCGGTCACGCCCTCTCCAGTCCGTTTCTGCTAACGTCGGTACCAAATTTTATATTTTAATAGTGTATTAATTATATATAATTTTTTTCAGTAATTTTTTTTAATTCGGACGGCGGTCCAACTAGTCAGTCCGGCCGATTTAACCAGTGAACCAGAAACCGAATCCTTGACCGATTTGATCACCGGTCCAATTTTTATAAGTATGATGTAGAGTCGGGTGTCAAGTGTTTTGGGGGTGGATTGTCAATTCTATTGTCTTACGTCTTTTAACTGTTCACTGCAATTGTTGGGAGAGTTATTAAGCTTTTCAAATTCAAATAAATCTAAACTTAAATTTATTTTATGTCATGTAATATTTGTATCGTGTCTGTCATGTTATTATTATTATAAATATATTTTTTACAAAATTTTCATTCACATTAAAATAAATCTTCAACAATTGTGCGTGAGAACAGGGATGGATTTAGAAAATATATTAAGATGGGTCAATTATCAAAAAATTTAATTTGTTAATATATATATTGTATATTTTAATTTCAGTGGGGCCATTTTGATTTTTAGGAAGTCAAATATGACCGATTTTGAATTATAGAAACTAAAATAATACATAAAAATAAGAAATAAATTTTTCTCAGTGGGGTCATATGATCCCACTGACCCAAAGCATAGGTCCGCCACTGCGTGAGACCATATGTCATATTATAATTTTTTTCTACATTTTTCATATTATTGCAAATTACAATTTTTTAAAAAAATTTAAATATTTGATAATTTAAAAAAATTTATTCATTTTAATTTTTTAACATTAATGTAATAAAAAATACATAATTAAAATTTTTCATCAAAAAATTAATCTTTAATCACATTTGAAAGTATTAAACGTGATAAAAAGTCAATTTTTTATCACGTTTAAATATTTCAAACGCGATTAAAAATTAATATCTTTAATTACACGTTATTCTTTTAAACGTAATAGAAGACTTGTCTTTAATTAGTTTCACATTTGTGGTAACATAAAATTCTTCAAAAACCTTCATGGATGTCAATTAACAGTAACCTGGTACAATTTTTTCTCCATCCGTTCGGTACTTTTCACGAACACCCTACGTGTCGAAGATGTACCAAAAATCGAACAGTGGACCCAAATTGTCTCTCGCCTTAAATCGCAGACTACTACAGTGCATAATATTTTCACGGAATTGGTATATGATTACGCACTACTTTTGTGGGTCTTTTGCCTTTTGACCTATGATTCATATTTTTAAAAAAAATGAGAAATCAGAGTGCATTTTTTGAATCAATTTGCTTTTGCATTTTTAAAAATGGTGCTATGCGAGTTTGAGTTAATCAGTAATTTGCAGTTAATCATCCAAAATTTAAAATATTGTAGCATATAATTTAATATGCGCACCGCATGAGTTTTTACATGATGCGGTGCATCAGTAAATTCCAGATGTTCAACGTGTGCATCATGTTTATGAGGTTCAAAATCTGGTCCGGACTTGGAAAATGATCCGGAACCGGACCGGAATGGATAGAATCGGACCGGATTGAAGGATTCCGGTCTGGTCTTCGGTCCACCCAGTTTTGGAATTTCGGTTCCGGTCCAGTCCGGTCCAAACCCGGAAAAATCTGGTCCGGACCGGAATGGACCGGTTTGGTAATTTTTTAATAAAAAAATTTATTTTTATTATAATACTTAAATATATCTTATTTAATAAATAAATAAAATTATTTTTAATTCACATTTCTATTAAAATTTATTAATTTTTTATGATTCCGGTCCGGTTCAGACCAATTCAAATCCGGTGCGGTCTTCGGTCCTTACCTTTTCTCGATTCCGATTCCGGTTCCAGTCCAGTCCGATTTTGGACTGGTGAACACCCCTAATCATGTTACAAAAAGTGACAAAAATATTAAAAAAATTGCTGTTGTTGCACAATTGTCTCCTTCCAAAATATATAATTGCCCATACGACGCTCTCGGGCGGTTCGGTCCGGTCCGGTTCGGTTCAGTTTCAAATTTTAAATTTTTTTTCGGTTTACAGTTCTTCTGGTTCGATTTTTAATTTTTTTTCGAACCGAACAGTCGAGACGACGAATGCTTTTAATCATCAAATCATAACAAAATACAACCGCCTTCACAGCAAGTGTGGCTATACTGCTTCGGATAAGAATCCATAATATAATAGACTTTGAATTAAGTTTGATAACAAAATTTTATTTAGAGAAATCAACAATGCATAATCATATTTTTATATTGCCATGAGTAGAGGAAAGACATCCAAAATTAATATTAGAGTCAGAAATATAATTAAGGGGTCAACAAAGATAATAAAAATTATAATAGTCAGATGTGGATTAATGAATTTGTGTTTTACGTAGTCTTAAAATTGTATTAAAGTTATACTAAATTTAGGACTGTAAATGTGAAAATTCTAATTTAAAAGAACCCAATTCTTATTTCTGTTAATAATATATTATGAATATTAGAAAACTTCTGTACTAAACTGAAAATTGAGAGCGGGGTCAAGTGACCCTCTCGACACCATTTATATCCGCCAGTGTCATAAATTAGTTTTGTAAGAGTGAGAATAATTTAAACCGATGGTTTGAAGTGTTGTTCAACTATCCAAGATATCAGGTATGAGTCATGGTGATATCATATGAGTACAAATATGATGATGGTGCGCAAGAGTAGTCCGTAATAGATTCGACTTCACAATTACACTGAAAAAATGTCTGAATCACGATAAATAAAAAGAAAAAAAGAAAAAACGGGATTGAGGAATTAGTGGGTGACATATTCATTCATGTGTTTGACACCACAAACAGTATCACCACAAAGTAGTTGGCTTTGTCGGCGACAGTGCTTTGCGTGGGATGCTGGCTTGCTAGCAACGCGAATAGCCCATTTCTTTCAGGAAAACAATTAATTAAGTTCATGTAGCTTTTTACCAGATCTAACGACAAAAAGTATTCCACCATTGACAAAAAGATTATGCAAGCCAGTCTTATCAGTTGTTCGGCTTCTAAACGAATAAATGATCCATATACCCAAGTCACTCAAACAATTTGACCAAGCCCCTTAACACGCTCTCTTCAATTTATTTAGGTAATAGTTTGCGCTTGGATCTGCGTTTGAAGGGAAAAATAAGAAGAAGAAGAGAGAAGACGCCTATGCGATTTTTTAGATCTAATCCAACTGTTGTTTCAAACAGCAGTTTGAAGGGGAAAATAAGAAGAAGAAGAGAGAAGACGCCTGCGCGATTTTTAGATCTAATCCAACCGCTGTTTCAAACAGCGGTTGGACTTAATTAAACGATGCCGCACCAGCGCGTCGCTTCCTACGTGAAAGATATTTCTCACACGAACCGCTATTTGAAACAGCGGCTCGATTGCTCCAAAATGTTCAGAGAGGGACGCCACTCGAGCCGCTGTTTCAAACAACGGTTGGATTCACCAGTTTACTGACTGGGCAGCTCAACCGCTGAAAAAGCGACTGGATTGAGCCTAGCCGTCGTGTGAAACAGCGGTTCTCTAAAAGGAGGCTATTTCGGAAAACTTTCTCATGCAAGGTCAATTATGAAAAATAAAGTTCAAAGAAGGCCAAAAGAAAAAAAAACTTAAAATCATAAAACTATTAACATTTTTTTTAAAAAAAAACCAGCCTCGTTCTCACTTTTTATCCAATTTTTTCTCCATACAAACATAAGAAAACTATAATGTAATTCTAATCAACATGTGTTATTTTAGATAATAGGAGGAATCACACTACTTTCTATCCAATTTTCAAAACAATTTTTTTTTTCTCGAGAGTTTTCATAATAGTCACATAAAAATATTTTTAGCTCTCCCTCTAATGTTTTTTTTCCATCTCATCTCCTAAATCATACACCGTATAAAAGAAATTATATATTTGGCGAGTTGTTTTTTTAGTATCTACCACCAAATGTCTGATATTCTTCTTTTATTTTCTCTCAACTTCAACATTCTCTCTCATTATTTTTTTCTTATCAAAAGTGGGAAATTTATTAGATAAGGAGTAGTGGCAAGTCCTTAACTGTAAAAAAACAGGATAAAGTTATTACAGAATGGATGAAGGTTCTGCAAAAACCATTAAAAAAAGGAAAAAAAATCCAAAAAGGCACTGAACTATCACTGTTTATCCAATTGTTGTTCGAACTACCACCATTTTTAAAAAAGGGTGTGTTGGAAAAAAATTGGATTGATTATGGATGGTGTGTTGGAACTATCACTGATTATGGATTCTTATCTGAAACAGTATAGTCACTTGCTGTGCAGACCGCTTCATGAATCTCCCCTAGTTATTATTGAAGCTCTGCCAACTCAAAGGAAGATGTCTGATATGCCCCTCTTGGTAGGGGTTTTGTCTCTAGCAGTAAATCTATCTCATGATCCACACTTTTTTGTGGTGTTAACAATTTTTATAGTTGATCGGACATTATATCTTCAAACTCTTTAAGGACAACATCAATCATTTTACATGCTGAAATGTAGGTAGGTTCCGAGTGTTAAATTCTTTTCTTCAACTTGAACGCTGATAGAAGTTTTGGCATCTCCCCTTTATAGAAAGAGCTTTTCATCTCTCCTTTTACTTCACTTGTTGGTTTGATACTAGGCCGATCTCATATAAAGCGAAGACAGCTAACAAAGGGCATCAGAACCACTCTCATTTGTCTCAAGAATTCCATTCCTGAGATTACATCATAGTCTTCTAATAGAGCTACAATAAAGTTTAATGGGCATTTTCACTCTCCAATCTTTGTTTACAAATTTTTTGTCACTCCACTAACTGTCCAAGCTTAGGAATTTACCACCTTCAATTTGCTAACATTCTTCTTCACACTTAGACCCAACCACACTACTTCCGTACTATTTATGATATTGTGGGTCGCACTAAAATTAACCATAGCTCAAGTTGATTTCTCATTTATGATATTGTGATGTTTCAGTTTTAGTTATCGTAACCATCTTTTCCAAGGTAGATAAAAGATAGAGGGCTCCCATCTGTAATGATTTCTCTACTTCGCCTCCTTCTCTCGCACTACGTATTGGCCCTTATTCTATTTTTAGAGCACACTCAACGTTCCTATGTGAGGGCAATTCGCCACCTAATGAGACCCACTATATAAGAAGCAACCTAACCAAGGTTTCTCATCACTTGCACACCCCACAAAAGTTGTTGTGGATGGGACCAACCTATTGTCACTTTACTGATCATTGTCTTGAAAAAAATGGCCTCTTGTTTGAAGGAGTTTGAGGGCTTGGATTTTGTTCCCCGAAGAATCGACATTGATGCGGAGGCGGTCGTTTTACCCCATTTGCAAACTCATCCTTTTTGGAGTTTCTCTAAATTAAGTAGTCAGTAAGTCTTTTTGTCGCACTTATGGAACTTGCAAAATTAGGAGTGTTTTGTTGATTGACTTTTTTTAGCCCAAGGCTTTAATCCCTTAATGAAATAAAACTTCTGATATGCTTCAAACAAATCCTCAATATCTAGCATTATAATCTTAATCATGAGTATTAATTGTGGCTTACATTCAAGATTGGTATTGTAGCTTACATTCTTAAGAAAGAACTGGTCTTCCAGGCTCTTCTTGTAGTCTACCTACGTCATAATAACACCTTGACCACTTTGAATTTCCTCATGCTTTAACCTCCACAAGGCCTTTTTCCCACTTTAAAGGGACATTGTAACCATTGTTATTTTCACTTCATAAGTTTCTGCCCTCATCGCATAGAATTATTAATCTAGATTCTTTGCACTTTGTTCGCCCCCTAATCAGACTGAATTAACGGTTTTATTTATGCTTAACTCACATAATTACAGAACATTCTTTGGTATAATTGATTGGTTTTAGATAATTTTTGTAATTTATTCTAATTTAAGGTCTTACTATGAAAACATGCTTAAAAGGGCAGTATTAGAGTAAAGTTTGGACAAGGAACAAAGTCGGACCGAAGACAGTAGTCAACCAACTACAAAAATTATGCGCATTGGTTCACTACCGCGCGTGAGAAGGGCTGACACATGCCACATAATTATGCGACAGCCGTGCACACAACACTTAAATGACACGTGCACACAGCTGATAGAAGTTTCTAAATCCGATATACAGAAACCTTCCAAGTATTGAGAGATGTAACTTTCACATTAAATGTCAGATTCATGCATTTTAAGATGATAAGAAAAGGTCAGACAATTATCTATAAGTTTCAATTAGGAGCCAGAACCTAGTTACCAGTGGATACAGTTCTTAGTGGATACAAGTCAAAAGAGCTAATAAACTCTCTACGTAGATATGCTTCCTATTTTGACATCTAAATCAGATTTCAGTTTCCATAAGCCAATTAAGAAGATATACATCAGAGAAAACACCAATTTGTGGCTTCAACTCTAAGCTAAGTCGTGCTTATTTAAAGAGAGTTCAAGAGGGCTTAAAGAACATCTTCGGGAAGATCTTTGATTGACAACAAGTGCATGCCTTACAATGCGTTTCTAATCCGCAACGTGACGATCTTAATGAGAGCACCGGAGAAAATTAAGGGATTTCATCTTAACATATATCTAAGTGAGATAGTAAGGGTTATTCCTACCTTTTTATTTATGTCTATGTTTATGGTTCTTAGTGGCTAAATCTCTTATGTAGTTCAGTTGTTGTAAAACTTATGATGATTGCAGTGAGATAATTTGTGTTTATAAATTATGTTTATGATGATATGTTTAATGCGCTTAAACTGAATGATTATGTTTTTGCATGACAAAATACGTTGTTGCATGAACTATAGGCACTGATTTAATTATGACGGTGTGAGCCAATACCAATTAAATGAGAAAATATAAATTAAACATATCCTAAGTTCTACATGAGCTAAATAACTAAGATTGAATTCGCTAGCATAGTAGCTCAAGTGCGTATGCCTTGTTGCTAGGCTGACAATCTAACTAAACTATGTTAGGCATTTAGAATTCATATCATTGGCTAAACAATATGATGAACGAAAATTAGGAATATATGTATATGGCTAGTCGGATGATTATGGATAATAAGTGCATATACGTTTATTGAATTCAACTCATAAATATAATTTTAATTTTAACATCACTGATCAACAATCTCATAATTGAAGCAACCTGAACTACATGCTTATCTTATTGACATCTTGATCTTGCGTGGAGATCAGTCTTTACAATCGAAAACCCCCATCTACTTGATTCTTTTTAATTATCAAATTATCTAGTTACTAAATGTTCACGAACTTAAATAATGTGGTTTGATTCTGAACTTACTACTACCGATGAAGTCAAGTATCAATTTATTTGCGTGAGCGCTTCCCAATGACGTCACTCCACTAAATTGGCGTCGTTGTTGGGGGCTGAGGCAATGTTATTATGTTAGAAACCAGTTAACTTTCTTCCATTTTTTAATTTTTGTATATCTGTCAGAGTATTGCCAAACACATGATAAGGTTAATGGAGCATGCGACTTGTTTTTTTAATTAGTTTTTATATTCTCTTGTGCGCGTAGTAGTTGTTACCTAGCGTTTGGTAATCGTCTGACTCTCTTTTATATTTATCAGATTGTTTGCTTGTCTACACTAACCTTTCATTCTAGTTTTACTAAGTCTATCTATCTTAGCATTCAGGGTAATCCATTCACATTCTATGAGAATCTAAAAATTTGACTCGACAAAGGAACTGAGCAGTATAAGAAGCAGCTACAGCTAACATGGCCGCACAACCATAACTAAGGAGAAGGGCACTAAGGGAGCTGGCTGCTCCAACCTTCCACGACCAGCCTCTGTGCATACAAACCGCTGATGATGAGGACATTAAAATTATGGGGTGTTATCAACCAACTCTTTAAGTTCTAAGGATCACCGAAGAGATGTCCAATGTCATATGTGAGAATTCTACATGGTCTTCACCACAATGAAGACGACACGAGCTGACCTCAACCGATACCGGTTATTAGCTTTTCCTTTTTCATTAATGGATTATGTTAAGGAATGACTATTATATTTACCTGTATGAACTATCACTAATGGAACCAGATGCAAGAAGCTTTTCTTACAAAATCGATTTGTAGTATGTCTTTTTAATATATATATATAGTAGATAATATTATCTAAACCCACCATTGTTCGTAAATTTGCATAACGCATTTTTGTTTCGATATGTATCCATGAATGACGGATAGCGCATTTTTGTGTGCCAAATTTGCATTGGGAGGTTTGATTGGCCACTTGATGGTCTTCGTGACCCATTTTAGCGTGCAACTTTTTTTGTGGGGGAATAATGCTCTGCTCCATCTGTCTCTGTCTACCATCACTTACTTGATCTTATTATGCCACTGCCTGCCTGCCGATCCAATCACACTTAACTCCATTTCTACAACCAACTGAAACCAATGATGAATTTGTTTCTGTTTTCATGAAAGATGGAGAAGGCAACCGCTAATCATGAACTTCCACCAAAACCGCCACCGTGTGGGGGAGGGGATAAGTTGAAGAGGGACGAATGGGGCGAGCGGGCCGTGGCGAGCCTTCTGGAGGCCTACGAGGCCAAATGGGTGTTGAGGAACAGAGCCAAGCTCAAGGGACACGACTGGCAGGAAGTGGCCCGCTTTGTCTCCGCCACAGCCGACGCACCCAAGACCCAGACGCAGTGCAAGAACAAAATTGAGTCCATGAAGAAGCGCTACCGCTCCGCCGCTGCAGCAACTGCTGGATCCGCATCCACGTGGCCGTTCTATCAAAGGATCCATAATTTGCTGAGAGGAGACAACAATAACACTGGAGGTGGTGGGAGCAGCCGAGCTGCGCCGCAAATTAGTAGTAGCCCGCTGGAAGCCCCGTCACCGCCTCCATTTCCTGCAACCGCTCAAGAATCCAACGGTCTTGTTTTTAAAGCGGTTGAGGTTTGTCCGCATCTCAAACCAGTTGCAATGAAAAAGCTGCCACTGCTTCCAAACTTGGAAAAGAGCTCAACTCATCTCTACTTTGACTTTTGACTCCTATCACAGCAGGAAGCGGAAGACGACGCTGGAGCCAAGCTGCTGCTGTCTCAGCCTGATGGGGCACACGACAAGGCTCTCACGCATCCCAACAGTACGGATAGTGCCAGCACGACTCCGGCTTTCTACAGAGACGGAGGAAAGCTAATAAGACCATCCTCGTCCAACGCAAGGAGGAAGAGAAAGAGTGGCGTTTTAGTCGCAGAGAGCGTACGGTGGCTGGCCGAAGCCGTGGTGAGAACGGAGAAGGCAAGAATGGAGACGATGAGGGAGTTAGAGAAGATGCGAATCGAAGCGGAGATGAAAAGAGGGGAGCTTGAGCTGAAGAGGACTCGGATCATTGCCGATACGCAACTCCAGATTGCTAGGCTTTTGTCGGGAAGCTGTGTACTTGTTCCTAAAACTGCTGACGGATCCCCGCCGTCGTTTCAGCCGGGGACAAGTTGACGAGGGCCTAAACTACATCAACCCCTTTATTACTCACTACTCCTACTCCTACTCCTACTCCTACTCCCACTGTATCTATATATATATATATATATTAAAGACTACGTTTGACGCTCCCGGTGACGCTTCCGGTCAGCCGGTCGCTTGACACACTCCACCTCCAACCACGCCATCCTTCAACCGCTCTCCCCCGTTACACCTCGCAATTTGAGTATTATGCTTCAGGACACTTTTTATTACCACCCGTCGAAACGAACACAGATGATACATCATGATAATTGACTATTAAAAATTAAAATGACATTATTTGATAAACTGTTAATTGTCTAGCAATCTTAAATTAGAATCATAATTATAAGGGGAAGAATTTACCATTACATTACTTAACTAATATTATTATAAAATTTAAATTTGTGTACGAAAATTACGTCGTTTGGTTATCAAAAGACGTCATTTTCTTTATGTGCGCAAAATCATATAATTTATTTTGATAATCAACCGACGTAATTTTCACATACAAATCTAAATCTTATAATAATATTAGTTTGGAAATGTAATGATAAATTTTATTTTAAAAAATCAGTCCATTATTTTTTTTGTCGCACCCTTTTTGAAAATCATGGTAGTTCTGACGGCAATTAGATAAGTGATGGTAGTTCATAACCCATTTTGAGTTTTATCTCTAATTATAATAAGCCAACTGCTAAGAACATATATAATAATTTTAATAAGCCAGTTTCTCGAGATTGCTAGGTTTTTTTTTGGGTCGCCGTTTGAACCGTAGATTTTAGGAAGTAATTTGAGATTGTGAATTGTGATTTTATTATTATGTTAGAATTGTGGTTCACAACCACTGTTTTTTTTAATTAAACTCATAATTTACTATACATAAGGTAGAATAAAAGTAAAACAAAAAAAAATATAACAATAATGAAACAAAATAAAGGAAACATATTATTTTTGAAAAAAAAATCCCTTGACATAGAGTTAAATCGCTCATTTTCCTCAACTAGTGTCATGGTCAGTGCACCAAAATTATACTGTATGTCCCGAGCAGAGATTGTTTTTTTTTAAATTTAAATTTATTTACTTCGGATAAAAAGTGCGAAATGCGCTACAAGGCTCAAGGCGCAACGAGGCACCGAGCAAGGGAGGGCGCAAGGCGCTTACAAAAGCTCGAGGCGTGCTCGAGGACAGGAGCTCGGAGGATCTACAAAGGCGTGCATCAGCGCTATTAGGAGGCAGAGGGGCTCGGGGCCGCGGGGTCTTGGTGTTGGGCTGGATGGCGCTCGAGCGAGTAAATATCCTGGCTGCAGAGGGGGACCGGGCTAGGGGCGAACCATGGCACATCACTGCCTTCCCGAGCGAACCTCCTCGCTAGCTTGTTTTCCGAGTCTTTTATGACGCTGAAGGTGATGTCCCGAGCAGAGATCCTTGTAAGTTTTGTTTGATCTCTTTTAAGTCTTCATTTTTCGTGATTTAGACTTAAGATCAAAATTTCCCTCTTATCCGCATAGAACATGACTGCCATGTTTCTTAATCTCTATAGGCTTAGACAATTTATATGCCATCAATATATTTTCTTCTCTTTGCCGAATTGTGTGAAGTATCAAATGTACAAAAAAAAAATGGCCACATACTATCATTATCATAAAAATTACGATTATCACTATCCAAATTTCAATTCTTCATCATTTTTCAATCTGAACTCATTAAGTTCTTAATCAAAATTACTTCGTTTTATCGAATGTTTATTTAGTTTTTCTCGTATATTTTATTGAAATAAATCATAACACCCTCAAAATTCCTTTAAGTTGAACCACTACCACCCCGATTTAAACAACCTTAAGCTCAATGGAAAGCTCTTCGAAGCTATCGTCTTCACCTTCTGCTCAAGCTATCGTCTCCACTCCGTCCTTTCATTCCTCATATCCAGTTACTTCAATTCTATCTTCATTGACCGCGATCCTGTAATTATATTATTATTTTTTATAAACATTAATGAATTATAAAGTAGTAATTTTGAAGGGGTTTAATTAAAGTCCAAGCTCAAAAGCCCGAAGTAGAACTCACGTAGGATTAGGATTTCGTTTCGTTATATAAACATAAAGAGAGAAAAAAAGAGAGGAAGTTGTGCTGTCAAGTACGTAGATAAGAGGGAGTGACATCAGTCATCACTTGGATTGTGAGGTATGTAGACGAGAGGAGTCACATCAGCCATCACTCGGGTACCGAGGTCCGGAATCGGAGTCTAGCCATCGAACAAATTGATTATACGTTCTCAAGTTTAGTTTAAGGTGAGTAAATAGTTCATACGTATTTCTTTTTCTACTAAATTAATTATTTCATTGTTAATAAAGAATAATAGGTATAATACGTTCATAATATATACCCACGTCGAAAAGTAAAACTATTATATTAAGCATTCATTCATGTGCATACACGCTGCATCATGCCTGCGATGTGCTGTTTACGTGAAAAGATAGCGGGTTCTGTTATATGATTGATTTTATGATTCGGATCGACAAAGACGACTGCCTAGCAAAAAAGGACTTTCCGTCGCAATTCATGCATGTGCATCACGCATACACACTTGCATTAACATATGTCATTTTGATGTGATATAAGAAATATATGTTCAAAATAAATTATTAAATAACCCCTACGTACACAACAAATATATGAATGGTGAGCGTGCCGCACGTGATTAATAAAAAATCAATTAAAATAAAAGAAATTCTCCATTTGTTTACTCACGACTCACCTCAAAAATCTAAATTCTCTTTTTAGATCAGTAGTCGATCAGTAACGACGGTGTTTGGGTTAGTAACAAGCAAGCTTTTCGGTAAGGTGTCATTCAGTCTTCAATTAGCTTCTTTCAGTCAGTAGTTATTTAATTTTTGTTACTTTGTCATCCCTTTAGTTATCATTTCAATGTATTTTGGCAGGATCCTGAGTTATTGACTTTGAGTAGTTTAAATTTTAAATATTATTTTATTTAGTTAGTATGTTTAATATTTAACTTTGATTTTTCTTCGTCAAGGCTTGTTTGACTAAAAGTCAAAAGACAAGTCAAACACAATCGCGATCCATATTTTTTGTGTCGTTACATGTTGCTATCAAAGCACTATCTTGTCCCCACAATACACAGAGCTAGGAATTATTAGAATTTTGATTATGGTAGTGAAGCGCGCCGCTGCCATAAACAATGTTCTGCTTTGACCTTTTAGAATTTCTTTTTGTGTCATCTTCTTTTCTTCATAACCCCATATCTCTATTTTTGATTTTTTTACTCTTATTTGTATAGATTGGAATGGACCGTGATGGAGCTTGTGGTAGGGGTAATGGTACACGCGGTCACGATTGCGGCAGAGGCCGTGGTGGTCGAGGTCGCGGTACTAATGATAATATGGATCCACATGTTCCACTTATTGAGCCAGAGCACAACAAGGATTTCAGTAACCAAGAGGCGGAGGAGAATGCATAGGGTGGAGATGTTGGGGCTCCGCTAGATTGGAATGCTATGATGCACACTATGCAAGAAGTGACACAAGCAGTTGTTACACATACTCATGCTTTTGCACATCAGCAGCAGGCTGCTCCAGCTCAGGGAATTGCTCAAGACGTGGTAGTGCAACCATCTCCACAAGTGCCTGCACCGGTAAATGAGATTAGGGTGATGTTTTAGGAGTTTCTCAATCTTCATCCACCTACTTTTTCTGGCACGACATCTACCGAAGATCTTAAGATTTTTATTGAGACTACTCAGAGACTTTGTCGGATATACTGTAGTGCTCAAATGCGAGATCAGTGGAGTTTGTGTCTTATAGGCTTCACGGTGTTGTCTTGTCTTGGTATGATATGGTGCTAGCTGGTCGCGGTGAGCATGCGCATCCTATGGAGTGAGACGAGTTTAAGGCCTCATTTTTGGAGAGATTTTTGCTCCAGAGTGTTCAGGATGCAAATGTAGTTGAGTTCGAGCGCCTCCAACAGTATTTTAGCATGTCTGTTACAAACTATATATGTTATTAAGTTTATCAGTTTATCAGCATACGCACATCATCTCACAACAACAGAGAATATGCGAATTAAGCAGTTTGTGAATGATATAAGATTTTTCGTTTATTGGTTTGTTGCTAGTGGCAGTTATTCTTTTGGTAACTCAACACAAGGATTCAACATCCTCATGTTGCACTTGTTTATAGTAAAAACTGCTTGAAACCCAGATGAAGTAACCCAAATTCAAGACTCCAAGGGCTGCCAGAAACCAGTAAAACAGATTGAGATGAGCCCTGTTCAAGTTATCCACCAGCCACTCCTCCCCAGCCCTGGAGCTGGCAAGCTGCACCGCGGAGATCACCCCACTGCTTGCCAGATTCCCGAAACCTTGCATGCTGATAAAAGCGGCAGCCCCCATGCTCCTCATACTCTCTGGCATCTGATCATAAAACAACTCCTGCAATCCAACGTAGGAGAAGACATCAGCCAGGCCGGAGACCATGAACGGGGGCAGCAGCCACCAGACGCTCATTGGAACAGTAGCTGTCGGGCTGTCCAGCAGATGGTACTCTTTTGCCTCTCTGATGCGCTTCTCTTCCACTACAGCAGATAAAATCATGGTAATGATCGAGAAGAATATGCCTATACCAATACGTTGTAGGACGGTGATGCCTGAGGGGAGGCCGGTGATACGGCGGGCGAGAGGGACGAATAGGCGGTCATATGCAGGGACTGCAAGCAGGATGACTAAGCCGGACGAGACGTGGACGGAGGCAGCTGGGATCTGGAAATGGGGACCGATTGAGCGAACCATGGTGCTGGCTTGTTTGGTGAAGAAGGTGCTGAGTTGGGCGACTGAGATGAAAAAGATTGTACCACTCAACCAAACTGGAAGCAACCTAAGAATCTGCTTTGTTTCTTCCACTTGGTTTGTGGAACACACTCGCCATCGGTTGACACCTTCCTCGGACCCCTGATTTACGGCTGCCTTGTCCAGAAATCTGCAACACATACAAACCATTGCTTATTCATCTACTAATTTTTTTTTCCTACTATTAGCTTTCGTTTATTTAATAAGACAAAAAGGAAAATGACATCGAAAACTAACTCTCAATACTTAATATTTCATTTTTGTAACTTGTTTAGAGATAAAAAATTATTTTAAATAACAAATTAATCAAACCCTGTCTTTAATTTTTTTTATCTAGTTTTACTTTTTTTAAAATCTCACTAAATCAAATATAAAATTCTGTTAACTTTCACTCCTTCATAAACAAATAGAGCATTGAATCAAATCTAGTTACCCATTATTATTGTAATTGATCCTACTTTCTTCACTTACAAACTAACTGGAAAAATAAAACATAAACATTTAGTCATTAAATTTGATACAAATCAAAATTTAATATAATTAATCAATTTTAACTATAATCTTTTGATGTATAAATGAATGAATTGACAGGAATAAATGTATAATAGTACACAAATCAATAATAACAAAATATTGAGATCATATGTATTGATTTGTCAATTTGACTGCACAAATAATATGTGTCGCATCGACCGTCATATTCATCAAATCTTGAATTACTATATTTTTATTATAGGTTTAATAAAACCAGACACGTACAAGTTAATCCTCTCCCCAAATATTTATTGTTAACGAAATATAATACGTATAAAGAACTAACATCAGGTAATGTCAAATTAAAAACAACAATTTAAAAACAATGTAGTTTAAATCTCTAATCATCATTCTATGTATGTCACATGTCAGTTAGATTAGTTGATAGTATTATTAATAAGGGTAAAGTACAAAAATGGGTATATACTATTCTCAATTTAAAAATGGAGTCATCACTTTGCAATTTTAAAATTCCAGGTCTATTGTAATTGAGGGGGGTGCATGTGTAAATATTATATTCTTAATCAGATCTAAAAATAAATTTTCTAATTATACATTAACCCTCATTTAACCATATCTCTTTCTATATCATTCTTTCAAACTCATACATGTCTGAACATCTAAAAAACAGATTCACTAAACTGATGCGCTAAAGCATCCAAAAAAAATTACATGACTATCCAAAAAATTAGATGTTATCCAAAGTATGAAGTTGAAACTCCACATCAACCAAAAAATCACAATCTGAAATCCCAAATAAGATGTTATCGGGTGAGTTTGGGGAGTAACGCAGAATGAGATAGGGTTATCTGGGGTTAGAGTGTAATAAGAAAATTTATTTTTAGATCTGATTAAGAATGTAACATTTACACATACACCCCCTCAATTACAAATGACGTGAAATTTTAAAATTGCAAAGTGATGACCTCATTTTTTAAATTGAAGATAATATATATCCCTTTTTGTACTTTACCCTTTCAGTTGATATATGGTAGTATTTGATTGGTACTTGACATCTAAAACCACATGTTTTTACATGAAATGACAAAATAGACATCAAAGTCAATTGACTTTGTACGAAAAGAGGCCCCATAAAATCTCACTTCATATTGGTGTCCATGAATTTCTTCCTATTTTTGTCATCCCTTAATTTCTCTTGCACGAAAAGAGGCCCCCATAAAGTTGGATGTATTTGGCATTCAGATGATTCACGTTACTAGGTGCATTCATTGTTTCAATGCACCTACCGCACTTGCTTCATATAATGTGCACACTGACAGAAGTAGTGGTTAGGTGCCTCCCACTCTCACATTACATACGTGATATTTTCTGAGACTTTGTTGTCGGCAGATAGGACTTCTGGCCAGCAGTGTTCATCGGTTCAAAATCGGATCGGAACCGAAATCAAGAAAATGTGAAGACTGAAGATCGGATCGGATTTAAATTAGTCTGGACCGGACCGGACCGAAAAATTTCGGGTTTGGACCGGAATCATAAAAAATTAATTAATTTTTAGTAGAAATATGAATTAAGAATAATTTTATTTATATATTAAATAAGATATATTTAAGTATTTTAATAAAAATAAAATTTTTATTAAAAAAGTACCAAACCAGTCCATTCCCGTCCGGACCGGAACCGAAACCGGAATCCCAAAAATTGATGGACCGAAGACCGGACCGGAATCCTTCGGTCCATTCCGGTTCGGTCCATTCCGGTCCGGTTCCGGGTCATTTTCCTGTTCGGACCGGATTTTGAACACCCCTACTTCTGACCACTTGATCACCATCTATAATGGCTATAGCCTTCTAATTTTTAAGATTATAATTGACATTTTAAATATAGTAGTTATTTAAAATAAATTTAGTATATTGTAGAGATATTAATACTAATTATTGAGCAAATATAATATATATGTATTTAATATATTTAAAAAAATAACATTAAATATAGTAAATTATTGCTATTGAATAATTTTTATGGATTATAATAAAGTGTACAAATAAATTTTATTTAAAGGCAAATAAAAGGGAAGAGAAAGAATATTGGATTTGAAATGAGAGGAAAAGCAAGATCTTCCTAGAAATACATTAACAAGTAGCCAGTCTTCCGAACTTTGAACTCAACCAAGATAGTTGATACCCGAATCCGCACACTCTAATGTTTCGGTCCAGCTATTCGCAAATGAGAAATCTATGATTCTATATTTAAAAAAATTAGGACAAAATCATTATTACTAAAAGATTTTTTTTAATTATTTGATAACACGTTTAGCCACTAGATCACTCTTATTGATATTTTTATTAAAATATTTGAAAATCAATGACTAGCTGAGCTAGTTGCAACGGTTTGTATCCTAAGTAACGGACAGGTTTGACCTATGAATTTGATTGATTTCAAATATGGCTTATTCAAAAGAATTTCTGATTAGACTAGGAATTTCGTTCGGGAAAAATTTAAGTGAAAAAAAAATTGTGGAGAAATGAAACACAGCCTGTTATTGTGAGTATGAGCTAAAACTATCAAGGTGGAAGATGTGTGCGGCCCCTCCCCACTAGGAGAGGAAATGGGGAATCACTACTGATTCTCTTTAAAAAAAAATTATATTTAGAATTTCTTTTCCCTTACATTTTCTTTCCTCAAACCAAACACAGCCTTATTCTCATGCCTAACCGGTGAAGTGTGTTTGTTTGTTTGTTTTTTCCGAGACCAGTGTATGAACAAAACATCAAGGAAGAGTGTGCAATTGAAATTGAATAATCTTTGGTCTTCAGTAAAATGGAGGTGCGCCACTCCTTATCTGGTTGGAACCCACTTTAGCTAGCCTCCAGTGCAAATAGAGGGAATTGTAACACTTCATTTCTCATCCCAACAAGCAATCTTCTCCCTCTGCTACTCTCAAAGTCTCATCTTCAATTATTGTCTTTACCAAATTCTCACGTTAAAAGTTTGTCGGGTGGTTTTCAGGAAAACTATCCAAACTAATTATTCTGACGGCTTTCAGGAAAGATACCTGGAACAATTTTTGAGGAGGACAGTCTGCTTGTGTGAGTATTGAGTTGGTTAATTTCTTGAAAAGATTTTGGATTCACTGATGTACTAGATTTATTCTCTCTAAATCAAACCACTAAAATAATTCGGTTTGGTTTAATGAGAATTCATTTCTTTTCAATCTTTTATTTTAGCAGACATGTATACATCTGTTAATACTTAATAATATGTGCATTATTTATATTCATTTCAACAGGCTTCGCACTGAGTTTCCTTATTTTGATGAACAAAGTTTGATGCCTTCTCAATTGCAACTAGTCATTATAACTCACTAGAAGTTTGCAGTTATATTGCTAGGGATCCTAACACTGAAATGTGGACAGAATTCGATCATTAATAACACTCCAACGTGTTTGATTTAAAATATGATGATTTTAGCTTTAAGAGTCAGGATTATTTATCCCACTAAAATAAGTGGGATTATTTATCATGTCACTATTAGTATTGGGATTGCTACCAAACGTACTCTAAAATGAACAAGATCAATAATCCCAACTTTTTATAGGAGTTATTATTATTTTTTTTGTTAAAGTTAAAATTATCACATTAGATTATAACATTTATTCTATTTTGAACTAAACATGTTATGCTATTATTAATAACGATACCCCACATTTAATTAAAATTTTAATTTTAAAAATTTTATTTTATTTTTTCAGCAAATAAAGTAATGAATTGGAGTAAGATGGTAATGTCGAGATTATGATTTCTACTCTCTAAATTATAATTAGTTTAATTTACAATGAATAAATTGAGTATTCCAAAAATTTGTAATCTAAGTTAAAAAAGTATAAGAGAGGAGGCGGGCCAGCGGGGCCGTCGGGGGGTGTTTATTTGTTGAGCTAGGCATGAGTAATGGTAAGACAAGTTGAGGAGGAGGCGCACCTGAACTGATTTGTCCGACCCGCTGTTTTGTGGTCTCCTCCGCCGCTCTCAATAGTGAGGCGCCAGTTTCTTGAGGCGGCCACAACGACTTGAAAAATCCTGGTTAAGGGACTCCCCACCGGCGCCTCCCTCCTGTATGTTGGGGACCCCGCCAGGAAAATGAGCAGGGCTGCGGCCACCACAGCCGCGGGCAGCCCGAACCCCAGGGTCCACCCCACGTTGTCTTGTAGGTAGATGACTAAGAACGTGGCAATCATGGCCGCCACCACGATCCCCAGATACCACCAGTTGAAGAAGGAGCTCATTCTTTTCTTTTGCTCCTGAGTTTCGCTGTCGAACTGGTCGGCTGCGAAGGTTTGGATGCACGGCTTGTGGCCACCTTCACCCACCGACAACACGTATAGCGCTGCGAAAAATAGCACCCCTCCTCCACGACCCTTCCATGCTGCTACTGTCAACATAATCAATCCCTGTCCAATTTTCACCATACCCGATTTAGAACTCTCACAATCACAGTCACAATCAATTATTTATTTGTGATTCTTACTTACAGTGAGATAGATGATTGAAGAGAGGAGGATGGTTCGGAATCGACCCAAGTAGGAGTCGGCCATTAAGCCGCCGAGCAGAGGAAACAGAGCGGACACCCCCATCCAGAGGTTCACATTTCGGGCCGCCGTCGCTATGGGTTCACCCAAAACTTCGGTAAGGTACGTGATGAGGTTCATAGAGACGCTGTAGAAGGCAAATCTCTCACCCACTTCCACAACTGCATTTACAAAACAACACACAGCTATACAATCAATGACAGTTAAGAGAGAAATTTAGACAACTGGGTGGAGCAGGAGCGGAGCTGGAGCTTTAATATATTACAGATTATGAAAATTGCAGGTTTCCAGCCTCCGCCATCTTTGCGATTACGGGAGCAAGCGTCCATGGGCTTCTGCCTCGTCTTCCAAATTACAATTGAAAACGGACATCTGCTTTTATAGGGTCAAACCAAGATTTTTCCTGAAAATAAATACAAATCTTTTCTTTTCCAAAATCAAATTGCTCTCACTCAATTTCCAGCCATGTAATTTTAGACCTTAATAATAAATACTCACTCTATCATTTAGACATACATGTTGTATTAAATTGAGTAAATTAAGATGATATCAATATTAGTGGTTGAACAAATTTCATATATAAAAATTTAATGTACATTTTAAAATTGTGTTAAAGGTAAAATTATTGGATTATTACTCGCGTAGAAATTATTTTTTTATTAATTATGATAATGAAATCATTAATGTTTGATTTCTTAAGATAATTATAAATATTAAATACGCATTGAAAAATATTAATGACAAATAAAAATAGACAAAAAAGTTCGATTAGATGACAAGTAAAAGAATACAAAGAGAGTATTAAGTTGTCACATATAAAGTAATTAATTTTTTAATATTTAATTTTATTATGTGAAAGTTTATATTATGACATTGTAAATAATGTGCGCGCACATGCCATTTTAAAATGGTTTTTATGAGTTTTTAGGTATCATGTTTTTTGAGCTTGTTGTAGGATTTTTTGGTTTTTTGATTTTTTCTAGAATTTTAAGATTTTTATGTTCAAAGTTTTGTGAATTTTAAAATACCCTATAAATTAAAATCTTCAAAACACAAGAAACCATCAAAGCCTTAAAATACAAAAAAAATCAATATTAGAAAATTCTAAAACACTTAAAAAACTATTTAAATATTATTAACCCCCTCATGTATGTAATTTATGTACAATTTTACTTTATATCTGGTAGTTCTTTTATATACATATATGTTTTGCATTCACTATTGAAATTCAAAATTACATAATTGTTTATTAGCAAGAACGAGATGAGTATGCAACTAAAATTATAAATCTGAATGAAAAATAAATTTGAAATATAAAAAGAGTTGAGATTCTGAAGACAAGTAAACGAGCGATCTAACCGACACGCGCGAATACAAGAAAAAAACAGCAGCTAATTTTAACAAAATCTAACTAAAAAATGTCAACAGCTAACTATATATAAAGAAGGAAGTTGGGATTTTTCTTAAACTAATTAGGATTTCTATCACTGATAAGATTTAGACTGGTGTCCAAATCTTGTTATCAGTCTGACTAAAGCCTAAAGCCCAAATTCTGTTATTACTTTAACTTAAGCCCAAAGCTCAAATTATTATTAAAAGCTCATGAAATTTGTTTTGTTGAGTTTGGACAGCTCAGATGAAATTTTGACACGTGGTTTCATCCATTTGAAAGAAGACTTCAAGATCTTTCCAACCAATAATGAGCCTTCACCAACATCTAAAATTGAAAGAGATGAGAAATTGAAATCTGATGCAGCCTGCAGAATTCTTGATGTGATGTCCTCATCATCCTTCCTTTCTTGCAATTGAGTCGTCCTCGACTCAAGCTCTTTCTTTAGTCCTAAGTAAGGGTTGACATCTGTGAGGTTAAATGTGGATATAACGGCTAAGTTTTTCTCAATCAGTCTTTGAATTTGGCGCTTTATTTCCTTAGTTTCTCCCAAGTTGGTCATACATGAAGCACGATTTGACCAACATGATCTTGGAATAAGATCATTTTGATGTTCTGGTGGTAGTTCCGGTGGTTTATCCTTGTCCTTTTGCTCTTGTAAAAGATTAGTGATAGCAGGAGGCAAAGAAGAAGATACATCCTCAAGTGAGAATAAAACTTTTTTGAAAATCAAAGCATCACCAATAGAATCGCCAAAATTTAATTCGTGCATATTATATTTAATAGCAATAAACCAAGTGCCTTTCAACTTAATCTCATTTTTTTCTTTATGAAATAATCTAGTATTTCTCTTGTTTTGTTTGTGAGGTCCTTTATCATAGTCTGATTTTCTATTTTTTTTATACACCTGAATTTTTTCTTCACTAGCTTCAGCATTATAGTTTTTTAAAATAGCTTTAGGAGACATATCGTGTCACACAATTTTTTTATCATTATATACAAATATGTTACTGAATTGAACATTAAAAATCAGGTTTAACTTACCACTGTTATTGAATGTAGTGTGGCAACGGATGCAGTTTGATTGTTAAAGCAAATTTTTCTACCATATCAGAACTTTTTAAGTTGTTGCAACTTCCATTATCAATGAGTATGCAGCTTGAATGCTCCTTGATATCACATTTTGTGTGAGATAAAATATGTCATTGGTTATGTTCTACATTCTAAATTTCCGCACTTTGCACTCTTTACATAACGAGACTCTCATGCGTTTCGCTTCTTCAGAGCAAATGCGTTCTTTTTTATCGAACTTTTCATCTTCCTCTACATGGTCAGCTTTCATTGGACAATCTTGCGTACACGACCATATCCACTACAAGACATGGTGCACAATTTTCTGGATTTTCACGGTGCACTTTTAGATCTGCTAAATTTTTTACTGGTGCACAACTATACCGAAATACGAACGATAGAAAGTCAGTGAGTTTCTTTGAGATTTTGAAGATGCTAACGGACTCGACGGCGTGTGGTGGCAATTTTGAAGAAGAAACTCGACATTTCATGCGAGTGGTGGCGTGTGAGAAGTGGCCCCGGGAAGTAGGCATGATTTAAGGAATTATATAGTTACTAAATCTGCTTAAATAAAGAAAATGAATTCATTAAGATTTTAATGATCATATTTATCTGATGTGTTATTGATGTAGTTATGTTAATTTATTTTATTAATAAAATCAATGAATCTTGTTCGTTGATTAAAAAATAATCAACGATCAATAATGGTTCACAGTTTACATATCCATATTGGTTTTCACCTGATCCGTCCCCTGTATATATATATTCATCTGATGCAAATATCAATCATCTGATGAATATAATAGGTCAACGGATGAATATAGCAGGACAACTGATGAATATATAAGCACGACTGATGAATATAGAAGCACAAATCATCTGATGAATAGTAAGTCAATTGATGAATATAGCAGCACAAATAATGAATATAAAAACACATTTAATGAATATAGAAGCACAAATCATTTGATGAATATAGTTGAACAATTGATGAATATAAAAGCACAAATAATTTGAGGAATATATCAGGTCAAATAATGAATATAGTGACACAACTGATGAATACATAAGCACAATTAATGAATATAAAAGCATAACTGATGAATATAATGAATATAGCAGGTCAACTGATGAATATAGCAGCCCAATTGACAAATATAAAAGCACATCTGATGAATATAAATGCTCATTTGAAACAAATCATCTGTTAAATATAACAGGTCAATTGATGAATATAGAAGCAAAAATCATCTCATGAATATAGCAGGTCAACTGATGAATATAGCAGCACAACTAATGAATGTAGAAGCACAACTGATAGAAGCACAAATCATCTGATGAATATAGCAGGTCAAAAATGAATTCAACAACACAAGTAATGAATATAGAAGCACAACTGATTGATAAAATGAATATAACAGGTCAACAGTTGAATATAGCAACACAACTGATGAATATATAAGTGCAACTGTTGAATAACTGCTAAATTAAAACAAATGATATGAGGAATGTAGTAGGTCAACTAATGAATATAGCAACACAATTGATAAATATAGAAGAACAATTAATGAATATAAAAACACAAATCATCTGACTAATATAACAGATCAAATAATAAATATAACGACACCATTGATGAAAAATCCCGGAGTACCTTAAAATTTGCGGCTTTCTATGCTTTTAAGTTTTGGGTGACATGTTATGTTTGGCATACAAAAATAATAGGAAAAATAAAAATTATGAACTGATTTTAGAATTCTCTCTTTTTGGGCCAAGCCCGTTGCATTTGGTTTACCCCGGACAGTTTGTTTTTCATCTCGACGAGGTAGTTTCACAGCGAACCTTCCGCAAGGTTCTTGTTCTGTTTATAATCTGACGAGTAAAGCATCCGTCGTCACGACAGTTCGGTTCGAAAAAAATTAAAAATTAAATCAAATTATTAGTCATTCTTTTTTAAAATATGAAACTGTAAACCGAATGATTAAAGGCATCCGTCGTCCCGACGGTTCGGTTCGAGAAAAATTAAAAATCGAATCAAATTATTAGTCATCATTTTTTAAATATGAAACCGTAAACCGAACGATTTTTTAAAATTTAAACCGAACCAAATGGAACCGAATCAAATCAAATCAAACCGAACCGAATCAAACCAAACCGAACTGCATGAAGGTCATACTACATCCTATTATGTTATATTTACTATAATAATATTACGGCGTCTGTCGCCCTCCCGAACCGAATCAGTTTTGTTTGGTTTGAAATGGATCGATTCGATTCAGTCCGGTTTGAAATGTTAATGGTTTGATTATGATTTCAAATTTTAAAAAATCGATAACTAATAATTTGGTTCGACTTTTAATTTTTTGTTCATCGAACCAAATCCGTCGGGTCGACTGCCTAGTGTATATATATAATATGAAGCCTTCTGTTTTCCTCGCTGAAAATCTGAAAGACGAAAAGATGATGATAGTGGCTTTCTCCAAGTTTGGCCTCGCCGCCTTCCGCCCATCTGCCGCCAGGGTGAGACTCCTGATTCGACTTTGTTTTATACTCTTATGATTTTTTATTATTCTAGGGTTTCTGACTTCGTGCACAGTTTTGTTTCTATTATTTTTTTTCCTTTTTTTTTATTGATGTTGTTCTTTTGGTTCTGGCTCTTAGAATTTCACGAATGTCAAATAGGGATTCAGTTGTGCACCTGATTTCGCTAGACGCCTCTTTTCTACTCGTCTCCCTCAGGTTAGATTTCCTTGTTAATTGGGAACATGTCACTGGACAGACAATTTTGTTGATGTTAAGTTTATGCGTTGTTGTTCTATGCTGTTATTGTTTGTTTACCACTTTTTGTCTTTTCTTATCCCATCAAGGCTGGAAAAAGTAAAGGAAAGGAATCCTTTTTTGGTTTAGGAAATGTTAGGGTATGAAAACTGATATGGAAAATTTTTAAGACGAAGGATTTTATGCGGAATTCACTTCCCACCCATTTTCCTTTTTGCTGATGCCTTGCATAAACTTTTCTATTAGAAAGCTTATTGATATCATATGTAAGTAATGTATTCTGGGACTTGAGTTTATACAACACTATGAGGTTGCCACCATATCATGATGGTCAGCCAAACATTAATTGTCACCTTTCCCAGGAAAATGAACTTAGAAGCTTGCATGAGCTTTGGATGGCTGAATACGGCCGCGTGTACAAAACTCCAGAAGAAAAGGAAATGAGGTTTCAGTTATTCAAAGGCGCAGTTGCATATGCGTGTAAAAAAAAGCCCGACGCCGCTGTGCCTGAGCTTCTGGAGCATCTTAATGGATTGGCCGACTATGCGGACAAGGAGTTTGAATTAATGTGCGGCAGCATCTCCCCTATTCCCCATCCCAAGTATTACAAGAGACAACGTTGAAGCAATACATTTGGGTCAATGCAGGTCCTCGAATATTGATCGTATTTAACAATAGTTCTGTTGAAATTAGGTGTTTTTGATTTCCAAACTGCTATTTCAATAATTTTGTTGAAAATTCGTGTTTTATTTATTTATTTCTAATAGACTGTTTCTTTCTTGTCCAGTGAACTTCAAATGCAACTTGAATTCAGGTCGAGAGGTAAATGTGGTAGCCATGGGCTTCATTGTGTTGAAACTGCACTCAGTTGTCTGCCACCACACACTCCACCTTCTTTGTCAACTCATCATGGGTTGTTATGTATAATTCCTAAGTTTGATCCTTATATCATGGTGTAGGAAAAACAATGAAAATCAACAAATGAATTAACTCATCTTCGCCTCTGCCGCACTCCTCTTCAGATCGTCTCTCCTTTCTCTGAAACCCTTCTCCTTCTTCGAAATCATACGTCGCAGATCCAATTTGCAACACTAAATTAGTTCAAAAGTAGGAATTGGGTACTGGAAGATGCGGGACTAAACACATGCATAGGTGCAAAGCTTGCATCTCCATCCATGGTCCGCATTAGACTCTCAAGAATCTATAAATCTAACCACTAGCAAGCACGTCATATCAACTATACTCAACAAGCCCCAAATTGGTTTGTTAATAGCTTTTTGGTTATCTGAGATATCATAAATCCCGCAGCAGCTTTGATTCGACTGGAAGATTTGAGGATGAGACTTAAAGATCATGCGCATAGTGTGTACATGGCACTACAATATGCTCACAATCAAGGATGATATTTGACTGCTATGCCCATCTAAACCTTCAAACAATTTTCATTCTCATTTGAGCACATAGTTAGTATCCTAGAACGAAATAATAAAATATTGTAATATTTACAAGTATGTATATGAGTATGCAAATTGTATAATGAGCCGTATTATTTATAGGGAAAACTACAAAAAAGGGTGTATGAACTACCACGTTTTCAAAAATTACGGGCATAACTATTGATTTTTGCAATTTCCAGGTTTTTACTTTTTTGGGGTCATGTTGTAATTAAATAAACTTCAATCTCATCCAGAAATATTTTAGTCTAATTACTAATTGAACCCTTACCCTTTGTTAATCAAAACAATATCGTTTCGACATATTTTATTTTTTATATAAATTTATCTTATAAATCTCATTTTTATTTTATTTATTTATTTTTCATTTAATTTAAGAAAATGGAGATTAGAAAATGTAGAAGCACACCCGGTAGGAACCCAAAAAATATGTTGGATTAGACATCAAGTGAAGTTAGGGATTGACTTGAACAACCCGGATGGAAAGTAACCCCACAAAATTGGTGTTGCGAGATTCAAAAGTTTGAGGCTTTTCAAGGAATTGGTGGCTGTAGGGAGGGTTTGAGAAATTGTTTAATAAAATGTTAAGGGTTTCAAGAGTTCCAAAGTTGATAATGTTGCTAGGGATGAGCTAGAGATTTGGTTTGCTGACTGTGCTGTCACGAATCAATCCAAAAAGACCCAATATTGAAGCTATGAAGCCAACCACATTCCCTATAAAATCACAGCCCACATAAACATATCTTCATCTCCGAATTCTTGCACAAAATAGGTCCCAGAAATATGTTTTTTGGATTCCAACCGGGTGTGCTTCTACATTTTCTAATCTTCATTTTCTTAAATTAAATGAAAAATAAATAAATAAAATAGAAATGAGATTTATAAGATAAATTTATATAAAAAAATAAAAAATGTCAAAACGATATTGTTTTGATTAACAAAGGGTAAGGGTTCAATTAGTAATTAGACTAAAATATTTCTGGATGAGATTGAAGTTTATTCAGTTACAACATGACCCCACAAAAGTAAAAATCTGAAAATTGCAAAAATCAATAGTTACGCCCGTAATTTTTAAAAGCGTGGTAGTTCATACACCCTTTTTGTAGTTTTCCCTTATTTATAATCCTAAGGTACACATCTCTTCAGTAAATCCACTTAAGTAGAAACCCAAGTGCTATAATCCTCTTGCAAGAACTTGTTCTTAGGATAAAAGATGGCTTCCACAGAGTTTCCTCTAAATTTTCATCCATTCAAGTCAATACCTGCTTTCACAGAACTTTTCATTTCTATGTTCTCCAAAAACACCTAAAGAAATGTACATGGCAAGTCACAAGTAAGAGGATTAGTTTTTGATATAAAATTTCAGACTTCAGAAAAATCTTCAGCAGATATGCTACTGTGGATGCTGACCTTTCCTACATCAGGACATAATTCACCATTCGGACCAGGAAGCAGAATGACAACATTAACCAGGTGCCTGCAAAAGAAAACAACAAATCGAGAAGAGATCATATCCGTGCATATATAACCACACATCAGGTAAATATTGATGGAGATCATTGGTGGCCTTCAGTCAGTCTGTTAAGCCCGATTCTATGAAGTATGTGGAACTACAATAGGCTACAAAACAGACACATACAAGCAACAACAAAAAAAAACAAAAACAAAAAAATAAAAAGCAATAAGAAACATGTCCAAATTAAATCCTAAGATAGCCAACAATTTAATGTTAGTGATATCAGATTTTCGCCCTCTTGTCTCATGTCATCCATGCAACTGGTTAGCTCGCCTAACTTTCTGTGTTTTGTCCCCGATCTTGTTACCATTCAAAGCCAGACAAGCAATGTCTGTAATTGACAGATCTTGATATACACAAGAATGTACAACAGACTTGAACATCTAAAATCGAACATGTAATCATTGTTCATAATATCAAAATGGTTTTCTAGTACACGCAGTGCGTGCATAAATAAATGGATTTGTTTCACTATGAACTATCATATTAATATATACCTCTGAGATGCACCGTCATTTCCTGAATTTGAGATCACCTTTCCGCTCTCTCCAGCCTTCCCACCAATACCTGAGTTCCCAGAATTTCCCTTGGACTTTTTAGATGAGGCTTGATCTTTTCTATCGAAAGCCTTCACTTCCAGATCCACATTTGGTTGGGCTGTATCTGGAGTCTGGATAACAACTGTTCAATGAAGGCATTAATGAAACGCAAATCACATGAATTTGTAGCATTTATACATTAAGAATAAAAGTATGTACAATCCAATATTTCCATTGCATTCGCCCTCCTTGATGATGAGTGATATGCATGCAGAAACTTAACGTACCATTGGCATTCTAGGGTGTGCATAAAGGATATAAACCAGGGTATGCTCCAAATGTAGACATCATTGGTCGTTAATAGAGGGATAAACCATGTTCAAAATATAAGGCTGGTTGTTACACAAATACAGATCTAGAAGTGCAGTTTTATTTTATTCTCGAATGTGGAATATTATTACCTGCCCTGCCCTCATATAGGGACGAGGCGGTGGAGATGCAACAGTTGAAGCAAAAAATGGAGGTGGCCCACTGCTGGCGTCAGAATAGGCCTGGAGAAAAAAAATAATCCTGTTAGCCTTCATATGATTAAGGCACCATGATAAATGAATATAATGCATGACTGATGACCTTTGCCCCGCATATTAAACCAATCAGGATAGGAATGAGTAGTCGGTGTTTACTGGAAAAAAAAAGGTAATCAACGGTTATGGAAATGAAACCTTCAATAAATTCTATTGATTTAAAATTGCTGAAAGAGAGAAGAACAACAAATTTGAGATGATGAAGTTGCTTTAAATGTTTTGGTAGCACTGCTTTCTTCTCCAGCCCCGTCATAGAAAACTGTTCTTCTGCTTCTAAACCTTGGCTAGTTAACTTGAAATGAGTTTATCAAAATATCATATGCAGGATCAAGTTCAAATATCAGGAACATCAAAAGCTGATCCTTTTTTCAGTCTAAAACATTGGAATGTCCATTTCTCATTCTATGCTTCCCATACCACAGTTCTTTTATATTGTAATGATTGTGCGTCCCGAACAAATGATCAATGAATACATTCTAAAATTCAGTGGAGCATTAACTTGTTTGCGAAAAGATAAATAGATATCTATGATAAGAATTGAGATGTCAACCACTCAGGTCTCATACAGAGTCAGTGACATAACACATGTGTGATGCACATAAATCACTACTTACGTACTTAATCCAGAAAGCTTGGACTCAAATACAAATGTAAAACTACCCGTGCATTTCAAGGAATCATAACATAACCAAACACCCGGTAGCTGTTCAAATCACAAATTCAACCACAGAGGACCTAGCCTTAATGTTTAACTTACCACTATGGAACTGTGAAAAGACACTAATAGATATACAACCACAACCATAAACTCCCAACCAGACACAAATTAAACAGAAGCAGTTGTGTCACTACATCAAACCCATAGAATCAAATTTCATTTTCTGATAGTGGAAAATTGTTGTTATGTCCAAACAATTTTAGTGTGAACTCTGTACTGCAACCTAACTCATTCTTTGCACTCTTTACCATATATTTAAAACTAGGAAATTGGATAAAGAGCCAACATATTCACTCCAAGAGCTCCTTCACTTGAACTCGTGCCCCTCTCCAATTTTGCGAAACCTTTCTCTCCCCATGTAGTTCCCCATGAATATTTAACTATCCAGTATTTCTTGCCATGAGGTGTGGTGTCATATCCCACCAAAGGGACGAAATGATTCAAATCTTTATATTGTATAGGTTGGGATAATCCTTCACAACCCTCCTTGGTTATGATTCCTCTGCGGTAGCTTATCCACTATTCAGGATCAGCATTTATCATGACCACAATAAGCTGCTTTGAAATTGCAATTTGCAAAGTTGCTTCATTATAGCGTTGCACGTACTTGTAGCCAGATATTTTGGCAGCTAGGGGAGAGATGCAGTGGCATTTGTAGATGCCCCTCCCACCTGTATATGGGTAAACGCGTTGGAGGACAATTCTGTTCATTATTATCCATTGGAAGGCAAACTCCACATAGCCGTTACAGTTAGAGAAATCAAAGTTACAAGAGATGCAGTCTAATAATTCTTCCTCTGACAAACACAATAGTTTGCCGGTCTTTATTTTTATAAGACTTTCCACAGCAGCCACTGCGGTGAATGCCTAACCACAGCCTATAAGAAAACAAGATCTTATAGCTATCAGTGATCGGATCTTTTAACTTCAATCGGTAATCAACTTCAGTATGTAATTATGCATGTATCCATACTACGTAAATCAATAAAATAAATGTAATAACAAAAATTGGAAAAAAAAACTAATAAATATTCACCACAGTTTCCTTGTTGTTTCACCGGACCGACAACCCTTTCTCCCTCCAATCAATTCTTTCTGGAATGCTGTCCAAATCATAAGCTGATGGATGGTTTCGTAGCTGTGAGGAAAAGAAGATCAAACGTTGGAATGAACTCAAATCTCATAATACATCATACAAAAATGAAACATTGTTGTATACACTCAAATCTTAAAATACATCATGTGGGGTGTTCCAATTAATAATGTACAATCTAGTAAAGAGTCTAACTGAACGTAAAAGGCTTGTGTGTAATTTAGCATGTAATCTGAATCATGAAACATGTCGTACGTATTAAATGCGAGGATACTCACGAGCATAAAAGTGGTGTCCTCCGGAGCTAAGAGTTGATAAATCAGGTGAAAACTAAACCTCATTCTGTCACTTGTCAAGTTCTAAGAGTCACAACAGTAAAAAGCAACATCAATAAAACAGAAACAAAAAAAATTAGAAGCCAAACTGTGCAGAGACAAAAACCCTAACATTATTGCTTTTTATTTTTATTGAATCATACCAGAAGAACCATTCAGATTGTGAAAATGTAGAATAAATGGATAAGCTCACCGTGACAGGAAATCGACGGAGGGTGGCACGGCCAAACATCCACATAGCCATTAAGTTCATTTTCTGGTGAGCAAGGCGTAGAGAAAAGACGTGCAAATGCTTCTGCAGCATAGAAGGTTAGCGTTGCAGGAAGGAAGACGATTTAAAAAGACGCCACTGTTCCAAACGTCTTGTAACGGGCTTGGCCCAAAACAGTCTTGTTGCTTTTCCTAATTGAAAAGCGGATGACTGAACCGGTGTAATTATAATTCGGTTCGGTTTAGTCTAAAACCAAACAAACCGATATTTCACAACACAGCTCGACGCAAATTGGGAATTGAGATTGGAGAATGGCGACAGAACGAAGCCCCGACACCCACAGACGGTGACAGAGAAATATCAAACCCTAGATTGTGGGAGTTGAATCTTAGGTACGCTTATTCTTGCCTTAATCTCAATTTCAACTTTCAAGTCTCAAGTCCAGTTGATAAATTGGGTATGATGGCAGTCATAGTTCCATCCGTATATTCAGTTAGAGTTTCTATTTTCTAACTTTTTACAATTCTGAAGAAGTGTATCTGTTAGGCTTTTAGATTTTCATTTGTATGCTCAATCTAAGGAGTTTGTGGTTACTGTATTTTGAGTTTTATCTACCCAACTAGCAATGAAAATTAATTTAATTGAAATTTTGATGTATTTGTGGATTTACTGATTTATGGTGGAAAGTATTGCTTTCGCCTTTGGCAAATTATTGTTTGTGTGTGAGTCTTGGATTGTGATATTACATCTAAAGTTACAGTTTCAAATTTTAACAGTCTGTTCCTTTTCCTAATTTTACTTCTATATTATCATTTTTTTCAGATTTATTTTTTTTAGAAAAAGACTTTTATAATTTTATTAAGGCTAGAAATAAGGCTACAAAAAACGATAAATTTGGGCTCGTCCTGATGAATCTGCCTAAGATAGAAGGGAAGGAAAAAAAAAGACACACCATTTTGATTAGAACCTGACTAATAATCGAAAATGTTGAAAATAATCTAGTCAATTTAGAATAATGAAGGATATTGAAAGCCACAATGAACAAGAAGGTTGAAAGACACATTGAATGACCTTGAAGACCACAATGAAGAAGAAGATTAAAGGACACATTCAAGATGGACTATGAAGGGCTATGAAAATGACAATCAAGAGTGGGAGTTACCAAAAAATTAGGATAGATTTTGTGTAGTATAAATAGATGTACATTTTTCTCAATAACAACACAACACAACAAGCTTTCTAGCTCACAAACACATTTTCTTATTCTTTGATTTCGGCCAACAATTGGTATCAGAGCCTTGTTAAACTCCTACGCAACATCAATGTCGGTTTCACCTCATGCTAGGGCCGTACCGCAAGAGATTTGGTCGCGCCTTGCAGTCAAGCGCACTGCGAAGGAGGCATGAGATACCATTAGAATCATGCGTGTGGGTGATAATTGTGTTCGCGAGGCGAATGCAGAACAACTCTGGCAGGAGTTCGGCGACATCGAGTTCAAGGAGGGTGAATCAATCGACGATATTACCAATCGCATCTCTGGCTTGGCAAGCAAGCTCCGCACCCTAGAAGATGAAATCAAAGATGTTGAGGTAATTAAAAAATGCAAGCTGCGTTCAATTTGTTTAGTGATAAGTAAACGTTGATAAATAATTTCAGTTAGTGACAAGTAAAAGAGAAATTATCAATTTTAGCTAGTTTTTGTGTTTCAAGCATATTTTAGGTCTTAATGGAAAAATATGCTAAAAACAGGTTTAGAGCAAAATTAGGACGACATCAGAAAAGAGGACAAAAGACAATTTCCACTAAGTAGCAAGCCCTGCGCAGGGGATGCAAGCTGCGTCCGGGGTACATTAATGACACATGCGAGCGACGTGCTTTTTCATAATTCGAAGACAATATAATCTTTTAATTTCTAAGGGGTATAACTTTCACACCAGAACCCTCATTTGATAGACTTAAATTTTCGTAGAAAGAAAAAAAATAAAAATTTACAATTTCCTACTAGAAATCAATGCTTAAATCTTGACAGATTTTTTCAGCTAGAAAATCAAAGTCATTGAACAAATTGCTTCCTTATTCGACTCCTAATCTATCTAGAATTCCTCTATGATTACAAGTCCAAATTTTATTGTATCTAAAATATAATCATATAAGGATATACATAAACCTCATGCAGATCTCATTGCCTAAGATAGAGGCCACTCATACCTATATAAAGATATCTTTACCACATCATTCAAGTGTGCCTCAAATGGGTGCCTAAGTTAACCAGAAGAGCATATTTCACTCAACTTTTGATTCAAATACTTGTCCAACTACTTAAACTCCAGTAAGCATGCTTATACGTGAACAAGACCGGAACCAGGTTCAGCTTCCGGTCGGATCGGTGCTATATGGTTTTAATATCTATGAATCTTACTTCTCTCCTACTTATGTCCTTAATATTTCTACTACTTGGCCACACTAGTTATGTCATTGTGTTGTGTGTTTGGTCAACATGTCTGCTTATGATGGATTGTGTATTTCAATCATTGCTATATCAAATTTGAGCTTTCAGTACATGACTGTGAATTGAGATGAATTAAATTTGCTAAATTGGATTTAATTTGATAGGTTATATGGTCTTCTATTTTCCCTATGGCATTTATTATGAGGCCTTAGGTGGAGTGTATTTTTGGGAGAGTAGAGACTCAGATTGTCCATGTTTATCCATTACTGAGAGTTCCTTTGCAAGTTTGTTGTACATAAAATGTTGTTGCTCGAGAAGGAAAGTGTTGAGATCCCTTCCATTAGAGGTTCCCAATTAGTTGGCCAAAATCTAATGTGATGACTCCTGCAGTAATATCATGGTCTAGAAAGATAGTCCATTAAGAGTTTTATCATCTGCGACCTTCATGAGTTTAGTCTACCTCTAGAGTTCCAGATTGTGATCGGACTGAATTTGGGTCAGCTGGTTATTGGTGAAGGTTTCAACCTTCTTTTGAAGGTTGTTGCATAATACTATTCTGGTTGAAAGATGAGTGCAGAGGCATGGTTTCTCAATTGCCTCCCACTGCATATGTTGTGATTCTCTTAGTTACCAGTCGATTGATAACTTATTTATTCAGAAGGGGGGTCTGGCTGACACTTTTTGGAATTTCTTGATGAGGCAAAACTATTCGATCTATTTTGTACTTAACTTAACTAATTGTTGATCTTTCTGGAGATTTACTTGCCCGTCCTGATATAGTATCCGTTTAAGGTTAAACTAAGTAGATTAAGACGATATTGTTACTAATGGTTGATAAAATTTAATAAGTAAGTGGTTTGTGTATTTTTTAAAAATTTCATGTAAAAATCAAAGTAGGGAAAATTATTAATTGTAAAGATTGATTCTTTTGTTGATTGTATAATGAAGTGGTGAATATTCTTTTAGGGTGGTTGTTAATATTAAATATGCATTGGAAGTTATTAAGCGAAGTAAAAGTCAAAAAATAAATTCAATTAATTGACAAGTAAAATAGAATAGAGGAAGTATTTATTAGTTTCAGCTAGTTTTTGTGTTTTAAGCTTTTTGTAGGTCTTAATGCGAAAACATGATGTAAAGGACAGTTTAGAGCAAAATTCGGACGTGATTAGAAAATAGAACAAAGGATAGTTTCCGCCAAGTAATAAGCAAATCGCATGAAGGGAGCTGCTTGCGGGGGACAATAATGACACGTGCGCGCGACATTCTATTTTTTAATTCGAATATAACAGGAACTTCTAACTTTTAAGGGCATAACGTTCATAACAAATGTCTAATTTTGTCAATTTAAATTTTCATGGAAAGAAAAAAAAAATAAAGATGTATGATTTCCTATGAGAAACCAATCCTTAAATCTCTCACCCAATTTTTGCCGGTTAGACAGTCAAAGTTGATGGGCAGATTATTTGCTAATTTGACTCCTAATTTATATGAATTCCTCTGTGCCTACAATTCAGAATTGTATTGTATCTAAAAGATAATCGTTAGCGGATCTACATAAAAATCATGCAGATTTCATTGCCTAAGATAGAGGGCACTCATCCCTATATAATAAGATCTTTACCTCATCGTTTAAGTGTACTTCAAATACGTGCCTAAGTTAACCAGAAGAGCTGACACTAAGATTGTCCATGCATATCTCATTGCCTAGGATTGAGGGACTCTGATAGGTTACACAGTCTTCTATTCTCCCCATGGCACTTATTATCAGGCCTCTGGTGGATTGGATTTTTGGAAGAGCAGACACTAAAATTGTCGATGCTTATCCTTTGCTGAAAGTTTCTTAGTCTTCAAGTTTGCTATCCATAAGAGACTATTGCTCGAGGAGGGAAGTGCTAAGATGACACGTTAAGTAGTATCATAGTTTGGAAGGATAGCCTTTCAAGAGTTTTCTCTTCTGTAATCTTCATGAGTTTTTAGTCTACCCCCAGATTTCTTGATCGGGGTTTGACTGGATTTGAGTCAACTGGTTGGTGGTGAAGATCTCAGCCTTTCTTTGAAGATTGTTTCATAATTCTATTCTTATTAACAGTCAAGTGTAGAGGCGTGGTATCTCTATGGTCTCCCACTACAGATGTTGTGATTCTCCAAGTTATTATTCAATTGATCACTTATTTATTCTGAGGGGGGTTTGGCTAGCACTTTGTGGAGTTTTTTGATGGGGCCAAATTATTCATTTTATTGTATAATAACTTACCTGATTCTTGACCATTCTTAAGAGTTACTCCATCCATCTTGATATAGTAGTTGTTCAAGGTTAAATTAAATAGGTTAAGAAGATATTAATATTAGTGGTTGAGAAGATTTAATAGGTGCGTGGTTAATTAAATTTCGTGCAAAAATTAAAATAGGTAGATTATTGCTAGTGTGGAATGATTCTTTTATTAATTATGATAATGAAGTGATTAATATTGTTGTTTTAAGGTGGTTGCTGATAATGTTTTTTTTTAAAACTATTCTTAGTGACTAAATTTCTTGGTATGTGGCACTACAACGAGTGCTCTTGTAGAGCAACAAAGTGATGCGCACAAAGATGGGCTAGATGTCTCAAGGCGATTCGAACCCGAGCCACCTGATTTTAAAGCTAAGTGCTTGACTATCTCATCTAACACTCTTTCAGTGGTGGTTGTTGATATTAAATATTCATAGAAAATCATTAAGTGATAAGTAAAAGTGGACAGATAAATTTAGTTAAGGGATAAGTGAAAGAGAATAGAGGGAGTATTGATTAATTTTAGCTAGCTTTTGTGTTGCAAGTTAATTTTAGGTGTTAATGTGAAACATGCTAAAAAGAATAATTTTTGAGCAAAATTTTAACAAGATTAGAAAATTTGACAAAAGACAGTTTTCACCAAGTAATTAGCAAGCCGCCCGCATGGGGATTTGAGCTGCGTGCGAGGGACATTAATGATACGTGCGCATGATGCGCTGCTTTCTAATTCAAAGTCAACAAAAACTTCCAACTTTTAAGAGGCGTAACTTTTACACTAGATGTCTGATTTGCACTGAAGCATAATAGCAATATGAGCCTGATGCTGATGGTACTGCACTACCAACCTCTACACATACATATGTAGAAGCAATCCTTATTAAAATAAAATTCAAAATTTCAAGTTGTCTCAGCCGTTAGTTTTCACAATTTGACCTCATCAGCCAATTTCAGAGTTGCAAAAATTTGATTATGGAAATATAATCAAGTCAACCACGTATATAAGAGAGCAATATAAAGTAAAATTGTTATAATTCTACGTCAACTAGTGAAATGGGTACTTTGACTAGCAAATACACTAAGATTGTGTTTAGAAAAACCTTGTTGGGTTTAGAAAAAACTATGAGAGGGAAAATAAGATGAAGTTTTACCGTAAAAAAAGATTTGGGAAACTGCTAGAGTCATTTGGCGCTCTTTGCGGCTTTGATTTGGTGAAAGACAGGGAAGCAGGAAAGTCGAAAGGCTATACATTTTTGTGTATATCAAGATCTGTTAATTACAGACATTGCTTGTCCGGCTTTGAATGGTATCAAGATCGGGGACAAAACACAGAAAGTTAGGCTAGCTAACCAGTTGCATGGATAACATGAGACAAGAGGGCGGCAAATCTGGTATCACTAACATTAAGTTGTTTGCTATCTTAGGATTTAATTTGGACGTGTTTCTTATTGATTTTTGTTCTTTTGTTTTTTCTTTTATTTTTTTGCTTGTATGTGTTTGTTTTACAGCATATTGTAGTCCCACATACTTCACAGAATTGGGCTTAACAGACAGACTGAAGGCCACTCATGATCCTCTATCAATATTCACCTGATATGTGGTTATATATCCACAGATATGATCTCCTCTCAATTTCTTATTTTCTTTTGCAGGCACCCTGTTGAATGTCATCATTCTGCTTCCTAGCTCGAATGGTGGATTAGATCCTGGTGTAGGAAAGCTCAGCATCCACAGTAACATATCCACTAGAAATTTTTCTGAAGTCTGAACTTTTATATCAAGAACCAATCCTCTTACCTATGATTTGCCATGTATATTTCTTCAGGTGTTTTTGGAGTACGCAGAAATTGAAAGTTCTGTGAATCCATCTTTTATCCTAAGAACAAGTTCTTACAAGAGGATTATGAGGAATAACATGCTCTTTAAAGATGATGGCTGCCCCTAATATGTGTACTGTTTTTTTAAATATATTTATATTATAGCTCTTGAGTTTCTACTTAAGTGGATTTACTGAAGAGATGTGTACCTTAGGATTATAAGTAACACTGCTCATTAGATGTGTACCTTAGGATTATAAGTAACACTGCTCATTATACAATTTACATACTCATATACGTACTTGTAAAATATTACAATATTTTATTATTTAGTTCTAGCATACTAACTATGTGCTGAAATGAGAATGAAAAATGTTTGAAGGTTTAGATTAGATGGGCATAGCAGTCAAATGTTTCAAACAAAGGGGAGACGATCTGAACGAGTTAATTCATTTGTTGATTTTTCATTATTTTTCCTACACCATGACAAAGAAGGTGGAGTGTGTGGTGGCAGACAACTGAGTGCAGTTTCAACACAATGAAGCCCATGGCTACCACATTTACCTCTCGACCTGAATTCAAGTTGCATTTGAAGTTCACTGCACAAGAAAGAAACAGTCTTTTGGAAATAAATAAATAAAACACGAATTTTCAACAAAATTAATGAAACAGCAGTTTGGAAATGAAAAACACGAAATTTCAACAGAACTATTGTTAAATAGGATCAATATGCGAGGACCTGCATTGACCCAAACGTATTGCTTCAAGGTCGTCTCTTGTAATACTGGGGAAGGAGAATTAAGGGAATGCCGCCGCACATTAATTTAAACTCCTTGTCCGCATAGTCGGCCAATCCATTAAGATGCTCCAGAAGCTCAGGCACAGCGGCGGCGGGATTTTTTCCACTCACATATGCAACTGTGTTTTTGAATAACTGAAACCTCATTTCCTTTTCTTCTGGAGTTTTGTACACACGGCCGTATTCAGCCATCCAACGCTCATGCAAGCTTCTAAGTTCATTTTCCTGGGAAAGGTGACAGTTAATGTTTGGCTGACCATCATGATATGGTGGCAACCTCATAGTGTTGTATAAACTCAAATCCCAGAATACATTACTTACATATGATATTAATAAGCTTTCTAATAGAAAAGTTTACGCAAGGTATCAGCAAACAGAAAAATGAGTGGGAAATGAATTCTGCATAGAATCCATCGTCCTCAAAATATTCCATATCATTTTTCATGCCCTAACATTTCTAAAAACCAAAAAAGGATTCCTTTCGTTTACTTTTTCCTAAACCAAACACAGCCTAGCGTTGATGGGATAAGAAAAGACAAAAAAGCGGTAAACAAACAATATAAAAGCATAGAACAACAACGCATAAACTTAATATCAACAAAATTGTCTGTCCACTGACATGTTCCCAATCAACATGGAAATCTAACCTGAGGGAGACGAGTGGAAAAGCGACGTCTTGCGAAATCAGGTCCACAACTGAATCCCAATTTGACATTCGTGAAATTCTAACCAAAAGAACAACATCAATAAAAAAATAAAAAAATAAATGTAAAAAAAATAACAGAAACAAAACTGTGTACGAAACCCTAGACTAATAAGAAATCATAAGAGTATAAAACAACAAAGTCGAATCAGGAGTCTCACCCTGGCGGCAGATGGGCGGAAGGCGGCGAGGCCAAACTTGGAGAAAGCCACTTTCATCATCTTTTCGTCTTTCAGATTTTAAGCGAGGAGAGCGGATGACTTCATATGAGATTATAAACAGAACAGGGATCGGGACGGTTGCTTTCGCAAGATGGTTTGCGGTGAAACTACCTCGTCGGGCTGAAAAACAAAAACTGTCCGGGCTAAACTAAACGCAACGGGCATGGCCCGAAAAGAGAGAATCTGTCGCTTTTCCTAGTTCTAAAATCAGTTCATCATTTTTATTTTTTTCATGCCAAACATAACATCTCACTTCTGAATTCTGAAGGCTTCCCACAACCTAATTGTTATCAATTCATTCCTGAATCCTCGTCAGTATAACAAATCTTTTCGTCGCTAAAAAGTCATTAGCTATGAGAGACTTCACTAGAACAAGATATTATTTCAAGAATGCCTTGTTTTCATTATTTTCTATCAAGACTACCCTACCTTTTGATTTGTTTTCAGCAATACCCTACTTTTCTATTTCCGTTGTTAGTAACAGCGGAATGATATAGCAAATCCGCTGTTAACAACAGCGGATTGCTTTTTAACACATTTCCGCTATTAGCAACAGCGGATTTCTAAAGCAATTACTCGATCACCACCTGCGGAATATGCTTATGCTAATAGCGAAAATAAGTTAAAAATGCAATCCGCTGTTGTTAACAGCGGAAATAGAAAAGTAGGGTATTGCTGAAAACAAATCAAAAGGTAGGATAGTCTTGATAGAAAATAAAAAAACCAAAGTATTCTTGAAATAATATCCTAGAACAACTAGAGGTAGTTGCATCAGTTGCAATCTGATCAACAAAAAGGCTGCATTAAATCGACTCTTTTCACCTTTCAGAGGTGGCAAGGCTGCTCGATCGGGTACAGATCCTTGCCTATGTTGCCAGAGCAACGATCCGAGCTCAAATCCCCGTTGGCTGATCTTCTCCGCAGTCTCATATCATCCACCATTTTGCCTACCGAAACTCAGAACTCGATATTTGTTGCTTGCCCTTGATTGATTCGGTCGGGTTCACGTAGCCAGGTGATGCGGACCAGTTTACAAACAAGCTGATACTCCTGCAATTCCCTCCATTCTCTGTAAAACTCTTCCCCAGAACCAGGCTCAGAGTGGCCGACACAGACAACGTAGACTCTAAGCCCTCATCGTTTTAACATCCTGAAGTCAGGTCTGAGGAAGATCGGCTGACATGATGATTAGACATGATCGGAACGTTCGCTGAGACTCGGGGTGCTTATATTGCTCTGCCTGACGTTGATGAAATTATCAATCTCTTTAGGAATCTAATCCGCATTGGCTCGACAAAACATCTTCGATGAGTTGTCATGCATTATTTTCATCAGTCGAGCTTCCCAGGACTTCGTAGCCATCCATCAGTCCAGCCAGGTATGTGATTGCTGCCTGAGCATGTTTGAAGATCTGTTCAGCCTCACATCAGGGCTGCCCTTTGACCTCCCCAACTGCTGATGAGAAAAAAGGTATGTGATTACTCGCACCCATTTGATCACACCCTTTTTCCTCATTTGCATCCTCGATCTGAATTCATCGACCAATCCTGATCGGTCACACATTCCTCTCTCGAAGACGGTATGGGGATCAATCTAGCTGCTGATGAGCCGCTCGTTATTCAGATACGGCAGTGCCGGACCTTGGTCGGATGAGAGAGCTGAGCTTCGAGCTCTGACTCGAGCCTTGACCCGGAACAAGAGACTGCATGCATTTCAACGTCACTGCCACCTGCTTTCACAACATCCTGCCACAGAAAATAGTCTGGATCCTCACCACCGCCCTAAACGACCTCCTCGCCAAAAAACCACTTAAGGCTGTCTGGATCCTGACCCATTCATTCCTGACCGCCATGAAATCCTTCGGCTTGGCTATGATCACAGCCGCCACAGCCAACGCGAATGCCTCGTCTCCGCCGCCAGTCATGTATGACGCATCCGACATCTCAGACACTGCCGCGTTGTTACATGCTCTCGACGCCACTTTTGAGCTCCACCAGAGATTCCACTTCCTCCCTTTACCACCCCCGCCGCTCCCACCCTCTGATTCCTGGGGTTTGAATTTCTTGGGCTTGATGAGTGACTTCAGCCACTGCTCTGAACCGCCACTGACGCCACCCATTTCAGACAAAACAGAGCTAAGTGCATTGACTGATTTTAAGAAAATCTATTGTTCATCATTTTTAGAATGTCATTTGTTATTTTTAACTTCAATTTTAGTTGCTTTAAATTTTCTAACATAAATTATTCAAACTATATATGATAAAAGTTATGATTCTAAAATAGTATTGAAATACAATATGATTCAAAATTATCACCATAATATTATCCTAATAGTCAATTAGGGTAAATATTGGAATGATGCTCTTATGAATTCTTCCTACTACTAGTACATCAATGACTCGATTTATTATTAAAAAATAATAATAATAGTAATAATAATGATATTTATCCTTATATTTCACATAAAAATTGATACAAATCATCTGCCAAAAAATCAAAATTTCAACTATTTCAACATTTATAAAATTAATTTTGAGTAGGGGTTAAAGAATTTGTTTAGGTGCATACTCTTTTGGTAATCAAAATGTAGAATATTGGTGGTCGATTTTTTCGCATCAATATAACTTTTAAAATGGAATGATTGGAAGAGACTGCGGTTTGTCAGATTATGACATCTTCCAACGTCAGTTATGAGTCACGGACAGATATAAAATCACTTAGCTTAACGAATGTATAAATTTCCACTTTATAATTGCTTAGCTTAATGAATGTACTCATTTGCAATTTATAGTCACTTAGTTGAAGTTCGATTTCTATCAGCTTAGAAGTCCAGATCTTCTCAAGATTACTTGAAGACGTACATTACAAACACTTGGAAATACTTGCCAAGACCTGGGAACGAAAAAAGTTCTGATGTTTTTGGGATTAGTATTCACAAAGCAATATATATAGGTCTTCACCTTCTCTTCCGAGGGTGCTAGCATTCAACCACAACAGAAGTCTCTAAAGAGCAATGGAGAGTAGCAAGGGATCATGCCTTCGAAGGAGGCAAAGTCAGTTTGTAATAGTTATTCCCTCTTATTTGATTACGTGCTTTCTGCGGTCAAACGTGACTAATCTGAAAAGTTGGATTCATATAGTTGGATAAAGATATGACGGATGTAGAGTATGAGTAATTCTATATGGCTAGTCACATGATTATGAATGATGAGTGCATATACTTTCGCTGAATTCAATTCATTATTAGAATTTAATCATTAGCATCAATGATCAATAATCTCACAAGTTAAGTCATCTGAATTACATATTTATCCTTCTGATTTCTCTACTTCATGTGCAGGTTGAGTAACCTTCATTACTTCTTTATAATCTGAAAACCCCCAACTTGGAGCCTTTCCTTTGTCAATTGTCAAATTATTAACGTGTCAAAAACTTAGTCCCTGTGTTTCGACCCTGAACTTACTGCTTGCTAGTGAGCCAAAAATTTATAAATTTATTTACATTAACAAAACTCAACGACAAGCGTATATCAGTTAGTATAACTATTTAAATATTTTTATATATAATTTTTTAAGATAAGTGAGAATTAAGCTATGCAGTACTTAGAAATCAAGCCTTTAGACAATTGAACCATTGCTCCCTAGGACCCTAGCAGCATGGTCATTTTGACGTTGCAGTATTTTCGCCTTCTAAATATTTCGATACAAACATTTGCCAAAAATAATTTACTTCCTGTAAATCCTGGATCGAACACAAGGAGCCATTGCTTGCCTATGTGATTGGGTTTCTATAGCTTACATGTTTAGTTCTCTAACATAAGTTAGATAGTTGGGTTTAATCAAGTGAAGAAGACGTTTCTAGAATGCTACTTTACAATCTTTACATGTATGTATCATTTGACAAAACTCATTTTCTTCATCTCTCGCAATGCCCAGAAATAGATCTGTTCATATTAACTAGTTATAGTTATTCATCATCTACACGAGCAGATTCAACAATTAAAATTTCATAAATATAGTATTCAAAATATATATTAAATTCTCAGTCATTTTCGAACTTCTTGGATTTCCAAACTTTTTCATTATTTAGACATTTTTTTATAATTTAAAAAATCATAACAAATTTGTTGAACAGAGTATTGGTTGAATAGAGTATTGATTGAATAATATTGGGTTGGACATAAACAAAATTTCATTTGTTGGAAGTGAGAACTGAGAACCTATCTAACAGCTGCACTCAAGAAGTAATCTATTAATGGCACATGCCGTAATAGAGAGACACAAAATAATCTATCAAAAAAAAGTCACTAATTCACCGTTCCAGCTTACAATACAAGTTTCAAAAAATCCCACATCACTCTGCCTCTACTGTGCAACTTCCCAGGGTTCAATGTCTTCAAGTTCGGTTTCTGTGGCAGATATAAGGGAACATGATTGTATTTTACCACCATGATCCAACCTCATCAGAATAACGCCTCTGCAAGATGATCAAAATATCAGATAATCATATACAGGAATGGGAGCGCATGGTAAAAAGTAACATGCCCAACAATAAAAACGTGGATAGATCATTACCTTGCATAACGTGACTGAACAGAGATATCTCGGACTTTAATTCTGTTGACTGTACCACTTTGACTCACCAGAACTACTTGTTCATCACTTTCACCATCCTCTGCATCCGAGATTCCGAAGACACGTGTTAAAATTAATCATTTTTGGTAAAACAATACTATTTAGAGCAAAATCATAATTTGACCTGCTCGTGAAAAACCAACAACAAAGACCGCGGCCAACCGGTCCTCGCCAGAAGAAAACTGTATCACAGCAAAATATATACCTCAACGCTGAGAAAAAAAACCCGGATTGAACTCAAAAACTAGTATCCACGTATACCTTGTAGCCATTTAGCCCTACTCTATTCAAACGCGAGAGGCGGAAACTGCTCAAAGGAACCCGCTTCCCATGACCGCTTTCAGATATAAAGAGCAACCATGGTCCTCCATTGCCCTTGGCGCTGAGGAAAATTACAAAGTTAACAATATTATGTTTTGCAACACAGGAGTTCAATAAACAGAACAATGATATTTCTTGTCACAAATCCCTATCCATCCATACTATCCATAAATTAGGTTGTAAGAATACACTTTAATTCCATCATTCAGAATCAGTAAAATATGTAATATACACCTAATCAATTGTTTTTTTTACATGAATTATTCTTACACTTATGAATTTTGTTCCCTAGTAAATCTTAAACTAAACCCTTATACTTGTAATAAAAATTTAACGAATACTATATTATCTTTACATTTACCCCATTTAATGCACAGACAAATTTGGTTAAGATACATTATCTTGATGCAGTACACTTGCTTGTTCTTTATATTCATCTATCTTTTCAATTAAAGATAAATAAAAAAGTACAGAACTTTACAGCATACACACACCATTGTCGTCTGTCACTTAATATCCGAGTTCAACAAACAAACATTACTATAAATCTCATAAACTCACTGCACATTGGGTTGATCTGACAGCTTCGCCACCTCTTTGTGCATAGCTGCTGGTATTATGTCCATACTAGCCATCTTATCGTCTTCTTTTAATCTCATTGCAATTGATCCTCTTGTATTTCTTCCTAATGCTCGAATCTGAACAAGGAAAACAAATATGGCACTCCTGAATCAGGTCAAGGCACATGAAAGATGTGTAAATGGCTTGAGTATGCCAAAAAGGACACTCATGATGAAGAAAACAAAATCTACCAACATAAAAGAAATCATTGAATGGAGAAAACCATTTATTAGAAAGTATGAGTGAACAAGTTTGAATAATCCATCTCTTGCATCGCAAACACTTGTCATAATCATGATAAAAATGCTTACCATTTCACACGAACTTAGGATGACATTTCCATTTTGGGAGCCCATGGCCACCAAGTCATCATTTGTACAACAACGAACCCATTTCAGCTCATCACCAGAAACCTGTCAAGTCAATATAGGATGCTTGACATTCTGACAAGAGGGCTTCACAGTTATGTACGGAAAGAAGATGGGGAAAAAACACAAACCAATTGGATTGCAATGATTCCTGATGCCCGGATAGATGAGAAAGAACTTAAAGCTACTTTCTTAACATATCCGTTAACTGTCAGCATCAGTAGATACTGGTCTTCAGTGAATTCACTCACTGGAATAACCGAGGTTATTCTCTCACCATCGGACAATGACAAAACCTAGCTCCGGCATTAACAATGTTGAAACATCTGTTCATAGTTACAACAAAAAAGGTTGTCAAAGAATAAACAGTGAGGTAATAACCTGGATCAGTGGTGTGCCCGCGGCAGTCCTGGTGCATTCTGGAATTTTGTATGCACGGGCTGAGTATACTATTCCTCTATCGCTGCACATATTTAACCACAGGTTACTAAAATATAAAGAATGTGAGATATATTAATTTTAACATGAACTATTCACTAAATGAAGCAACAATATCACTAAAAGTGACTTATAGTGGATAAGTGCAACCTTCTGTCCTACTCTAAGACTTTAAAGCAAAGATTTCGTACTATAGTGTTGTGTAGACATCACTTCCATTAAAAATGTAGGCACATAGTCATGGGGAATCTTTGATTTTCCCCACGTGAAGAAAATCGAAGAAATCTTGAGTACCTGAAATACAGTACATGGTCGTGCGTTCGACAGACAATGAAGTCAGATAATGCATCATTGACTCTCAATTTACCCACTGATTTGCCAATAGTTCCACGATTCTGAAGATTGAATGTACTTGGTTGCATTCTCTTGACATATCCCTTTTCGCTAATGGCCTAAAACCAAAACTGAATGTATAAGGACATACAGAAATGTATAGGAAAGTTCCTCTTGACACTGAAAAGTCAGGAAAAAAGAGAGATAATCATCTTCAAGCTTTTTGTAAGTCATACAAGTAGCATTTCTTCATTTGGAATAACGTCTATTTCATCAAGTTGACCGCAATCAGTGTCCTCCAACGTAGAGCGCCTTGGTGTAAAGAAACGGTCTTTCAGTTCTATTGCTTCTTGCTCAATTACCTAAATGATTAAATGGATGCCACTGAGCATAAAGATTTAAAATTGGATTTGACCTCAAGATATTTATGAGACCAAGAAGTAACCTAAAACAAAAGAGTTGTGCATAATATATATTGGTTACACATTCAATTACCTGCAAAATTTCGGTTCTGCTAGATAAAAGCTCTTCTAATCCAGAAATTTGGTCTTCCAGGGATTTCTTTTCATCAACAAATTTTCTTCTCTGATAAAACAAAATTAGATATCACAAATTCTTCCATTGAAAGGCAAGTCTAACTATACTGATGGAAAGCATGCATTCATCCAGACCTCGAGAACAGTAAGTTTCCTTAAATGTATATCCAGGATAGCTTCGGCTTGTTTCTCAGACAAACCAAATTCTGGAATAGCAAGAATGGGCAATCAGATAATTATGAATGTTTTTCCACTTTGTAGACTAAACAATAAACACAGAGTCATAAAGCTCGCCAGTTACCAGCTCTCAGTCTACTTGATGCTATCGAGTTGCTTGAAGCTTCCCTGATAGAGCATATCACTCCATCCAAATTGTCAAGCCCAATTATGATCCCCTGAGGATAGAAGCAAATGTTCAACTTTACAGGTGGAGGATACCAATAATTTCAGTGTATTACAAATATATGATCCCGCCTAAGAGTGTGAGTCCAAACCGAAAATTCATTGAACCGGATAAAACTACACTGAAAAGTTTCAGTTCACTTTTGAATTCCAATGCCTCAATTGCGGTTCACAAAAACATGATAGTTAACAGATCAGTTCGTATTAATTAATTTTTCACAAACCGAACCATTTCATTATATTTTGTATATTTTATAATAGAAATAATTTAAATTGTATAAATGAATAGCATTATAACTTTTGTAGTATTATTTACTTATAAATAAACCCCAAAAAATTACATGATAACAATAAATCGAACTTAACTGCATGGCTTGGTTGGATCTGGTTTTTGACTAACATGATTTGGTTCAGTATGAAATTTTCAAAACAAATTAGGTACAGCTTGGTTTGTTAATTTTACCAAACACATAACAGAACCAAAATTTTCACCCCTAACTCACAACTATGTGGTATAAAAATAAGAAAGTTTCAGCTATACAATGTACTCAAATAATGAAGTCTACTTAACCTCAATTATGTGCCTTCTATCTTGGGCTTTTGCAAGATTGAATTTAGCACGTCTCTCAATGACAGAGCATCTGAAATCTATGAATGCCTGTAACATAAAAAAGAGAATCAGAAGACATGTAAGAAAATGTACAATACCTTATGTAATATAATATGACTAATTAGACATCATAAAATCAAATTATGGAGTACTAAAGACTTTTGTTTGATTCTCAAAACAATGTAGTAATCTGAAAGCATACAGGCACGCATATGATGAACACGTCTCATGTACCTGTAACAGTTCCTTCAAACCCATCAATTTTGGTTGTCCTTCATGGATACTGCACGCATACAAACATAGTTGGTTAGCACTAGTGTTTAGTTTACGTGAACAGTCACTGGAGTGGATTAATGATGTGAATTTTTTCCTCTAAATGATGTGAAACTAAATCTAAAAGTTTTAGTATGTCAATTTCTTAGCCCTCAGAAAAAGAGAGGATTCTAGTTTGAACCCTCTTATTTTTATATCCACAACAAATCATGTTTTACATTGATATATATGCACTCTACATGTGAATTTACTTGAAAGGAATAACCAACTCACCCCACCATATTGCAGCTAAAACTGCTCTGAAGGGCTGTCAAACGGTAGAGATTATTCAACACGATGGCTGAATCAGAGCCTCTTTTAACCTACATTTGAAGCTTGTAGTTACTAGGAATTCACTAAGATTGTACAGGATAGACAACTCTTAATCTTTTGAAGATGAGAATCCTAGATAGACTTAAATAGTATTTTTTATACCTCGATTACAATTCGCATTCCAGAACGATCACTTTCATCACGAATGTCACTTATGCCATCTAGTGTCTACAACAAAGCCAATAGCTGAATGTATTAAGGTTAGAGACATTAAATGACCCCTGTAATGCAGCTAAGGCATTGAAATGTACTTCATAAAGAAGGTATTGAAATGAACCTTTTAACTAAGGCATTGAGTGTGGAATAAAAAGATTTTTGCCTGGTCCTCTAGATAAAGTAAAGGAAAAATGATAAAGAGAGCTGGAACATAATGGTAACCTTGTTTTCAACAAGCTCCGCAATCTTTTCTACAAGAGAGGCTTTGTTGGTCTGGTAAGGGATCTGTTCCATCAGAGTATGAAAAATGAATAGGATATAATTAAGTTGATTAAACTGGCCAATAAGCTCAAATGAAAAAAAGGAAGAACAATAGAGAAGTAACCTCTTTAATTATTATGGCTTCTCGCTTGGTTCTAGAATCAATCAGTTCAACATCTGTTTTTCCTCTGACTACAACTCTACCTCTTCCAGTCCGATAAGCTTCTAGGATGCTTTAGAGATGAGCAAATATTAGTATAAAATAATGATAAGCGTCCCAAAGCAAGGTCATTAATTGGATGTGCATTGAAGAAGTGCCTATTAACATGGATAACCAACTCACACTATCAAGTGCAGGCCCCTCATCCAAATTTGTGTTCTAATTATTTTGAAGACAGTTACTACTTACTACGCACTTTTATCCCATTACTAAACTCAATCAACAACATGTATTCCACGTGTGAGTCACTACACCATATATTTTCTTAGATTACACCTGCCTGCCATTGTTCTCACACCAGATACCTTGTTCTCACAATTTCTAGAGATGGACAAAAAATTGCCTCCCAAATAACTCCAAAAAAACACCTATACAGTATGGGAACCACAGCACATTAATAAATTACAAGAAGAAGAGGCCACCTACCCAAGATTGCCCATAATTACTCCACCAGTTGGAAAATCAGGCCCAGGCATGTATTCCAGCAATTCTTGAAGCTAGTGAGAGGATGAATGAAAACAAACAAATTGATATTGAACATGTCATTCAATAAAAAGCATGAAATTTTCGTTTCAATACATGTTCATATTGACTGTTTACACAGAATAATTCAACTTCAATTGCAGTGCTTGGCCATCTAGATTGTAACTATCTCAAACTCGGGATTATAAGCAATGAAAAGGCAGTTCAATGCAATTTCAAGCTAAAATTAAGGTCAAAAGCAGATGTGATACTAACTTGTATTTTTCAGTTTAAAAAACTGAACAATACTTTGTTCATGCCAGTTGAATAACAGCTAAACTGAAATACATAACCTTTTATTATAATAATTAATATTATTATAATAATAACAATAATTAAAATAAAAGGTTTGAAACAAACATAGTAAACGAGATAATAAATGTAATTGATAAAACTAAATATTTTCTTTTTAAAAAAGAAAAAAACTTAGCTGGAACAATCTAGTATAGTGGATTAGAGAGCAACATATATAGCTTAGGAATAGAATTTTGTCCAAAGTTGTGCAAAATGAACACATAACAATGGAGATGGCCTACACACAGATGAAGTAACAAAATATTTTCAAAATACAAAGTAACTCAAATTGAATGTAAGAATGCTAACATTACAGCCATTTTAATATCAATTATCCAAATTGATTGCATTATATATAGTGAAATATATCAAATAAAACTTGACAGCTATAAGATCTAATGCACATGTTGAAAGGAATTTCAACTCAAAACATTTTGGTTACCGTGGCATCCGGGTTGTGAATTAATGCACAAAGAACATCTGCAAGCTCCCCAAGATTATGTGGAGGAATGTTTGTAGCCATGCCAACCTGAATGCAATTGAAGTCATGTTAATGTATCAAGTTGCACCTCCAGCGTACATTTGCATGGCTGTATAATGATGCAGACTCAGAAAACCGAAGGCAATGAATCAATATGTTGAATCTGCTCACTGCAATTCCTGAAGCACCATTTAGCAGTAGAGCCGGGAGCCGGGCAGGTAAAACTGAAGGTTCTTTTTGGGAGTTGTCAAAATTTGGGACAAAATCAACCTGCAAATACATGTTTGAGCGCCAATGGATGGATTGAACGAAAAGAAATAAACATTACTGACTGTATCTTGGTCCAAATCTGCTAGCAGCATGGCTTCTGTAAGTGCCTGTGGAAATAAAATACAAAATTTTAAGTGTTGTTCAAATGTAAAATCAACTATGACTCTTGAATAATGTACAGATTAAGAATATATGTCCATATTTAGAACAGAACAGAGTAAGCACAGTTCCCAGAGTTCTCAATGAATGCACATGGAAATAATCCCTCCTATTCAGGATAAGTCAGCTAATACAACACTGTATCTTTCCCATTTCATCTTATCCATTGTCATTATAAGAAACAAGTAGGTTATCGTTTCCAAGGGCTGATGAAACAGAAGCAGAGACGAAAGATACCTCGAGTCTGCACTCAGTATAACGCATAGCAGCAGCCGGATCAGCGTCAATAGAACCAAAATTTCCATGACCACCAATAAGTGGACTTCGTAAGGAGAAATCCTGAAAGAGTTACAAACGAAAGTAAATTATATTATGTAAAACAATAAATCAGAAAATTAAATACTAGGTTACCTCGGAGGTCCGAGTTACTACCCTTTAGAGTAACTCAGGGTTCACTACGCTCATTGGAGGTTAATCAATCATTTGAATGACCAAATATTATACCCATGAAATCATGAACAACAAGGACAACTCATTCTAGCATCTTGAAATTCAAGAGTAATGGGTATGAGGGTAAAGGAATGCCAGATGCTCTGGTAGCTGCAACTTTAATTTTTCATCAATATTATAGGAAGGGGTCTTTAAAATCAACTAACAAATTTTAACAATTAATCAAACCCCAAAACAGAAACGTTACAAGTTTTAGCTGACTAAATGAAAAGGCCTTCCCCACGAAGTTCATACACTGAGTAAATAAAGGCAGTATGGGAACAAACACCCACCATGTTCAAATCCAAGTATTCGATGTCACATCAAAACCTCACAAAACCTCCGATAGATTTTATAGGCATTTGTTGTACAATTTAAAACATGAGCAAAGTTATGTCATAATAATACATCATGATCATAAGTTGTTGGCAGGTAAGGTTTTGCGACAATGGGTAATAAATGTACCTGAGCCATTCGCACTAAGGAATCATATACAGCACTATCTCCATGTGGATGAAACTTGCCAAGAACCTGTCAGTACAACAATGATTTTTTGATCAAAAATAGAACTCCCATTATTATCAATGCTTTGGATAAGAATATCTGTACACCACCATACCTCTCCTACAACTCTAGCACACTTTTTATACGGTTTTCTTGATGAGAGGCCCAGCTCATGCATTGCATACCTATGGCACAATCACATAAAAGTAAAGCTTTCAATCATGCGTGTAAAGATTAGCCAAATACTCCAGTTTAACTAGCACCTAAACATTCATGTTTGCAATTCTTCAGCAGCAAGAAACATTAGAATTCAGGGGTAGAGTGCACTTCTTTTCAATTCAACCACCTACCTGGTTTTGCTGTAACTCGTTACTGTAAAAATTTCACTGAATGCAAAGGATAGGGATACCCCAATGCAAGAAAAAAACCATCAAAGTAAAAAGAAAATCTCAAGTGGCGAAAAGTTGTACAAATAGGCGAAAGGTCACAATCATAAACAATCAACAGAGAATTCAACAAAGTTCGCTAGCCCATAGTAGAGAGAGAATTCTCAATAGGCAACCTTTCTTGGGTTACAGATCCTGTATTCTTAGAGACAGTAAATTCTTTATCTGCTAAATTTGACTTCTGCTTAGATAACTGTAACAGTAACTTGCTTTAAGGTAAATGTGTGACATATGTCATATTGGGAAATGTGCTGTACTGCAGACTTGTAGGCAATGCGAAACAAAAAAAAAAATGGGTGTCAAAATTTTTAAAGACTCGAAAAACAAAGAAAAATTACTCACAAAATCCTCCTATGCACTGGCTTGAGTCCATCACGGACATCAGGCAAAGCTCTACCTAGCAAAACAGACATGGCATATGCCATATACGCATCGGTTGCCTCCCTGTGAAGTTCGGTAGGCACCACGCGTCCTTCATCAAGAGCCCTGTCCTTGAGTGCAAAACCCAGAGTCCCATTTCCGGCATCCTCATCCAGTTCCTTATCCTCTCTCTTGCGGGCGCGGGCAGGCCTCAAGCCTTTTCGAAAGTTGGGGGAAAGAGACGAGGCGAAGCGCAGCTCAGAAATGCTGGGCGTGAAGCGAGTGAAGGTGGCGGGGAGCCTGTAGCGAAGGATGGAGAAGGCTGAGCAGCGGAGACTGGAAGATAGCGCCATGGATGATGAAACGTTTGCCCAGTTCCATGTCATGCCATTACCGATGTCTGTGTCTGTGTAAACCCTAGCTAGCAACTTGCTCAATTCCTTCTCCTACTTTCAAAATTTTGACACTTCGTTGGCAGAAACACTCGGCGATTCCTATTTATATGCAAGTTAGACAAAGAATGAGATTCTATCTTAATTTCAATTACACTAGCCGATTAGACCGCCCATTTAGTTAAATGTAATAATTTCAGTATATGAGATTTAGTGTGTCAATTATCCTCATTTTGGCAAGTTGATTACATGATCTGATGGTTTAAGTGCTTGCCTGTCTCTCATTGTGCTCAGGTTCGAATCACATCTATGCTAATTTTTATAATATAATTTTTTCACATGGTTTAATCATTGATTTATAATGAACCCGGTCCGGTTCACCGATTTCATGATAAATCTGTGGTTCGTCCGATTCATTATGCAGTCCGGTATAATTTATGAATCGGACCGGTATCCGGTCCAGTTCCCAGTCCAATCGACCTGGTTCACCTATTTCATGATAAAGCGGCCAATTTGTCCGATTTTGTCCGATTCGTTATGCAGTCAGGTATAATTTATAAATCGAACCGATATCTTGTCCGGTTCTTGGTCAAACCTGCTGGTCCGATCCGGTTCTGATAAATACGGCTTGAACATCGAAAATTTGAATTGCTCCAACGTTTTTATTTTTGATAAAGCTGATTATTTCTTTAACAATGAAAATAATTTTGAACAAGTTCTTTCTTGGTCTATAGTTGACAAACTCATAGAGCAGTTCATGATTTATTGAAGCATTATTCTAATTTTCTTTATTAGTCAATAGATTAATATGTAATCACCAGGGGTAGTGGTCAAGTGGCAAGAGATCACGCCCGTCATCCGCAAGGTCTCGGGTTCGAAGTTCCACGCTGATGGTTGAGTGCGTGTGTATTTTCTTTGTGTTTATCTTATCTATTGTAAAAAAATAGATTAATACGTATATCAATAATGTTACTAGATATGTATTCGACAACATATAAGTAGTCACATTATGTGTACATGTATCAAATGTTTTTCTACAATAGATGTGGAGTAAAAAGTAACAACTATATTTTTGCATGGTCAAACTAATATTCATGTAAATCAAGTTTTATTGATGGGTCAACAATGCTAGTAATGTCAAGTAAAGCTCCAGAACTAATGGTGTGGTTGGGTCATTGATGAGAAAATATTATGTCTATCTTATACCTAAATCACTTGATTTTTGATTGTTTGAGAGTGTTATTTGATATTTTTATCTAGTTTTTAAATTTCAGGGTTAATTTAGGGATTACTGTGAAAATTCGATAAAAAAGAGTTTTTGAAGCGAAAGATAGACAAAATCGAATTGAAAGGCAAAAGTCATTATCTAATCGAGCACACAACCACGCGCTGAGGACTGTAGCCTTACGTGTGGTGACATGGCGAGGAGCAGAAACATGTTATGGTGGATCTTGAATGGTGCGTGTAACACTTCTGATTCCTAAAATTGTGTTAACACAACTAATAACTTTCAAGGGATATAAATTCCACAACAGATGTTTGATTTCGGTGATTCAAAATGATACAAAAAGAGAAAATAAAGATCTACACTTTTTTAAAAGGAGTCAACGGATTTGCACCAACAATTTCAACAAAGTCGGTGAGCAGTTCCTATTTAGACTCAAATATGAGTTTTCAATTTCTAGCATTATCAAGTCTGATCTTTCAGAGGCTTCTTAAAAGATTTACATTAAAAATGTTTAGCAAATTGTGGAGATCTCCAATGTTAAGATTGGTGTCATTCCCAAGCTATAAATCATTGCATTGTTGTGATTTCTTAATTTTGATCTAATTGCGAAGCTTTAAGACTATGTCAATTAGCTAAGTAGCAAATAAACATATGTCGAGTGTGTTTTATGTGGTAAACATACTCTAGGTATATGTAAGCTGGATTGCCTAGACTGGACTCCGATCATTGTTCGTTAATGCATATGTTTTCCTCTATGCTTCTATCTTGCATGATTGACATATATAATTTATATCAATGGATAAATGGTATCATGGTATTAGGGTAAAAGTGATTGTTTATGCCTTATCACTATATTCTAGTACATAATGACATATATTTTACTGAGTTCGGTTCATATCATGAATTTATCTTTAGTATCGATGATCAACACAATCACAAGGTAGTCACCTAAACTACACGTGTGTTTTGGTTTTTTTCTTTCTTCTTAAAAGTTGCAGGTTTCCGACCTAACTTACAAGTCCCCTTTCATTTGTCTTTTATTTATCTTTTGTTAGTCACTAATCTTACATGTTTATATCCTAGTGGATGTGTCTCAGATTTTCTGGTTGCTAGTGAGGCCAAATATTATTATTTGCATAAAATACCTAAACAAAAATCTTATTAGTCATAAATGCATACAAACATATCCACACATAATTGACTCGCAGTACTTATTATATAATCAATTCAGGCTTATAAAGTCTTTCATAACTTCCACAATCATCATCCAATAAAAAACCTTTTTAAGAAGGCGGGTCATAAATTAGAGCAACCAAGCCCATAAGAATAAAAAATATATAAAAATCACTAGAACACTCATCCTAAAACTCACTTCAATGGAAAAAGGTCTTCTTCAATACGCAAAAGCTCCACTTAGAATGATAATTAGAATCTCAAAATCAACCTATGGAACTTGACTTGTCACACCTTTAAATTCAGCTATACTCACAAAACACAACTTATATCCAGCAGAGTGATGTTTTTAAGATGAATACAACTGAAACGCAACATGAGATAAATGGAAGCATTCAAAATGGCGAAATATGTACGCCATATAAACCACTTCTCAGAAGACGCTGTGAAAACCCCTAGAGAAACGTAACTCCCAAGAACACTTGGATATTTCACGAAGTGCAAAGGTGTGGGCTCTGCTCCAGAATTTAGATGCGACATGGATAAACTGGATGAAGGAATATTATTTCAAAAAATAGAAGTATCTCGCTGACGAGTTAACAGCCTAATACACTATTTTAATGTGCTCAATTATCCCTTCTTACTCCCAATCTGCTGCTTAGCATCCTTTGGTTTAAGTTTGTTCTTAAAAAGCACTCCTGCAGCTGGCTGCCCTTTATTTAATGGCAGTCTTATACCAAATAACTCCTTTTGAGGCACAACATCATTCAAGACAATCAATGTTCTCTCTGTTTGCAAGATAATGAATCTCTTACAAACCTGTTATTTGATTGTCAAATGATTGGTGATCTGTTTCAGATGCTAATTTGGACCAAAGAGCAGGGTCTGATTTTGCCATATTGAGATCTTTATCACTGCCTTCATAAGCAAATCGCAGAAGCTACTGACATACGTGGGCTGTGATTCACAAAACGTAAGCAGAAGTGGCAATGAGATGATTTCTAAAAACAGTAAAGTCTCATAAGATTAAGATTGTATTAAGAAGATGCTCTCACCTTTCTTCAAGCATCGAATGAATCAGTTTGGTAGGTGATTGTAGCTCTTTCTACCCTTTGGCAGCTTCTATAAGTCCTTTTCTTTGTAGTTTTTAAGTTTTTTTTGTTGTTGTTGAGATATCGGCCGCCTTGGGCGGATCAAAGTTTTGCTCTTTTTTTATAATCATTTCTATGCTATCTAATCGAATTTATTACTTTTAATTCTAACGATGGAAATGAATGAGTACTGAAACTGCTCTTACCCATCCCAATTGGTATCAATGGGGTGGTTGTGTAGCTGTTAGTAAAAAAGTATGTAATTTTTCACAATTCATGTAAATGAGTAAACAAGGGAAAGAAATTGAAAACTGTTTATCACAGTAATCTAATTAACACGTCAAGTACATGTCAGACATGTATGGCACATCTATTGAACAGATTGTGTGCATTTACATTCAGATACAAACCCCAGCCCCAATCTATTCGATAGATCTAATTCCAACAAAGTTTTCCTTTATTACAAAAAAAAAAAGAAAAGATCATGTAGTGGATGAGGGATTGAATTGGCTTATGAATGTCACAATAGATTTAAAAGGATACACACAGAATAAGAGCTGCATAAAGGAAATGAGGTCATGCAAGTTGAATTCAGAGAAGCACTTTTGGACTTAGCAATCATATATCGAAAGGCCATGATCAGTTGGGCACACACAAATCAACATTTAAATTCCCACATTGCACTACCATTAGATGGAGACAGAAAAAAAAACTTGCACTGCATTCGATTGTTACTCAAGAATAGTGTAGTCAGAAAAAGAAGAACACTCAAAGAACAAAGACACCCCATTTGACACACAGACATCTGCATAATTATTGTGAAGTCCATGGAGGAGATCAATCATACAATATTTACAGGGAAGAAATGAAAAAGCCAAGACACAGACACACAAGGTTTATAAAAAAACAACAAACCCGTTATGATGGTTGAGATGCATCCGCTCCATCCATTCCATCATGCCATGCAACACTCAGTTGCTTGTATGCCATTATTCCAAACACTCATTTAGAAATGAAACAATAAGCCAAACTTTCTGGTACTCAAAAACCAACTAGCAACACAAGACACCCTCACCACAGCAGCATTATAATCATTCAACACACTAAGACTGCGAGAGATGAGAGCAAAACAGCACACCTCAATCCACATAAGAGAATGCAAGGGGGCAGGCAGGCTCATGAAGAACAACTCGGGCAGCGAATCAATCCATTCTCATTGCACTCCCAGCACCTCTTCAACATATCCTGATCCTCATCAAACACCTTCTTGCTCCCACTACAATTGAAACAGGGTATGAAGCGCACATCCCCACATGCCTGGCAGACATAACCGGCAGTTTTAATTGGCAGGCCTCTGACCATGTTGAGCAATTGGCCAGTTTCATGAAGCTGTCTGACCACATCGGCACCGCCAACATAGTCCCCCTTTATGAATACCTGGGGCAGGCTAACGGCGGGTTTATTGAGAACCCTGAGCAATTCTCGTCTATAAGAAGAGTCCATAGACACATCTCGCTCATCCACATAAACCCTAAATCCTCTGAATATCATCCGCACGAAGTAGCAATCCTCGTACGTCCTACGCACGCCTCTCAAGCTTGTAAAATAGACAACTATTCGATCTTCGGTGCCAGGCAACCCATTTTTCCGGGTTTCGAAAAGGGTGCAGAGCTGCTTCACCTTCCCCTTCCCCTTCCCCTTCCCTTTATTATTCCCTTCATCCTCCTCGTCGAGCGGATTGTTATAGAATTTTTTGACGGAATTGGAGCGATCGAAGGGCTGATACAAGTACGACTTCTTTGGGTTGTCCGCCGCTGCCATGCTTAAGGATCGATTCAACGACTTATCACCAAAAGTCGCCATCGATTTCGAACGAAAAACCCACAATTCAGATCGATCGGTCCAACCCAACTGCGATGCGACGAAATTGGTAACTAGAGGAAATCGGATCCAGTGTGATTACGAATATCAAAATCAAACAAAATAGAAATGGCAATTGATGAGAGACGCAAGTTTCATAGCCCGGCATAGATGCTATGCTTACCATACACGCCAACCAAAAGCTGACCATTTCCATATACGTTAAGCATTTTGTATGATAAGACTATTACATTTACATGTTTTTATGTTTGAAATTCTCACGTGTCACCCAACATTTGACTTGGTAGTTGAGGAAGAGGATTCGGTGCTGCACTGTAAGTTGTTATACGGTTCAAAACGACGTCGTTTTATTTATTTATTGATTATTCAATTGAAATTATATACTAAAACGACATCGTTTTAGGTTGAATAGTCAATAAATAAACAAAACAACGTCGTTTTGGACCGCACAACAAATTACAGTGCAACACCGGATACAAATCGGGTAGTTGGTCTGCTCGGATCCCTAAATTATGAGTCTCAGTTGGAATCTGGGTTCGGGGCGTGTGGCATCCCTCCCCTGTATTTATGTAGTCTTCTTAATTGTATCAATGATTTTCTTTCTTCAAATAACAATAGAATTTGTCTTGTTTCTTCAAACGCCTTTCCGATTACCCACATATTGCAAATCCATCATATATGTTAGGTTAGCTATAAATAAAGAAAAATATTGACAATAGCACATAGTTATCAGAACCGGACCGGAAGCTGAACCGGTCAAGGCTCCGGTTTCCGGTTTTTCGGTCGAACCAGCGGTCCAAATCGGTTTGATCATCGGTTCAATTATATATAATTATTATGACATATAAGAGTTAATAAGTTAATTATTGAAATTTTGATATGATAATTGAATAATCTGGTGGTATAAATGTTTGCCTTACTCATAGCAAGCTTAGGTTCGAGTTCTGGCTTCTACGAAAAAAATATTTTTTAAATTTAGTTTAAATCCACTTTCATAACAAACTGGTTCATATATCCGGTCCGGTTCACCGGTTTCATTAAAAACCAGCCGATTCACCCGGTTTTATCCGGTTCGGGATGCATCCCGATAAAATATACATATCGGACCGGTACCTGGTCCAGTTCGCGGTCAAACTGGCCGGTCCAGTCCGGTTCTGATAACTATGCAATAGCAAGCAATAGCAGCCAGCCATCGACTCTAAATTCAGTAAAGAGAAGTAACATTTACATTTGGTTACCAATGACAAATAAAAATTCAATCATCAAAAGACCAGACCATTAGGCTGTGTTTGGTTTAAGGAAAATTGAGTGGAAAGGACAATTTGAGGGAAATTTGAAAAGAAATGGAATCCTTGAAGGATTCCATCTAATTTTCCTTTGTTTGGTTTCATAAAGAAAATGTCAAGGAAAATTGTTGGAAATCAATTTCATTTTCCATATCATGGAAAGTTTTATGAAAAATAGATAGAAAAATATTAACATTTTATCATTTCATACATTGAATTTGATGAAATACATAGAATTTGTTCAAAAAATGATTATTTGTTTAAGATACATTGAACTTGTTTAATATATGTAGAATCACATTTTCCATCCAATTTTCCATCTAATTTTCTTTCCCTCCTATTTTCCATCTAAACCAAACAATGAATTTTACTAATTTTCCATCAAATTTTCCTTTCCACCAAATTTTCCCTAAACCAAACACAGCCTTAGAGTGATATACAAAACTTCTTTCGACCCAACCTACAACTTTTGAAGAATGATATCTGAATGACTTGTACAATTTTAACAAAACAGATGATTACATTAATGTTTTGATACATGATTATGATTCATGAAGCACATTAGAGGTTAAAATACTCTTGTTCTTTATATAAGCTAGTGGGCATATGTATGATTAATACTGTATTTGAAGCTTTAATTAAAAACAATCTGAATGTGAAACAACTAAAAAAGTAAGCCAATTCAGCATAATGATTGCTTTAAATTGAATGACAGTGATGACTCTACCAAATGAATATTATGTATGCTTATATGGAGATTTATAGTGGATTAATTACACTAGTGTTTTAATAATATCAAAAAATTATATCACATAGTATAAAATAACAGCACTGATAACAAACAAGAAGCATCTCAATAGTCAATCAAAATTAAAACCATGAGGAAATTAAGCTACGAAAAAACTTAACCCATAAAATTTTAATTTCATTTCAAATATACTCACATACAAAAGCATCAAACATACTCATGTCAAAAGATGAAACATCTCTGTAATCTTTATTCAGTTGAATAAAAAAAATGCTGTGGAACATAATAAAATGTACAATAATTTGTTCGGCACTTACGATGACACAGACCGAGCAAGCACCGAGAGTAAGCTTGTGCTTGTGGTCGTTCTGCTAATATTGGTACAAAAAATTTAAAAATAACAATTCCAAACTAAATCAACACCTCTCATAAACCATCGAAGTAAAATGAGTATCATGTAATTGATTTAGATGAATGATACTGATGATTTTTTCTGATTTATATATTTTGAGCTTAAGGCGATACACTATGTTGCTGTACTCCAAAACCAGAACTGGATAAGGGGAAAATGTACATACTGGTATTTAATTTCAATAACGAAGTTGTAAAATTTTTACCAAGACACAATATAACTTCTTAGCATGAGCAACGACAAAAGCGAACTACGAAAAGTAAAACTTTTGATTTAATCATGCGGGAGGCGGAGGTGAGGTGAGAGTTGGAGCTTATGAATTTGGGAGACTGGAGTCAATGATTCTGATTTTATGCGACGGGAGGCACACCTTCTAGTATTAACGAACAGACATGAAAGTCAATTGTGAAGATAAATAAGAATAACTACCAAAGGGAGAATGACAGCTTCTGATTACACCAAAAGGAGATGAGGCGGGGGAAGGAGAACGACAATGCACAAAGCCAATGAAATGTACTAAGATTTTTTTCTTAAATGATTCTGATTGTTTCTAATTTAATCGGACATTTATAGGTATTATAACAAGTATGGTTTGGATTAATTTGGTTTGGTTTCATCTATAAATCAAAACCAAACCAAATTGATTGGTTTTTGATATTTAACAAATTGAAACCATCTATTTAACTTGTAAAACCGAATCTTAGCTGTATTATCTCCTTCCTTAAGAGGAAAGCTTGGTTCATCTTGAAAAATCACAAACATGATAAAAATGGATGGATAAATCTTTTATGTGCTACTCATAATATTACTTAGATTGTGGCCTCTGTTCTAGCTCTTGATGGATTCTTGGTGCTGCTGTCTTTCGGTAAAGGTTGGCCTGGTTTCGCTTGATTCGTTGTGTGTTGCGGCTGTAGCGGCTCCTTTGCTCTTCCTTTCGTGGAGCTCTCTGCTAGTTTTGCAGGCTCTTAGATGTTTCAATTGTTGCTCCCATGGCTGAAATAGCTCTTGGTTCTTTGGTCCTCTTTGTAAGGTGTGTTATAGATTGTGCCTGTTTTTTCTTGTTATATCTCAAGTGTGTCTTCTCTGTTTAGTTTGATCTTTTGCTCCTACTTGGATTTTTGTTGTATTAGTTCGTTTGTGCAGCTTTGTCCCTTATTGCAGATTGTCTTTATTTCCCCTATCGGGACTCCTTTGATTCAATAAATTTATTTCAAAAAAAAAAAAAACCAGGCAGAAGTGAAAACATATAGACATGCTCATTTTTGGCCTTCATGTTTCATTTTTGTGTTGTTTTTACTATAAATGTTTACAAATGTCAAACTTGATGTCACTTCTCTCAAATATCTCCCGAATTTGGAGTATTTCGCCACAAATATTACAACACTCAACCTCATTCTACTAACCACTCACTTACACGACTAAATGTAGTATAGAATATATCTTCACTTTCCCTATGTAACGAAATAGAAAAAAAATTGCCCAAAAAATCAATCTGAATCCGTTGTTTGTAACAAGTAATGGAAATCTGAGCGCTGTCTCAGGAATTGTGGGGGTTCCATATCAGAAAAGCTGATTCCTGCTGACTTGCCGGACATCTCTTCCAGTGAGAAAGGTATGCTGCATTGACACAAAGGAAGGTTAATGTACTGTTGGGTCAAATTGTCAATGCTTAATGTACAACTTTCTCAAATATACAACACCAGTTGTGTTTACCTTGAATCAACATCTAGTAAGAAAGAGCTGTTCGGCAAACTCACTGAATCTTCTGCCACTACAGTTCTTATCTTGCTTATAACCTGGATTATCCACACGAAGATTATGAACTAAGATACTCAGCATGTAACTAATGCAGGAGAATTTTCCATACTAGGGGGCAAATACTTAATGTGTTTTCTAATATTGGACGAAGCATATACTGCTCAGCTGGAACAGATGAAGATGCCCACGAGTTCAGTAGTGTCTCAGTCTTGAGCATGATTTGGAATTCACTAATTTCTATGTTTTTTTGTCCATCTATATATGCTGACTCCACTAAGTGAAACATTATTTCGCAGGGGAAAAAAGGGGCCTACTCGGAAGTCACAGGCAAAGAGAAGAATTACCTCGGGAGGTAATCCGTGAGTACCGTACTTGTCATCGCAAAACATGGTTCCAATGCGATAAATCTGAGGAAGGCTCAACATCTGTGAAGCAAAACACCGAGTTTAAGATGTTAACACCTCTAAATTTCAAATTCTACGCCAGATGACCGAGTGTAAGAGTATTACTAAGCTGAACTGTGATATCTACATCTGAGTTAATTTGCACGAGATCACAGATTTTGCATCAAGCTAGCTAATATGTCGTCTTCTTCTTCTTCTTCTTCTTTTTTCCTTTTATATTCCAGTCTAAAGTATTAAAAACTACGTGCCTCTTGGTACTTCTATAAACTGGCCAATGATAGACTAGAATGATGGCAAGCGAAAAAGTAAGGCTTTCATTGTGAACCTACAGAGTTGATAAAAGGCAGCGTGACATTACCGGGCAGAGATTGTTTGTGATATCATCCAGGGATAAATGGGTCTTCTGATGCAAAACCTGGATATTGTAGCAGTTAAATATCCTTCCATTTTAGTCAAAGAATAGGTCAACTGGAGTTTGCATTCAGAGTTTACATACCAGGAAGCCGACAGCTTCTCGTATGTGTAGGAGGTTATCCCAGGATGAGCCAACATACTGTTCACAACACAATAAAAAAAATTGTGAGCAGGGCAAAAAACTAAATAACTTTCATGATTTTGCCTCATTCCTTCCAATTTAGCATCAGGCCCTGAAGGACTCTACCTCGCTTGTAGCTTTAGCACACCACTGTTCTATTTCGTGGAGACCAGAATTTAAGTATTCTCCATTACTAAATGAGCAGCACTCTCGCCGAAGCAACAAACTGCGAAACCATTGCAAGATCATTGTTTGATCTACTGCTTATGCTGTTGACCCTTTTGTAGCAAAATTTTCTATACATGTATATGATAGCTTACCTGTTGAAAAGTTGAACGTTAATGAACGAAAACACTTGGCTGAAGATGTTGCGAGTGATCATAGCAGGAACCTAAAAAATTACAAAAGTGGACAAGCATAAATGATATATCATAAACATAATGAATGTACAGGTGAGCAAACAGGAGTCAAGAACCGATACTTACATGGTTCTCATTCAAAATACCAAGGGTATTATCAAGATGGTTGACAATGCTCTGCCAATGAATAGTAGATGCGTGCTGTTTAGCAGCTATGCTTGAATGGAGAGTTTTAGATGATCCTCTTATGGGCCGCGATCTAGAAGACCTTGGCATCTGTTAATAATATTTGAACCTATAATCAGTGTACTGCCCTTGTGTATAGCAAATTTTCATATAGAAACATGTACCTGTATACACAAGGCCAGGAATGGGCTGATATCTTTCTTCAAGTTATCACGAATCGTTCCATATATTTTTTCCACAAAGGCTCTTAAATGTTGCTTAAACAGTAAGGCAGGGTATTTTGCATCAACTTTTGAGCGAGTACTTTTTTTCGCCAACATTCCGCTGTATCCATTTGAGATTCTCATACCAGGAGGCGATGAGCGGATTTCCTACTTGCAGAGATTCATAGTGAGAAGCTAAACACAGTCATTAACTACATTACCCCAAATGGTCTTTCAGAAACTCACTTGTGCCATTCTCCCGAACAAGGTTGTTGGAGAGCCTTGGTTCCGTTGTGAAGCCATGTAAGGTGCGTTGCTGGTCTTGACAGTACTTTGGAGAAGATACAGAAGGGTCGAAATTGATGTTAACCAATATGCTAGATCGCTAATATTTTCTTGAACCTTCAAGATAAAAGGTCATGTTATCTCTCTGTTAATACAATTTAGGTATGCTTATCAAAGGCGTGGATGGTAACTTGATCAAATGCATCTGCAAACAAAATGCAACAGGAGATACTTGAATCAAATCTGAAATTTGCTGCTTTACCTCTATGGCTGATCGAATGGCAAGAGTTATCCGGTCAAAAACAGGAGTCCTCTCAGTTTCAAATGATCTCCAGTGAAGAAGAGTTTTAAACACCATGCAGGCAGCCACAGGTCTGTTCTTATCAAACTGTTTATCTTCAACGAGATATTGGATCAACACATCAAGATTTTCCTGAATTCGGATAAGCAAAAACATTAATGTATGTTCTGCAGAACCAATTGAGTTAAATATATGTGGCGACTGTATGATTTTTTTCTTTTTCTTTTATTTTCATCAGGGCTTTTACTTCTAGTAGCATACTTGTTGTCTGTCTGTCAAAGAGTGCTGTTTCATCAAGACATTAGAACGAGGCAGTGTCTCCTACAAAAAAAAAATACTCATTCAATATTCATATGTCTTAGCTAATAAGATCTAATGCACATCAACTATCAATGAGCAAGCAAAAGCAGTAAAATGTAGCAAGAATACGTTGGCTGAGTGATGGCTCTTTTCCTCTTTCAGAATTCCATTATCAGGATAGCCGTTATCAAACATCTGGACAAGTTTTTAAAGATAAGCACAGCAAGAAAAAGGACCAGTACAAAACAAGCAAAAAAAAAAATGCATTACCTTATCATCAAAAGGACTTTTTTCATTCACAGTTTCAGAAGGTATTCGGTTGGGCATAGTTTGTGAAGGTATTCTGTCAGGAATCACAGCATGGGCCATTGCTACCTTCATTTTATGCAGAATCTCATTTTCTGATTCCAATTCCACAATCTTGCTTTTGAGTCTATAAATATATAATTTAGTTATTAGATACAACAGAAAACAGCATGAGCGACAATTTTTGATAGTGATGTCTTACATTTCCATTTCTTCATAGAGATCCTCGCTTGAGGATGTTACTATAGCCTGTTGTCGTAGAATCTGATTTTCAGATTCAAGATTGGACAAATTTGATTCTAGTCTGCAAATTGTAAGATTATTAGAAAGCAGCAATCAAACAAACACTTCTTACAGAATCTATGTGTGTACAACCTCTCGATGATCTCTTGGAGTTGTAACGATTTTAGTTGAGCTTTGTCTGCCTCTTCAAGCATTAACATGCGGCCCTTTTCAGCCTCTTTGCACCTTTCGTTGAGTTCTCCAAATTGGTTTCTCAGCTCGGCTATTTCAGACTGCATGAACAATGAGTAGAGAATAAGTTGGAGGTAAAATATGTGTATGGGAAAATACTATGTGGGGGCCCCCTAGCAATAATTGAAAAATTAATCTCGCCCTTTCATGAATTTTGGATTAATTGTAGTAAATGAACGTGTTCAACTAGAGTTCATTTGGGCTTAAGGCCTACTAAAATTCATTATTTCAATGATAATAAATCAAGAGCTACGATTGAATTATTATATCTCATAATAAGAGGTTTCTCACCTCGGTTTATTTATAATACAATTACAGTGTGAGGTTTGCATGCAAGAGTCACTTACTGTGTGAGCTGGGATCTAAATCTTAACATCCGCTATGATCAATAAATGACTAAGGGCTTCAATAAAGTTTATTATGGGTCTCTAAGTATAACGAGGTCCAGTGAATTTCTTATTAAACTGAGACCTAGAGTAACTATTACTTTAAGCCTCTTCATTAATAAACATTCCGCTAATCAAGGGGTATATGTATAGCAAATATCTTGTGAAAATTGTATGGTTAGTGAGGCTGCGAAAACAAACCAATATCGACTGAATTCCAGCTTAATCACTAATGTCCATGGTCCTTAAGAAAGTCTTGTTTTCGATATGAATTCCATCGCAGCACAATGAATTCAGTAAATTGCACTCCTTATGATGGGATTTTTAGAAGGTCCATTTTCGCTATAGTGAATTATCAGTTCATTTGATTTTATTTTTGAGATATAGAGAATACTTTAAACTACCAAATTCAACACACAAAGATATGATTCAGTGAGTACACTTTAATCTGACGGACTTTAGACGTTATGAACAATACAATAGATTCCAGGAATTCCAAAAAGTAGACTTCAGTGAAATCTGTCGTAGTGTTCTTGTAGTCAATTGCCCTATTCAGAACGTCCATTTTCACGTGATAAGTTTTATAAAAAGACGAAGATGGATTTTCTGGTGTTTAAATCGCACAACAGAATTTACTGTCAAAGATGTACTATGGGTGTCCTTCATTTTTACGATCTCACTAAACATAAAAATTTTCAGCTGATCCACATTCTATAAATGAATGCATGTGAGGGATGATCATTGACATGTAAATAGACTTTGTGAGCGTGCATATTTGCTAAGGATAAGACTACAAATGTCAAGAGGTAAGCAAGCAGGTGTATGTTGCACCACACAGCACAAATTAACTGGAATATAAAAGAAAATATACCCATAATAAAGTTTGATATTTTACCTCTAACTCCTTGGTGTAAATCCTTGCCAACTCTAACTTTGATTCATCTTCAACTGGAACCTCCTTAATCACTGGAGGAGCTTGTGCAATGGCAATCTTCGCTGCTTCTTTTTCCTGAATGATCGCCTCATGAGCTTGTTTTAGGTGTCCTTGCAGTTCATTCAAATCTGATTGCAGCTTCACAATCTCTTGCTGTTTAGCTTCCTCAAGATCAATCTTGGAGATGAGAGCATCATTGGTAAATTCAGAATGATCCATATGTAATCAATATACTATGAATATGGAGGATTTTATTTATTATATAAAGAACCCAATTTGGTACCCTGGCATGCTTTTCAAGTTCTAGTCTCCATGACAGCTCTTCGACACGCTTTTCCAGCTTATCTTTAGCTTCCTTAAGAGCCCCTGTTTCTCTTGCAGCCTGTATTGCCAAAGATTTGCAGCTTAGGTAGGACGAACTACTACTATATTATCATTGAAATTTATCACAACCAAGAGAAACGTAAACTTACCATTTTTAGCTTTTTCAGCTCCTTTCTTCCGAGTTTTCCTCTCCAGAGGCACTGAATAGCAAGAGTTAGTTTCTTTTTTTGTATATATGTCTTGAGAGCTTGATGTCTTCGCCATTCAGTCTGGACATAGGAAAAATAACAAATAGTTTAAATTTTCACCCAGTACTATAAGCGACTAAAATGACATTTTCTAATGCAATCTGTAAGAATCCTTGCAGGTACTTTGCTCTCGTTTTTTTTTTGGTAAATAAATGTAAAGCAACTAGTAGATCATAATGGTTCTATTACCTGAATAATCGCAGCTGCCTTGGTTCTTCTCTTGTGTGCATACTCATTTCGTGCTGCCATGGCTCTCAGCCCAGTCTGAATCAGTAATACAGCTCCCTGCAACTTTGTGTAAGATTTTCTTGCTTGGTATGCCCGTGCATGTTTTTGCACATAAATTGAGGCGGCCTGTCTTCTCATCTGTTCGTACAGCTTACGCGCTAGGAGTGCTGTGAAGCAAAATAAAGAAATCAGTCATCTAGGCTTCAAAAATATGGTCCTCCCAATACCGTAGACCATATATTCTAAACATTTATCCAAAGAGGTTAAAATGAGTCAATTTATTTTATTAATGATACCGTGAAATGAAGTAAATTATTTATATCTTGTTCAGATGAGTTTGTATAAATTCTAGTTTGTGAAGAGCCCAGTTTACGTATGAGAAACCTCTGGATATGATACAGGAATACTTTAAGAATGTATAAAGAATAAAGAAACCTCTCCAGTGCTTCTGCATATGAATCGCAGCTCTCCGCATAGCTATGAACTCCTTTCGGACGAGATACGTCCTTATCTGCCTCTGGATGCGCTTAGCAGCATTAGCCAGGATTTCTGTTCGACGAGCATCCAGCTGAGCCATCTGTCCGGCTCTAAGAAATACTTTGGTTTTTCCAATCTAAATGAAGTATCCAACAATAGAGACTCAGAAAAGGCTAAATCATGCATATACAGCCGATTATTTCCCTCTGGCATGAAGATGTACGGCCTACCTGATAGCCTATCAAACCCATTTTATCACATATGGCAGCACATGCAGATTTCTCATCACATCTGGGAAAAAAAGATTGTTGGGTTATTGTCAAGCCAAGATGCCTCCAGGAAGCTACAATATAACAAAATAGAAGGGAAAAATAATTTTAAGGTGGAAGCTCCTACGGAGATGGCCTTCTCCAACACTTCGGATGTAGAAGGATGCAGTAATAATTTATGGTTTTTATTTCATACCCATCCAAAACATCGGGATACAGCATTCCAAAACGTTCAAGGAACTCATCAAAAGTTCTCTTCGTTGGGTACCCTGCGCAACTGATTCGAATCGCCTCCAAAACACCCTTGCAATAAACAAAAAATTTATCATCAGTATAATGAATTTGTAGGCCACATAATTATTTGAAAACTAGGGAATATTTAACTTACCCCGCATCTTAACTGGTTCAAGACATTGAAGTTCTCAAAAATTCCCGGCTTCAGAACTGTGTTTGGTTTTACACATCTGATGTAGTGTGGCTCCGTCGTGCTCAGTGTTTCCATCAAAGACTGCAGTTGTTGCTGGAATTGCAACATTATCATTAGAGTTAGGATTTTCTTAAGGTCAGACTAGCAAGTATTGCTTCATTTAAAGAGCATCTAACACACCTTAAAGCGGGTGCCAATGGAAGTGAACTTGGACTGTTTTGATGAGTCCTCACTTTGACGAGGGAAAAGATTTGCAACAAAAGGACATTCAGAAGCATCAAGTAGAGCTTGATGCTCAGCCACAACATAATCTTTGTTTTTGTCCAGGAAATAATCAGCTTGATAAGTTACCTGTTCAAATATTTTTTTCCCTTAAGCGAGCAATCATAATTATGCAATGACTATTGACAGCTACAAAGACTGCACTTGTACTTACATCCCCGGCGTAATGATTGATAGTGAACGCTGTTCGAGCGAGTTTAGGTTTGCTAAATCGCTTGTGTGCTTTATAAGTTTGATACAACTTTTGAGCAAACGTCTCATGAGTAGACCTAGGAAACATACTGTAGAAGAGGATGATTAAGTTGCGGTGTCTGATTTTATTCAAATGCAAAGCTAACATTATCACTTTTGGGAAAATGAATAAGAAAAAATATTGATTGCAAAACCCTTCCCCAGGATATCAAAAACAAACAGTAATTATTAAATGAAATCATACCAGGCTTCATCAAGAAGAGCAATTATACCACCAGGTTTCTGGAGGAAAATAAATTATATATCAAGGTTTTGGGCAAATGGTTGTCAATGTGTTATGGACTCTTCAAGAGTTATTACCTTTTCAATAAGATCAAGAACGTCTTGGTTATCAACGAATTCTACGTAACTCCAATTTATTTCCTCTTTTGTGTAGTCTTCTTGCTCCATTTTGAAAACATGCTGCATAAATTTCTTTATGAATTACAACATGCATTTGGATGGAAAACTATATGCTCAGTAAAATTACAATACCTGATTGAAATGTTGCTGCAACTTCTCATTTGTGAGGTTGATGCAAAGCTGCTCAAAGCTGCATGACGGATAAATAATTGGTCCCAGTAATCAAAAGACAACATAACTTCATGACAGAACTCCAACCTGTTTATTTTGAAACTCTCAAAGCCATAAATATCAAGCACTCCAATCAAACTGGCTGCATTAGGGTCCTGACCAATTGAGCTATTTATCTTATCTACAAGCCTGTGATATTCAATATTTCAATGATTGAAGAATGCATTAGAAAGTGAAAGTGCGAGATGAACACATAAGAAGTTGATCTTTAGGGGAATGTGAACTATACCAATCAAACAGTCTAGAATAAACAGTTTTTGCCAAAGCGTCACGACTTAATGCTGCTGCACCAGGGTCTAGTGGCTTAGTAATTTTTCCATCCGGAGTGACTATGACACGTTTGCAAAGTGAATCTTCAAGTAACTTTTCATTCGACCTAGTATATTGACATCAAATAGTGCACAATAGTTAAGACATGATAGATAAGTCGCCACCAATGAAGTCGATATGAAGCTCAATGTAAGTAGATACTATAGGGAGATGCATACAGGAAACTAAATGTGAGAAAAGGCTGTAAAAGTTGGGGTTTGTTGCATGAGATTTATGCTGTAGAAGAGCATGGACAGTAGGCAGTGGTTCTCATTTGAGAAGTTTAACTTAACTTAATGAATAAAGATTCTTCTCACTTAAAACAAAGTAGATACTAACTTGAATAGTTCAGCAGCGGTGCGGAGATGGTAAACTGATTTTTCATCTTTCAGTTGTGAAGAATCAATCTCTTTTCCTTTGACAAATTCAATATTTCCAAGATGGAGAATAGCAGCCACTACACGAAATATAGCATCCTATAGGAACAGGTTAATAAACTATTTTCAAGCAAAAGCTGAATCAAATTACAATTCAAACCAGTGATGCAAGATGAGACAAAAACCTGCTCATCAGAAGTGATCCCTACAATGTCCATAGCATTTCTGGTCTCCAGGTATTCTTTTGCATCATTTACATATGGCACTTCATAGCAACTTGTTTGGTTTAGATAATGAAACATCCGTGGGTCTCCTAACTTGAATCTTTTAATATCCTGGATCACAGGCTCACACGGATGGCATCATTGAATGTGGTCCCTAACTGAAACAGATATTAAAGGCAACAGGTAATAAAATTAATGCTACCTCTGGTGGTGCTGCACAGAGCATGTAGAAGATGTGGTAATTTCTCTCCGGATCAGAGATTTGGCAGACACGTGATCTTTCAAGAAGATATGTACGTATTGCAGCTCCAGAAATTTTCCCTTTGTTATCAAACTGGATTTCTACAAACTTACCAAAACGACTGGTAGAGCCATTCAGCAACATAATGCACATCATAATAGTTAGCAATGCAAATGAAACAACTGAAGGAGGGAAAAAAAAACCAGTTGCAAACACAAGTCATCCATAGTCATCACCTGGAATTGTTGTTTTTCACAGTTTTGGAATTTCCGAAAGCTTCCAGCACTGGATTGGACTGCACAAGTTAATTAGTAAGGATTGAAGTTCACTTGCTTTTATGGAGTTAGACATAGTTATTACGTATATCATCTAACCTCCAGAACTTTCTGCTCTACAGATCTTCCATCATTTGTAGCTCTACCGCCCATAAATGCAAGGTATCTCATCAGCATTTTAGTTGTCTCCGTTTTACCTGCTCCACTTTCCCCACTAACCAAGATGGATTGACTGCCCTGATCATTTATCATAGCTCTGAAATTAAAAGAGACCGTTAGCACATAATGGGCCCTGCACTAGGCGACGTTATCAAGATTTTAAGTAGTAGCTGGCTGCTTCCATAAATTGATAAAATTTTAGCGGCCAGCGTTGCACCTGTAACAAGCATCGGCTACAGCAAAAAGATGTGGACTTAGCTCCCCAAAGGCAGCACCTTTATACTGCTGCATCATATGAACATCATACAAGTGTGGCAGTCTTCGAAATGGATTGACAGCTATCAGAATGTTTCCAGTGTATGTCTGAAATAGCAATATGAGTAGTGAGTCGGAGAAATCCTGAACATTTCACTACCCTTGCAATGTTACATTTCGGCTTTGTGCTAGGTGCCACTCACGTATATTTCATTCAAAGTAAACCGAGAAGCAAGATTCTGCAGCACTCCTGGCTCATGTAGGTAAGCCAATTTTGTCATATCATCAACACCAGCCGGAGGTGCTTCTGTGTCTTTCGGGTATACGCTCGAAACATCTGCTTGTATCTGAAAATATATAAAGGACCTTGATTTCATTTCAGTGTCAACCACATCAAGAACAAGTCAGCACTCAACAGGCCAGTTTGCACAAGTTTAATGGTCAAATATTCTGTCACATAGATGGCAATGAATTGCAACTTCTTATGCATTCATTATAGGCAGATTTGGAAAATGGAGTTTCCAGGGCTTACGGTTTTTCCATTAGATGTAAGAATTGTGGCATTTGTGCTTTTGATTTGAGTAACTTCTCCATCAATCCAAGCCTCCTCGGGATCCTCAGCCCACACCTGTGATCCCACTATGATGTTTACAGGAGTCCCCTGGAAAAAAAAAAAACACAGATGATCAGTTTTGCTGCCTTTTCTGATAAAACAACTTCAAGCAATGAGAGGAATATGCAGAAAGCCACTCTGATTGCTTACCATGACTGAATAACTATCTATATGAACATATAGTTCACAGATATACCAGACGAATCAGATGATTTTGAGTTTGTGCTACCTTTGTGTATCAGAGAAGATAGAGGGGAGATAAAGAGAGAAGTAAATAGGTGATGATCGAACACAAAAGTGAAAAGCAAATGATGTGGAACAGAGTAGAGGGAAAACGAAAGTGGTGGGTAACTCAAAAAAAGAAAAAGGCAGCCATCCCTTGAAGTCACCACTCTTCCCCCATTAACTGTCAACATTCTCGGGCTCATTCCACCTTGGATGATGACTTGGAGGTAGCTACGAAAAGCCGAAAAGTCTAGTACCAGTACATGTAAAAGATTCAGGCTGCTAAATCTATAGTATACACTTGGGCCAGACCCTTCCTGAATACTCTCTCTATCATATTTTACTTTGTCACTTAATCGAAAATATTTATCCACTACTGCAATACATATTTATCATTTACAACAACAATTTTCGATTAATGGACAACATAGTGCATTAATTAATTCATTTTTTCCAATAACAATTTTCTCTCTCGTCTCACTCATAAGTACCATTTTCTCTCTATCTCATACTCCCTCTGTGCCGCATCTCAATCTCGGTACAGAGGAGAGAAATGGTTACCAAACATTAATTAAGGCTCAAAAATCAGGACAAAATCAATCAAGAGATATTAACTCCATCCTTGATCAACGAGTAATTAAGGGATATTAATATCTTCCTTAAAAGCTTACTGGTGCATATAAGCAGTCTCAGAAACATATAGACATGGAAATTATCTTAACAGTAAGAGACTGTATTAATGAGATGGGTGTGAGCGGTTTACAGGGGTAGGAAATTTTACATAACAAGATGTTTCAGTCCTTTGAATTGAATGGTGGCTGGTGGAGAAAGATTTCAGAATCAAAGAAGGATGGCAAAGGCTGCTGACCAGAACAATAATCATCTTTTTTTTTTCAAACATTTATTTAAAAGGAGTGCTGGTCTAAATTGGAATACAACACCATCCTAACCAATTCTCAATTAGATTATTAAACAGAGGCCGGCATCAACAGCAGTGCAACAAATAAATAACTAATTGAAAAAGAAAAAGGTGCTTACACATCATATTCACAGTAGAATATATAACAAAGCACAAGTTGTCCATCATCGCCATCGCCATCGCCATCTATTTGGACGGTGGGCAAACTGAGGCCCACCTCCCCCATTTCCCAGTTTGGGTCACACATTTTGGATTCCGTATACAAAAACCTAGTCGACTCGACGGTGCCGGAATGTACCGACATCACGTGGGCATCGCATGTGGAAGCTTCTTTCTTCTTTGCTGTAAAAAAAAGAGACATGAGCTAATAATGATACCATTCCCACCACATTGTGAGACCAACTTTTGATTACTTAAAAAAAAAAAAAAACTTTTGATTGGTTAAATCAATGGCTGATCCAGTAGGTTAATGTTGTTAGAAATCTGGACAAAAAAAATTCAAACTATTATGTTTTCCATTTTTTTTGAAATTGCATATTTTTCTTATTTTATTACCCCGCCTCATCAATTATTTTATTTTTTATTTTACTATACTTATTCTATTTTTTTACTATTTTTTAACTCACACATCCAATCACATGTATTCGAAGTTCGAACTAGGCAGTAATAATTTCATCCTAAGTCCTAACCTGTCGACCACTCGATCAAAACTATGGTCGTACTTTTCAAAAATTGTTATTCACAATAGTGGTACTCTTAGGCTTTGTTTGGTTTAAGGAAAATTTGGTGGAAACGAAAATTTGAGGGAAAATAAAAAAGAAATGAAATTTTTGAAGGATTCCATCTAATTTTTCCTTATTTGGTTTCATTAGGAAAATGTCAAGGAAAATTGTTTGGAATTCATTTCATTTTCCATGATCATGGAAAATTTTATGAAAAAATATGTCAAAAATATCAACATTTCATCACTTCATACATTGAATTTGATGAAATACATTGAATTTGATTGAATTGATTTGTTAGAGATAAGAATTACATTTTCCATCAAATTTTCCACCTAATTTTCTTTCTCTCCTATTTTCTATCTAAACCAAACAATAAATTTCACTAATTTTCCATCAGATTTTCCTTTCCTCTCAATTTTCCCTAAACCAAAAACAGCCTTAGAAAATTTATTATCGCCAACAATAGTGATGACAACATCATGCTTCATTTAGCGGGTCTGTTTATGTGGCTTCCACATACTAAAAAAACCTTGTCCGAAATTGTGATTGCAACGCACATTAATAAAAATAAAAATAAAAATAACTTGGGGTCAAATTTACAAATGAAAATTTATAATTTGCGAAGCTAGCTCATTGGTCTTGTTGGGTGGGCTGGTCATCGTTAGATAAATAGATAAACACGTCGACTAAAGAAAAAACTATCGAAAAAAGAAACAATACAGAAGTGGCAACAGCTTACCTCAGGGGATCTCATTTACAACGCCTTCATAATATCAGAGAAGGTACGTACAAATATGGGAACTATTTACGTACAAAGGCTTAGAGAGAAAAGTAAAAAAAAAAATGAAGGCAAAAAATTGAATGGTCAAAGGCCAATACTAGTTTTCACGTTAAGACTTGACTGTATTAGTATGAAAGGATTCTATTTTTTCACATCATGCACTTTTATTGGTATGCTTCATTGAGATTTGGGAATGAACTTTGTGCATGCACGAAATCATGATTTAATTTTTGCTTTTACTTTTGATAAAATCCCTTTGCCGAGCTCCTCTTTCCTTACGAAAATAGACTTAATCTTGAGACTTGGAAACGAGCTTTGAGTCATAAGCCCGTGGATTAGCCCTTTGCTAGTATAGGCGGTTGGCGGGAGTGTTTTGTGTGATTGGATGAATGACTGGAAATTTCGATGTGTGATTTATGTTCTTGATTGAAATTTGGCTAGTCATTGAGATTGTTGTATTGAAATCTTTATGAGTATGAATTATGATGGCTTGTTTCACAATGTGAAATGCTTGACTTTAGTGACTTGTTCTTAATTTTTGAGTTGTGATTTCATTGTGATATTGCGGTTTTATTTGAATATTCATGCTAGAGTTTTAATTTTTGCAAAACTTTTGGATTTGTGGGTTATCCGGTATATGAAAACCCTCACGAGACTATAACTCGTCCACTAGGGGCACATAGGGATTTAAAGGCTTGATGCATATGCTAAATGCATCCGTGATTCCTACGAAAGTGAGTTAGGATTTTATTTTTATTTTCTTAGGAGTAGTATTAATCTAGCCAACAATGAAGAACAGTTTTTATGAATGGGAACGAACAAAAATATTTTTCATTGCATATCATTCCATTCATTGCACTCTCATACTAATAAGTTATATTGTTCGGGACGAACAAACTCTAAGTGTGGAGTATTTTGATAGGCAATAATTTACCATATTTTATGTACTTATACTTATTATATTTGAGTTGTTTTCTAGTGATTATAGGTAATTTATATTTAATTTTGTTTCTTGTATGTTAAATATGAAGAAAAGTGATTCCAGAAGAAGAAAAGTACGAAAATGATAAAAATTGGGTCAAAATTAGAGAAAAATACAAATTAAGGAACCAATTTGTAAATCCACCAAACTTCAGGGGTCAATCCGTAATTAAGAGAAACTTCAGGATTCAATATGCAATTTAGGAAAATTTCAGGGACCCAATCTTAATTACCAAAAGTTATGGGGCCAAATTTTAAATATGCAAAACTTCAGGAGCTGGATTGTAATTTCTCAAAATTTGGGGGCTAGCTTGACAACTGGTGGAACGTCAAGGACTAAAGTGTAATTTTAAAAAGTTAGTTAACCAGAGTTGACCGAGCTGACTTTGACCAGTATGACCAGGTTGACCAACTTTGACTGGTGAAGAATTATTGTTTCCTATTTTGATTTGGGCCACAATTATCGTCCTAAAGCATATATGATTTCTACTACAGGAAGACAAATCAACAATAAATAAGATATCTGAGCTCAAACCTTAACAAGTATGACATCACACCACATCTTCCTGCAAAAAGGGTCAGAGGGACGAATTCCGTTCATAGTTGGAGCTTTAAGAGACTAAGTTTCCCTCTATCATTCTTGTTTTACTTTCATAATTATTTTATGATTATTATTTCAATTATGCATAGTGATTAGTCGTCTCTGTCCTAGGATTCTATGGATCCTAGGTTGTGTGTAAATTTAACTTTTCATGTTTATTAATTAAGTATATTTTTAATTCATATTGATAGTGCTTCTTTGAATGTTATTGCGTATGTTCATACGCCTTTATATTGTCATGCGTAGTTATTCAGAGTTTAAATACTCATGTTTTAAGAACTTAGTTTAGGATATAATCGATTACCCTCTAAGCTAGGATATTCCATCCCACGAAGACCAGAATCGGGATGGGTTGAATATTTTACTTAGTTATAGTGAATGACCCTAGTCAACCGAAGACCAGAATCGGGAGTTGGCCTAGGAATATTGAGTAGTTTATTTATCCTGCTGCATGTTTAGGAAATATTAGTGTATCACTCATTGACTAGTATTTGTGAGCTACGAAGACCAGAATCGGGAAACAACACAATACGAAATCAATTGTAGTCAATAATTTACTGCGTAGGAACACCCAGAAGTCGGACTTGCATGTGAATTATTGCGTGATACGCCGTATTATTGAAATTGCATGATTTAGATGATTAATTTGCGCCTGAATCACATGACTAGTTTTGCATGCAACCTAGGTGAAGTAGATCTTAGGATGTTTATCTTCTCTGTTCGATTCTACTTCTGTGTCATTATTTTCAATTTTAATTCTTAATTAATTAGTTTCCAATAAATTCCACTCACTCGTCTAGAATTGAATAGATATTAATTAGGTTAGTAGCGCCTAGTAAGCCGTATGCTCCTCTTGGTTCGACTCGGTACTTACCGATTTTATTTGACTGCAGTGATCCCTAAAACATTAATTGACATCTATATACGGTCAAAAATACGCACTGTCAAGATCGTACATTTTACTAAGTTTTGTTTCTAACATGAATTTATCCTTAAAAGCGATGGTCAACATATTCACAATTTAATAACCTGAACTACGCATTTTGATATTGATTACTTCTTTCCTTCTAAATTCTTTTCTTTCTTAGTAGATTCCAAACCACTCAAAATCCCCAAAAAAATTTTATTTTTGTTTTTCACCTATCCATATAGATTTTACCCTGACTTATCACTTACTAGTATGGTTAGAATTTTATTTTCAAAACACTCACAATGACGGTGTCATCAGTTGCTCAATGTACACTTTTTCATTCAATACTAACCATTCAATAATACATATTACATATACATTTGAAAGAGTCCCATTTATTTTGTGTCTAAAGTTTAATCAGGAACTTGAGGGTATCAATTCTTACAACTGGCACGTACACAAAATCAAAGTCGATTCCTTGTCTTTGCTTATAACATTTGGCATTACCTTGTAATTCTTAACTTTTCATTCGTAATTTGTTTTGTCTCATACACCCATTTAACATTAATTACTTTATGCCTTTTTGAAAGACTTATTAGCTCTCATGTATTATTTCTTTGTATGAAAGGAGTTTCCACATTCATAACATCCTTCCACATTCATGATTCACATATTGATATGAGGTAGGGTCACATTATACCATCAAATTGATAGATGTCAGCCAGACTTTGTGTTTTTGATGGTGCTCCTCCTAAATTACTTTTGTTATTAGGATTACTTAATTCTGTAGTATATGATCCTTGAGACATAGACTAAGGAATTGATGTAGGATTAGGATCATCATTTTTATTATGTTCTTCCACATTTCTATCTTTATCTCATCATTATAAAAGAATAAATCAAGCATTGTAGTTTTTTCGGTGTTCCATATCTAGTAATCTCCTTCATCAAACTAAACTTCACTTTAAATGATAAATATTTTTGTTTATGAATTTTTTAATTTGTATGCCTTGCTTTATTTATCATATCTAATATAGATGCATTTCTCACTTTGGTTATCTAATTTCTTCCTCCTATTGTCATAAACATGTGCCTATACAATGCACCTACAAACATAGAAGTCCAACCTTTGTCTTGCCACCACTCCAAGCTTCATTGGGAACCTTAAACTTTGAATCTTAGAAATCGACTGAACAAATAAATTGCATATAAAATAATTTCATCCTAAAATGTTCATGCCTAATGTTTTCACTTAACCATGCCTTGTGTCATATCTACGCATATGCGTTTTTTTCTTTTCATCGCTCTATTTTATTGAGGCATGTATGCAGCTCTCAATTGATGAACAATTCTATGCACTTTATATAATTTATTGAAAAGTTTGGAGGTAGACACATGTCCTTTTTGTGATTCCAAAACCTTCAAATTTCCACATGCTTATATTTTTGCCATTGCCTAGAACTCCAAGAACTTATCAAGAGCTTATGACTTTGTCCTAGTAATAAACACCTACATTTTTCTACTAAAACCAACGATGAAGGTACTGTAGTATCAGCTACCGCTAAGTGATGATATACTGAACGGAACACCAATATCAATGTGAGCTTCAATGGTCTTTTGTCTCTCCATAAATTATAAGTTTTAAAACTATGTCTATGTTGTTTGCCTTTAACAAAAGCTTCACATAGTTGATCTGGTTGATCAATTTTGTGTAATCGTTCACCATATTTCATTTATATAACAAATTAAGGCCAAATAAAACCAATATGATCAAACGTAAAATGTCATAGCTATGATTTGTTGTCTTTGAGGACTATCTACATGCACTTAGTAGCCCTTTTTGAATTCAAATTCGTATATTAGCTCGCTTCAAGTTTTTTCTCAAGTTAAAATAACGGGTCTTCATCTGCACATCATAGCCATTCTTCATGAGTTGGCCCAAATTGATGATATTACTTTTGGAAGCCGATATAGAGTTAAATATCTTCTATGTACTTTTTCTCACCATTTGGTATGGTAATCAAGAGTTTACCTTTTCCATTAACATGAGTCGTTGAAGAGTAACCATATGCAACTTATCTCTACACCGATATGTCCAAATCAATATAGCACACTCCTTTTGACCACATATGTGGTTGCTAACTCCAGCATCAAGATAAAAAATATTTTTCTTGCATTTTTCATCACATAAATAAGTAAGAAAAATAGATGATTCATCAATCCTACCCTCGGATGCTTCAGAGAAATAATTTCTTTTCCTCTTAGGGGTAAACCCGCACTCATAAATGAAATGTTCATACTTGTTACAATAGTAACACTACACTTACCAACTCGCTGTTGATATTTTCTCTTCTCGATTATCAGAATCATGGTTATAATTTTAGTATTCTTCATTTGGTTGAGACCTTACATGAGACTAAAATATACGTCTTCGATCATCGTGTCCACCTTGATGGGAACCTCCATGAACACTATGATTATCTTGTCTTCGCCAATAGTTGTTACATGATTTGTTATGTTAAATGGAAAATCTGCTTTGCAAAGCATGATTATTACTTTTCACATAGTCTTGAGTTATCCTCATCTTGTGAACTTGAGAATATTCAATAAGCTTTTCTAATGAGATTTTTTATAAATATGAAGCTTCTTCAATTGCTGCAACTACATAAGTCGTAGAAACTTCTCCATTACTTTTACATCATCAGTGCTTTCTATATTTTTTTAATCTCATTTGTTAGTGTTTGCAAATGTGTGACATAACTTTTAATGCTTTCAGAGTTTAGCATCTTCATGGTCTCATTTATCCTCTAAGGGTTAGCGTCAAACTTTCGTAGTTTTCTCAATCTCTTGTGGAGATTATTGTAATATCTTACAAGTTTCTTTTGATATATTTACACTTGATATTTTCTTAAAAGTTGATTTGTCAACTCTTTGAAAAATTAATAACAACGTTTTCTTATCCCTCATGAGCATTTCCTAATGCACCTTTTCCTATAAATGTCAAGATAGTTCTGTTGCTGCATCATCTTGCAATACCCCTCTTTAGCGATATCTCATGTGTCTCGTGATACTAGAAGGCATTTCACTTGGATTGTTCAATTTTCATAATTATTTTTTGTCAACACGAGAATTTGTTGTGACAAATAATTTGTCATTATTCATTATATAATATAGCCTTATATCTTGTCATCACTTGTGGAAAATGTATTAGACCCACATTAAAATGTTAAGAATGAATAGCTGCTGCAATATAAAAGCGGCTACTTTGGTAAAATGAGTTTTTACCAGTGTTCTAAAAGGCGCTAGGCGGTCCTAGACGGTTGGCTTGGAGCCTAGCGACTAATCGGCTAGGCGGGGATTAGGCGGAATGATTAATCGGATGATTAGGCGGAGTTATATATATTAATAATATATTTAATAATTAATTATAAAATTATACCTATAAAATTTAATTTTATTTTAAAAATAAAATATATAAAATAATTAGGCGCTAGGCGGGGCATTTTTAAAACGCCCAGAGATTAGGCGGCCGCCTAGGCGGCCGCCTTTTAGAACAAAGGTTTTTACTGGGGAAGGAACCGTATTGCTTTAATTTTTATTTATCCTCTGTCTTGTTCTGTTTACAAATGAAACATTAGACTCCTTTCAAAGGAGACTCCCAATATTTAGGCTAGCTATTTTTTTTATTTTTTTGGGTATGGAAACTACGCATTGGTCTCTACCAAGTATTCATCCATTCATCTTCTGGGAATTTCTAATTTAATGGATTTATTATTTCTATTATATCTTTTAAAATAATGATAATAATAATCTAATATAATAATATTCTGGCGTCTGTCGCCCTCCCGAACCGAACTCGTTCGGTTCAGTTTCAAACCGGTCGATTCGGTTCAAAATCGATCGGTTCGGTTCGGTTTGAAATGTTAAAAAATTGTTCAGTTTGAAATGGATCGGTTCGGTCCGGTTTGAAATGTCGATTTAAAACCGGTCGGTTTGATTCGGTTTGAAATGATAAAAAACTGTTCGGTTTGAAATGGATCGGTTCGATCCGGTTTGAAATGTTAATGGTTTGATTACGGTTTCAAATTTTAAAAAACTGATAATTAATAATTTGATTTGACTTGATTTTTCTCGAACCGAACCCAACCTGTCGGGTTGACGGAAACCTTTCCTAGTATTAAATAATAATCTATCATGCAATATTCTTGATGTCGGTATTGGTCAGCACGAGAATCGTTTGATTACTGATTCGAACCGGATGATAAAATTTGGATTTGGATGGTATCCCCCAAAATTCTTCGTTGAAATTTAAATTGGCTCTAAAAAAAAAGTATATTTCTTCGAATAATAATAATAATAATAATAATAATAATAATAATAATAATAATGAATAATAAATTTGTAATAGTTGACACAATTTGAGTGGAATAATTCTGAAAAACAGAGAGTAAGAGAGAAGAGATAACATATTTGGTCAGTGATTTATATATTTTATTATTTTCGAGTGGTGAAGAAGTAGAAGAGTAGTGTGTTGTGTTCCATCACATTCATCGCAGAGTGGGACTGTTGAGTTTGAGTGGAGTGGAGAGTTTGAGCTGTTCCGTTCATCATCATCAGCATCCAGTTGAAATGGCAGCAGCTGCAGGTGGGTGGAAGACGATGATAGCACTCTGCTTTCTGGTTCTGGTTTCGCCATCATTGCAGTCGCAGACGCCCCGCCATGTACGGAACCACTTGAAGAAACTGAACAAGCGTCCTGTCAAATCTATCAAGGTTTACAACTGCATCTCTCCACCTCCCCTTTTTGACTCACAAAAGGTGGCACAAATTTTTTAAGAAAATTGATTGAATTGTATGCGCGCTGCAGAGCCCAGATGGAGATGTAATCGACTGCGTCCCTGTGGAAAAGCAGCTCGCTTTCGATCACCCTCTGCTTCTAAATCACAAAATTCAGGTATGTTAACTGCTGTAACCACCAACTATTACTATCTCTTCTCTGTATCTTCTTCCAAATCTGACAGGAGTGCTTTGACTGTCTGGAAATGAAATTTAAGATGAAACCCACTGTCCACCCACAAGGACTTTTTGAAGACATCAAAGCCGCCACTTCTTCCAGCCCTGATCTGAAGACCGGCTCAATAAAGCAGCTCTGGCACAAAAATGGAAGATGCCCTCAAGGAACCATCCCAGTCCGAAGAGCCACAATAGGTGATGTCATGAGAGCCGACAAGGTTGAACATTACGGTATGAAAAAGAAGCACCTCCCTCGCCCCCTGTCAGCTGACCTGGGCTTCATTCAAACTGGCCATGAGGTACAATAATGAATATGTCTGCCCACACAAATCTTGATGATTTAACCACTCAAAGAATCGATTTCATTTATTGGGTTGCGCAGCATGCCATAGCTTATGTTGAAGGTGGTAAGTATTACGGAGCTAAGGCAACTATGAACGTATGGAAGCCACAGATCCAGGACACCAATGAATTCAGCTTGTCCCAGATTTGGGTCTTAGGTGGCACTTTTGATCTTGATCTGAATAGCATAGAAGCTGGTTGGCAGGTCCTATTTTTATGCTATTCCATCGTCTATCTAACACCATAAATCATTTTTTTTGATCTCCCCTCTCAAATTGTTATCTTTTATACAGGTTAGCCCAGATCTGTACGGGGATAACAACACTAGATTGTTCACCTACTGGACTGTAAGCCTCCAAGTTATACTTGTCTATGGAACCCTCATATCATATTATGCAAGTTGCTTCAGTAACATCTCGTATCATTTAGGGTGACACTTATCAAGCCACTGGATGCTACAATCTTCTGTGCTCCGGCTTCGTCCAGCTCAACAGCGACATAGCATTGGGTGCGAGCATCTATCCGGTTTCCAACTACGACGATTCCCAGTATGATATTAGTATCCTCATCTGGAAGGTACATACAATGCAGCAACTCTAATTCCTTGAGACACCAAAACAAACATCCTCTCATCTTCCACCGAAAATGGATGGATATTTGATCTTATCATGTTGAATATATGAGATTCAAACCAGGGAATCTCTGACACTTGAGCCATGTTTCCCCTCACGTGCTTTGGTTCATATAAAATTATCTATGAGCAAATGGTAAAAGTAGGGGAGGCTAAATCTGATACTGTTTGTATGTATCATTTGGACCACAAAGTAATCGATGAGTTAGTAAACAGGCGGAGGCAGATGTGATTTTGAATTTTTTGAAATCTAACCTTTTGCGTAAATGATTGGAATGGTAGGACCAAAGCGAGGGGCACTGGTGGATGCAGTTCGGGGCTGACCATGTGATAGGCTACTGGCCATCTTTCCTCTTCAGTTTACTCACAGACAGTGCATCAATGATTGAATGGGGAGGGGAAGTTGTCAACTCGGCAGCAGACGGGCAGCACACAACGACACAAATGGGCAGCGGCCATTTTCCTAATGAAGGTTTCGGTAAAGCCAGTTACTTCAGGAACATTCAGGTAGTGGATGAATCCAACAATCTAAGAAATCCTAAAGACGTTGGCACATACACAGAGAAATCCAATTGTTACAGCGTTCAGACTGGTAACAACGGCAAATGGGGCAGTTACTTTTACTATGGTGGTCCAGGTAGGAACCCTGATTGCCCTTAAATTGTCTCTTACAATAATTTTTTAAATGTGAATGAATATAGGGAGGGTTAGTGTGTATGGTCCTACCTTATGACCAGATATGTTAAGCCAGGCTAGCAAATTGCTAAGTTTGATTTTGATTCTCCTTTCAAAATATTGGAGTTGAAAATTATGTCTTGCTTTTATTATTGTTCTATGCAGTTTAGTTTTGTTTGATTAATAATACAGAAAAGCTACATACACCAAACTCGGTGTTTATTATATTTATGTTATTATATTTATGTCCCTTCATTCGTGCATTAGATTTGATGATATTTTATTTATTGAGTTTTTATCAATAAATAAATTTTTTTTTAATAAAATCTTTAACATTTGAGTATTTTGTGAATCGGCATACCCGTGAAATTCACTGAACATGGCATTATCATGAAACTTGAATCTTATGTTTACTGGCATGTCACCATTTGGTTGCTGAGGCTGAGGTGCGAACCAGTGTGGTTAATAATTGACATAGATAATTCATTCAGAAGACAGAGCACATGGTTGACCTGGTCCTTCCAGCTGGCATATTTAGACTTTTTACTAAACCTCCCAATCATAAAATGAAAAAGATAACCAGTGGAGAATAGTGTGGTCAACAAAAATTGGTCACATGTGAACTGATTACTCGGAGCAATCCATGGTAGGGAAAATTTCAAAAGACAAAACTGTTGATCCCACAGTTAGCTAAATCTTTCTCGAGTTCCCAGCTAGCATTGAGACTCCATTGCCGCAGGCTGCTGATGGCATGCCGGATTCAAATTGTATGCAGGCCTTTGTCCCTAAATACGTCCGTGCAGGCAAGAGTATAGTCTGTTAGAGCATCCACATTGAAGCTTTGTTATAAATTTCGTGTAGAAAGTCGAAGCGCTTCGTCTGAATGTGGGTTGAGGTTTTTGTTCTTCTGACAACAGAGCGTTTCGACTGCGTGAAACGATTTGTAAAAAGAGAATATACGACGTTTTTTACTTAAAAAAGCTGTATATGATATAACAAGATTTAGACGACGCTTTCAGAAAAGCGCCGTATATGTTATGGATAAAGTATATACGGTTTTTTTAAATTACAAACGCCGTATATAATCTGTTAGTGTTTTTAAATTAAATGGGTTGGGCTTTATACGGCGTTTTAAGATTAAAACGCCGTATATAGTTATCCTTAAATATTTAAATAGATTTAATTATATCCGTTGTAATTAATATAAAAATAGTATATTTAAGAAAATTAAGAAATTTGTAATTAATATATTATGAAAAAAAGTAGAAAGAGGTATAATATGACATGCTGGTCTCATGTGTAGAGGTTTGAAAGGTTTGTTTCAATGTGAAAGACAGGTTTGTGAAAATGAGATTTATGACAAATCTGAGTTGACATGACACAAATCCTACATGACATGTCACAAACCTACTTTTAGGTTTGTTTTGATGTGGATGCCCTTAGAGATGTGCATGGTATTATAATACAGACAATTATTGCCGGGATTTGTATTGCACTGCATCTTTCCTAGGAATTTCGTGCTGAATAACGAAGATGAAAGAAAGATATGCAAAAACTCAAAAGGTTTGTATGTTTTAGTTTTCCTGAATGATAGAGATGTTGAAGGCCCGATTGAAGAACGAAATGAGGTCAAATTGAAGAATAATCTTGTGAGTTGATGAATCGAGTCACTTCCGAGGTCAATTTATTTTAAATTTTAAGTCGTTGAACGACTTACCCAATAAAAAGTGTCGGGCCTCTTCGTCGACGACGGTATGGCAACGCCGTGATAGCACTAGGTCTATAGGTGAAAACAAATTAGACACTTCCTGAGTAGGTGACCAATGCGTGTAAGAAAGCTTAATTGAGTTGGCCAGATCTCTTTTTCTTTGGCAAACCTATAACGGTTTGGTCAAGGTGCCGCACAAGGAATCAACAATAGGACTGACCCGAGCACGATAGTCGAGCTGTTTGAAGAATAGGTCTTATGTGACATTGGAGCCATCAGCGCCAGAGTTTGGGTCTTGGTGCAAATACCATTATAAATCATATAATGCAAGATGTGGTCATAGCCTCGATACAATTGTGCTAGCCATCCTTGAGTTTACCGTGCCCCGGAGGGATAAGGTTCACTAGATCCCAAAAAAATAATAGATGAACTGTCACAAAATGAAATAATTCATTTTTTGAAAATTTTAATATAAGCAACACATTTTTGAAATTGCAAATCTGATCCATCTAGTGTTGTTCATCGGTTTGGTTCGGTTCAAAACTAAATCGAATTGAAACATAATTATATTATTCAATTTTCTATTTTCAAAACTGAAAACCGAACTAATTTGTAGCGGTTCGGTTTTATGCTGACTCAATTTTTTTCAATTTGGTTTGATCGAAAACCGATTAAAGTAATATTTTAATTAAGTCTTATTTAATAATGATTTAACTCATAATAAATTTATAAAAAAATAGAGAGTAAATATTTTTCTTGTTTGTTATATGATTATTTATAAAACAGTGTAATAACCAATTTTGACATTTAAATATAAATTAAGTAAAATAAAATAATAAATAAATCCATATTTATTTTATCATTAAATTAATAATTCGGTTGACGGTTCAGTTTAATAATTTATTACCAAAACCGATAACCGAACTGTAATAATTTTAATATTTTGGTTCGATTTGGAAACCAAATTATTAAGACTGAACTTTTTTGAACCGAATTGAATAGGTTTGGTTTTGGTTACGTGAATAATATGTTGGTTACGTGAATCTGGAGTTTAATGTGTAGCAAGCTTATCTCATCCTAGTCTTCATTGCAGTGAAATTTTCTAATAACAAGTATGAGCTCTCTCTGATCACTCATGTAAGTTAAACAAGAGGTATACTACAAACAAAGATAAGGAACCTAACAAAAAATATGAAAAGATACTTATTTGAACTGGGAATGCATAGAAGATAGCTAGGATTCGTTTAGGACCTGAGTTCACTACTCACTAATGGTCACAAGGTGAATCAAGAAGAGTAGAGAAACTCACTACAAGAAAAATTACACTACAACTACCAAAATGTATAAAGAGAGATGCTCTCTACATGATGTGTGTATGTGTGTGCACTCTATTCTACTTTTTCTCTCTATGAGGAAGTGTATATAGGTGCCTTTATAGACTAGGAGGGTTGAGTTTCAGATCTCGTATGAGTTGGGAGTGATTCTCTTCAAGGATCCGCCTTCTTAAAAGCTTTGATTCCATGCACTCGGTCGAGTAGCCTCAAGGTTATTTTCTGTACTCGGTCGAGTAAATGTACTCGAACTGAGTGAGATCTGTTTCATTTTCTCTATTCGGCGAGTGACGCTCATTGAATGCTTTACTCGGACTGAGTGAAACTTTTGCATTTTTTCTACTGGGCCAAGTGAAATGCAACAGATGCATCCACTCGGATCAAGTAAGATTTTGGCCTTATTGACTCGGGCGAGTAAGGCTGTAATCACCTGACTTGGTCGAGTAGAATCTTCTTAGTGATACTACTTAGTTGAGTACAGTGGGACTTGGATTAATTTTGGCTCATTTTTGCATCTTTTTCTCTTCTTTTTGCTCATTTTATCTTTCCATCTCTGTTTTGGTTATTTTATATGAAATGAGACTGAAACTCTTAATTATGGTTTCAAATGATTTAGGAATCGACTCAAATGGATAAGAAACTGAGCCTTTAATAGATCATATTTTTTCCCGGTCACCACAAAGTGCGCAACCTAACAGGAAGGGATTATTACTTAGCACTTCCCGGAAGTGTCCTCTATTGTGAGGATGCGTCTTGCCAAGACGTTAAATTAGGCATTTATTAGAAGTTACTCGTTTACAAATTTTCTTTTACATTTAGAGTGTAAATAATTAGTTTATGTGAGTTTTCAATATTTAATTTTTTTTAAAAAAAGGATGATCCCCTTAAATTTTATTTCAAAGGAGTCAAAGAGACTGATTCATTGAAGTATAAAAAGACAGATCATATGGCCTAAGAAAAAAAACCAATCCAAAAACAAAAAATACTAAGGGGAAATATCTTTAAGGAACAACACCCGGCCGAGTATGAGACGGTACGAAGATTATTTTTAGAAGCATAGTCTTCAATCCAAATGGATGCATTATTAAACTTCTCATACACGCTCGAGTAAAAATATCTTTAAGGAACAATATCTGACCGAGTATGAGACGGTACAGAAATTATTTTAAATGTATAGTCTAAGTCAATCCAAATGCATGCATTATTCTTTCCATTTTATTACCTTGTTAAGTCCCTATCATCAAAGTTATGCATTCACCATGATGATTTTAAAGCTTTATCTTTTGAAAATGTTAGAGTTTTATTTGTTGGACAATGACAATTTGTAATATTTATAAACAGTTACGAAAGAAAAGAAAAGATTATAATAAACTCTTAAAGGCAGAAGATGCTTGAAGCTTCTAGCTTATCTTGATTTTTGAAAATTCTTTTGTTAAATGTATTGAAACAAAATCCCTAAGTATTTAGACTTATCAGATGACCCTAATCTTCATTTGAAAATTTATCTAGTTAACACTTTTTTTTCCAAAAATTAGCAGGAGAAGTTGCCAAGTCCAAAGCATGGAATTATTTCACCAATTGAATATATTTCCAAATTAATATAACAAATTAAAAAATTTTCAAAGAGGAAGAAAAGTTCTCTAAACGTGCCAAAAAAAATTAGAAAAAAAGCATCACAATAATTTTGTAGCATTCAATTCTTATAAATATATGTATGAACACATAGAAATGAGTTCATTTGAAAAAATTGACGGGCACGCCCTCGCATAATCAGTCCATAAACAAAACAAAACGATAGAGACTCATCTCCAAATGTGATATCCTCGTCGAAACCGACATGAAGATTATAATCACATTATCTCTGACTCTACTCTTTTTATATTAGAAAGGATCACAACACCCCACAAACTAATAGTGTCTCGGCAGCATGGGGAGTCAGTTCACATGGATGTAGAGACCATGATTTCTCCATCTAGAACAACAGGAAGGTGGCCGTGGCCCTGACAAAAGGCCATCACTGGAAGAAGTTGGGGAACCCTAAGGCTGTGTTTGGTTTAGGGAAAATTTGGAGGAAAGGAAAAATTGATGGAAAATATGTAAAATTCATTGTTTGGTTTAGATGGAAAATAGGAGGGAAAGAAAATTAGATGGAAAATTTGATGGAAAATGTAATTCTTATCTCTAACAAATCAATCCAATCAAATTCAATGTATCTCAAACAAATAATCAATTTTTAAACAAATTCAATGTATTTCATCAAATTCAATGTATGAAGTGATGAAATGTTGATATTTTTGACATATTTATTTCATAAAACTTTTCATGATCATGGAAAATAAAATGGATTCCAAACAATTTTCCTTGACATTTTCTTAATGAAATCAAACAAGGAAAAATTAGATGGAATCCTCCAAGAATTTCATTTCCTTTCAATTTTCCCTCAAATTTTCTTTTCCACCAAATTTTCCTTAAACCAAACACAGCCTAAAACTAACATCACTTGTCTTGTTTTCTGAAAGAAATTGTGTCTGCTCGTTGTGAGGTCATACCAATAGGGGCTCTGTAAGGGTTTTTTGTTCAGGTTTGTGAAGTTTCATGGTGTAGGTAATCACAACACCAAGGAGTGCGCAAACAGCTGGAAGAAGACCAACGCCGAATCTTGTGATTGAGAAGCGTCCAGAATGGCACGGTTGGTTTTCTGGAAAAGATACCAAAATGATGCATATCAGAATCTATCTACAAGCCCCAAACACATAAACCATATCAAATTTAAGACCAGTTTGGGAAGCCAAAAAGCTTAAGCCTCACTTTCATATGATTCGAGAATATAAAGAGCAAGCCCACATGCCATTTTGTCCAGAAAGCTCAACGACCCATAAACAAAAGCGCTACCACAGAGATCCACACCAACAACTGCACTTTGTATGCTGACTCCAGTCACCTGCCACCCCTCGGAGAATATGTTTTCCTTGGACGCTTAGGCTGTGTTTGGTTTAGGGAAAAAAATAGTGGTCTTGATTAGAAACTACGTCGTTCCGTTTAAGCGTTATGTTCAGAGAAGTGCCCGATTCCTACCGCAGCTCCAAACCGTGTCGGACTATGTCCAACCGTGGTTTCAAAAGACTGCTAGAATTAAAATTCAACCGTCGTTTGAAAAAGCAGTTGGACTAAGTCCAGAATCGTTTAATAACCGCGGTTGGGCCAAGTATACGCTTACTGAGCTGCACTGTGAGCAGCAAGCCCCGTCATCTTCCAGACACGTGTTGAAATCACGGCTAGACTTAATCCTGACACGGCTTCAAACGCGGTTGGACTCAACTATGTCACTTCAGAAAATTTATTAAATGGAGGGTCAGTCGGGAAAACAAACTTCACAAAAGGACTAATTTAAAAAAAATCAATTTTAGATTGACGAAAATTTTAAAATATTGATATAAATTAAAAAGCATTTTAATATGAATGGGATACTGGATAAACTTGTATAAAAATGTAATTTGGAAACAAAAAAGGTCTACTGCAAAACTAATACAAGCAACAAGCCTCACAGACTCCTTTTTAGATTTAGATTGTCCTTCTTTTTGTTTCCATTTTTGCATTGTTGTTCTCTGAATAGCTTGTATCGGAAAAAAAAATCCATATTCACACCTCTGATCACAATAAACTGCTGAAGCAAGACACCAGGACACTTGAGAAAATGAAACTAGCAGCAATGTCTAATCTTAGTGATGGTGCCTTGCAGTAGGAGCGCCTGCCACTGCCGCTGCTGGTCGGTCCCTGTGCTATGACTGCCGCACCACTGCTCGGACTACCGGAAATACCTTGACCTGACAAGAACATGTCATTTAGATTTAGATTAGTTCATATGATGCCAAAAAAATTAGTGAAAGTTTGATACCAGCCAGTAGGTAGTTTGAAGATACTGTGAATTAAGTTTCATATGATGTCTGAAAAGTTCAGTTCAAAGTTCAAAACATGCCACCACTCATGCTATCAGCACTTGAGCTGTTTTTTGACTGTTGATAGAAAACTTGTGCTTCAGGAGAATTCGGATCCATCTGCAGAAGTTCTGGAGCCAATTCTTATGTTAGTAAGGCTCGTTGTTACTCACATACATTCACATCAGCATATAGCATGAATCAACTGCTCTATATATTATGATATATATGGAAGTACCAGGACACTTTGAAACATTAGCGGAGGCATGGCAAAGAGCGGGCAAGGCAAGAGCAAGAGTGACGTTGATCTGAAGACCCACATCAGGATCATTCCTGTCTCGGACTATCACGCACAAACATTTCTTGTCATGGTCCAGCACTTGTTTCAAGCCTCTGCAGCAATCTGGCGTCGGAGCCTTAGCCCTAGTATTACCCACGTAAGGGACACTCTTGTCTGTCTTTCATCGCATCCCCGTATCCCTGCCTGCTCACGCAGCTCAAACCTAGCAGTAAGCTGATCAGCAAAGTAAGCATTTTGTGCTTCTTCCTCCCTCCATCCATCGATCTTTGCTCCTTCTGTATTTATACTATATGTGCTGTGCAGTGCAGAGACTCTGTATTAATCCCTGCGTCTTCTAATACATGTCGTTTAAGATTAATTTGAAAAGATTAATGTGAAGTTAATGCTAGCGATTGGACAAATTTAATAAATAGATGGTTAATATTTTTTTAAAAAAAATTTATGCAAAAAGTAAAATTGGTAGATGATTACTGGTGAGGAATGTGTTTTTTTATTAATTATGATAAGAAAATGATTAATGTTTGACATTTTAAAATAGTTGTTGATATTAAATACTCATTGAAAGTTGTTAGGTGACAACTAAAAGTGGACAAAGAAATTCGATTAAGTGACATGTAAAAGAGTACACATGGAATAATAAATTAAACAAACAAAGCAGATAAGTGGAGATGCATTACTGTCCTGGCAAAATCATACCCAACAATGTATGCTTGCACTTTATTCAATGGAATTAAACTTGTATTGGATTCTTGACTTAAACACTAATATTTTGGAGTGTGTTTCCAATAACATCCCTTACCAATTGAGTCAGGTCTTATGGTGTTAAGTAAGGGTGTAATGATTCGATTCGGATCGATTTTTAATAAAAAAAATCAAACTGAACCGTTGGTAGTCGGTTTGAAGAATTTGAGACCGAACCGAACTGCTTGTTTTAAAAAACCAAACCGAATCAAACAGTACGGTTTGGTTCGGTTCTATTTATTTTTCATAAAATTTATTGACTAATTTAATTATTAAATATGAGACTTTTTATATAAATAATAATATAAATGTATTAATTTATATTATGTATTCGATTGAATTTAAATATGATCTAAAATATAGTGAAATTGTTCGGTTTGGATCGGTTTGGTTTAAAAATATCAAAAACCGAACCGAACCATTAGTCGTCGATTTTTTAAAATTGAAAGCCGTAACCGGACCACTCACATTACAAACCAAACCTATCGATTTTGATTCGATTTAATTCGATTTATCAATTTTTATTTACGGTTCTAGTGTTACGTATTCATGACCCATCTTTTGAAGATAATATTAATAGGATATAAGAGCGCATAATAAATATGAGATTATGAGATAAAAAGAGATTATTCAGAAAAGCCAAAGAGGGTTAGAGTTAGTGCAGTATGGTCACAACACACACCTACCTACTCAAATCCACTGACGCCGATAAAGGCTTCATTAGTAATTACGCAAGAGCAAGACCGCCAATACTAGTGACGACCCATGTTACGTATTCATGACATATCATTTTTAGCATTTGTAAGGTCGAATGTTTGAGGTGTTTTGGTGAGTGGCGGGTGTCTATCTGCATGAATTTGAAGTGCCATTTCAATAAGCTTCATTGTTTATGGGATATTATAAATTTTATCTGATAGGTTCATCTACATGCGTTTCATTAACAATATACAACATATATATATATATATATTAGAAACTATGTACAAGGTCAATACTTTATACGGTTAGACTATGCAAGTACTTTTATTAGGCGCTTTGTAATTGTAAGCATTGTATATTTGATTACGTTTTTTAACTAGAATGGCCGAGTTTTATACAACGCTTTAAATTAAAAACATCGTACATGCTTGTAATTAAATATTAAAATATTGATTATATTCGTTGTATGAAACATTAAAAAATTAATAATTAATATAATATGAAAAACTATAAAAATTATGATGGAATAAATAAGTTCATGTATAGAGTTGCATGACATAAATTACAGGTAACATGACACAAACCCATTTTTTAGAATTTATTTAATGAAATGTCCTAATGGATGAATATTCATTTTAAATTGAAGGATATTCATTTTGAGTCAATTCAATCAATAATCATCCATCTTCATATGCAGGAGGTTGAAGGAACTTAATCAAAATTTTGCATGACCAATAATAATCAGCACTTAAATTTTTCTACGTTATGTCATGAGCTATAGCTAGAAGTTTCTAAGCATTGATGAAGGAACATGATGAATTTTTTATTCGATGGTTTGGGTGGAAGATGAATGTGTTCGACCTCAAATACCATGGAATCAGATAGCTAGCACGCTAGTTAGACTGATTCCATCTCTAAGTCTCCAAAGTTCTTCAACTTTCGGTACTGACTTTGGTGGCCACACCTCCCAGTAGGAGCGGGAAATGACCAGTGATCTGAGATTCGATATGGCAAGCAGGGTATGAGCCACAAGCAGAGGATGTTAGAGAGGTCGGTCTGCAGGGTCCATCGCTCTGTCAGACAGCAAGTGTCCGCAGCTCTGAATCGCTCAAACAATGAACTTGGTAACTAAATCCATTTTCCCTGATGAAACTGAATTCGTGTTTGTGATCATCTCCTGACGGAACTGAGATTTAATTTAGATATATTCTTTTTTCATATATTTATATTTTTTTCTACCATACAATCTGATTTAATTTCAAATTTATTCTAATTGAAAAAAACAGTAGTTGTATACCGTGATTTTTCTTAAGAAAACAGCAGTTTCAAACCGGTGATTTTCTAAAAGAATAAAATTGCGTGATTTGAAACTACATTTTCTTAAAAAAAACACGGTTTACAACTGCGATTTTAGTGTATTCTAAACTATAAGTTGTCAAGAAAACCACATTATCAAACCGATATTTTTATTGAAAATAAAAATCCAGTTTGAAATTGTAGATTTTTAATAGAAAATAGTGGTTTACAACTGCATTTTTTTCAACTAAAGTAGATTTGAAAACAAAAAAAAGATATTGTAAAATAGATAATAAAATTTGCAGAAAGGGGTAATTTGAAAAAAAAAAATCTGGAACTTCTTTACAATTCTTTGTTGTTGGTGCCTGCATTGTAATTTTTATATTTTAATCCCTCAATATAATTTATATCCATAGTCATAAGTTATTCAACTAGTATAAAAAACATTTCTGGTGTTGATTATGAGATTTTTTTTTAACTTCGTCTCTTTCCAAATTAATTTTTTCTGCCATCTAACTTTTAAAAGTTTTTTTAAAATGATCTATCCTTTGGGAGCTGTAGTTTGAAGTTGGTGCTAGATTAAGCTCAACCGCTGTTTTAAAGTGGCGTTGGAGCATGATTGGAATTTATGCTGACCAAACAGCTCAATCAGCACACACGTAACCAAAAACCAGTTTGAAACCGTGGCTGGACTTAATCATTTGCCGGTTTTGAGCACTTGTTTGGATAGACAATTTGAAAGTACCATATCAGATGTAAAAAAGGTGCCATGTTTATTTATAGACATCAACATGTGCTTGATGCATTAAGAAATATATCAAATGAGGATTTCGTGAGAGCCGGAGTTCCAAAATTGACCACTATAAGAATAAAGAACATGTGAGGACGTTATTTTTTTTACAAATGATAGGAAAAGGCCAAGTGTGGCAAAGAAGAAATACACACACATGCGGATATATAATTCAGAAAACAATTCAAATAACTTAGAAATGAAATTTTTAGTTGGCCATATTTTTGCACGATCAATTACATACCTTGCTTTCATCATCATTCATCCGTAAATAAATTGTTTCTCCTCAGGCACAATTGATGGAGTTTTATTCTGGTCTTTGTAAATATGCTATCGTAGTCTATCTGGCATCTTTGAACCAGATTAAAAGTTCATTTGTTCATATATTGGAACCAAAACTAATGTATTTTATGTTCCCTTGCAAAATGAGTAGTACAAAAATCAATTCAGGCTCTAAGTTGCAAAATAACTCCATGAAGCATTCATTGATTATTCATTTCGAGCAAAATTTGGTTCTTAAATACAATCACACAGTCACATAAACCTCCCCTCATGGCCTGAAGGCTGAATAACTCATTTGCTAACTGTTTAAACCAAGCATTTTGAGAGTCCACATCAATTTCTCTCACTGATAAGGCTTAGAGCTACAATTTCATGATCTACAATCTCATATTGGATGCAGACATCATTATATAGCCTAGCAGAAGGATAGAACAATTAAATATGGAATCCATCAGTCAACAAGTTGCATTCTAGGATCAACAATAAACTCAATTACGAAAATGGAAAGGAACAAAACTTTAGTTATGAAGGCAAGGCAGTATACTTGACAAGGATGGAGAGCTCCATGGGTTTTAAGTTTCTTCTAATGACTCGCTACTTTGACCAGAGCTTTGAAACGACAGCCACACATGCTTTGACAAAGGCTGAGAACGGGCTACCTTCATGAGCTGGTTTTCTGGAGGTCTCTTCCCATGATTCACTGATGAATAGTACGTTGACACAATTAAGCAAAAAACAAACAAAAAAATCTTGGGGGCAATTTAAACCAAGTAAAACAGTGCGCCACACTTAGTTTTACAGGCAGCTATCGACTTACAGGTTTATTCTATCCATGGTGGGTTTTCTGTCTCTGTGGGGACCAGTGCTAGATTGAACATCTTCACATTTAACCTTTGTTGCTTCTTGTTCACTTGACTTCACAAAACTGTCACTCGTCCCATCTGTACTAGGTTGAAAAGCTCCATGCTCGGACTTTGCCACTTCTGGTTGGTTTGACTTCATAATAGAAGCACTTATTGTTCCAGTGAGATTCTTGACTGCTGTAGTATTTGACGATAAGGAGTGCTGAAATTCAGAAGAGAACAGCATGCAGACATTTAAATTTAGAAATAAGAGGAAATTACTGAGCTGCATTTATGAGAAGTTATTATCATGATTAAAAACAAGCCACAGCGCAGCCCACAGGAAATGTAACGACCCCTTATGTCTCCTATAAATAGAAGCTAAAGGCAGCCAGCCATTGATGTAAGGAACTAAACAACGACCAACAGATGCAAGTGCATGTAGATATGTTCTATAGCAGGAATAAGACCAACAAGAGAATGACAACAGGACGTCAAAAAAATCTATAAAACTCATGCTGAAGTTTCCACCCAAAAAAATAGATGAAGAAACTTGAATTTTAAACCAACTCACCTCACCAGTAGCAAGTTCTTGACTTTGCTCTACCTCACCAGTCGCCAGACAACCATGGAATAAGATATCTTTCTGGCCATCACTGCCTTTGACATCTGCTCCAACACCCTCTTTGCTACTAACATAATTGAATGTTTCTAAGAATATCTCAGAAGGTTTGTGCAATTTTTGTTCGTCGGCTGTTTTCCCTACTTTGCCTGGCCCAGCTTTCAAGTCCACTAAACTACCAATAGGAAAGTTATTATGCGGATCAGCATGGTCAGCAACTACTTCAGGAGTAGTACTGTTTAAGACAGTTGTGTCCTCAGAGCTCGTGTTAAGTGATTCATTGAGCTTCATAGTAGCTTGTAACGGAAATGTTTCAACCTCCACAGCTTTTGCTATTTTAGTGATCATATCACCTGATGGTTCAATTTGTTCAACAGTTTCATATAACTTGGATTTTTCAGAATCATCAAGACCTTGAAACAAAGATTCATTGACTTCTGCAACATTACGAACCTGCTCTTCAAGTTTTCCAGCTGATGCATTCTGACCAATAGTAAGATTCTCATCTATGCTCTGATCAGTTGAATTCTCAAACTCTATAATCACTTCTCCAGCTGGGACTTCATGATCTGATTCATGCATGCCGTTTGGCAATAAGATTGATGAAACTTGAGGTTCCAAGGCAATGGATCCCACCGGATAGTCACCTGGGAATGAATTCTGTTGTTTATGGCGCACCTTAGGAGGCGCTAGAACCTTATTTTCTTGAATTATGTCTCTGACAATCTCACGAACTATGTAATAAGATCCACCAACTTCCTTGTGTGTGGCATGGACAGATGGAAAGGTTCCATTATTAAGACTCTGATATCTGCAACACAGTTTAATAGCTCAGAAAGACAATATACGACACCCTAATAGCAAAAGCAAAGAGGTGTGTGACTTATGCAAGAAAGAAAACTATAGCGATCAGTTATTATTACGATAATTGTTATAAAATTAATTTCTGTAACCAAAAATTTCCTGGACAGCATACTATACGACACCCAAGCAAAGACAAAGAGGCTCGTGACTTATGCAAGAAGGAAAACTTATTATTATTATTACAACTAATATTATTATTACCATTATTATATACTGAATTTCCATAACACTAAATTTCCAGGACAGCATGTTAATAATACACAATTATCTTCAAAACCATCTCTTACATTCCTTAAACTTGTGCAATGTGGAATATTATAGCTTCAATAGATGTCTCATTAGCAAATGACAGAAATTCAGAATATGATATGAAATCAGATTACAGGCTAGCAGAAGGAAAATTTCACCTTATTTACAGAGCCCCTTTTTAGTTAGTCTTACTAGTCTATCGGATCTGAGGGCAATGATAGGCATTTAAAAAGAGAAATAAAGAAAATAAAAGAAGAAGAAATAAGAACAAGAAAGGGAAGGAAGAATGGTGTTACGTTTTGATGAAGGATTCAACCATGACCCTCCTCTCTTTCTTGGACAAGCGGACTCCTGACTTCTTCTCTACTTTATCATTGGACTTGGCCAGAGCGAATGTTTGCCTGGCCCATCCACCCTTAAAAGCATGCATAATCCTGCAGAAATGACAATCAGACCTAACAGCAGCCCACTGTCGAAGCTTCAATTTTTTTTTTTTTAATATCATACATATTTGTGTTAGCTTGAAAATTATAGCAAAGAATAATTTGAAACAAAGAGCGGGGGTGGCGGAAGAAGCAGAATTTGATAGAAGCGTCATCGGCATATGTGAACCGAAGCGTATACAGAGTAGCGTGAAGGAGGGAAGTTACCTGGTGGAATTGGCAGGAGAAATTGCGCGAGGAAGTGTGCAGTGGGGTTTGGAATGGCGAGAGAGAAGCCGCAAAGCCCTATACATTTCACATATCAACACTCGCTCTCTCTCTCTCTCTCCTTTACTGATTTTCCTTTAAAACGACCAGTACGAAAAAATAAGCCTCCAAAATTACACGCAAATTGTTAGACTAAATGCGTGGCCTAGTTCGAAAAATACTTCGTTTTTTTTTCGACATTTAATAAATAATCCACACGTTTACTTTTATGTACAGTAAAAAATTAAATAAAATAAAAGAATTCATAAAAAACCAAACAAATTATTATTTAAATTCAGAAAAGATTAAATAAAAATTTAAATTACTTATAAATCTCATACTCATCGCATTGATACATATGTTCATTATTTAATTATGTATTCATCAATTCAATTATATGTGATTAATTGTTTACACATATTCATCATTGGCTTACATATGTTCATCAATTTTATTTAACAATTAGTAATTCAATCTGACTCCATTTTCATTAATTTATTACATATATTCATTTATTTGATACATGTGTCAATCAATTACTTATATATGTTCATTATTTGTTTACATATTTTTTTTAATTTAAGTATATTAATATATTAATGGTCTAAGAGATCTTTTGGCATAATGCCTATATGAATTGAAGATGCTCAAAGACCTAACAAATATGCTCACATGCAAAAAGAGGTCACAAGGCCCATATTACTCCAATAGCCCGAGAAGGCTTAGAGCCGAGTCAGTACTGCGCAATTTGGCTCGATCGTACGGAGGGTGGCTGTCCCGAGGCGAACTGACACACACGCCAAACGCAGGGCACACAGAGGTAGCAGCAAAGCTGCGACCTTGAGTAGCGCCTCGGGACATGAGATCCTCCACAAAAGAAGTCGAATAAAAGCCTCGATAATCTTGATCACGAGTGGGATGGCCGCTGAGGCACAATCAGCTAGAGGTCCTATAGACCGGAGTGTTGCTGATTCTAGCGACCTAAGCGGATTTGCTGCTACACTACGGGATATTTCCGTCCAGTTGATACCAGATCCTAGCCCCCTGGCCTTATTTCGACACGCCCAACAGCCAGATTCACCAAACAGAGTCCGTCCTGCAGGGCCCTGGTCCGGCGGCAATAGCCCGTGCCGAGGCGATTCCTTAAAACTCATAACCTGAGCAGATGCTTGAGGCGTCGTGTTACCCCGACGCGCCGAAGGGTGGACAGAGCACCAAATCGGGATAGTCTACCTTCATAGACTACTGGAATGGGCTCTGTCAAGGTGTTGTAGTTCGCCGCGCCTCCGCGACTTGCTGTCCTCCGACCGTACGAGCAAGGAGGTCCATCGGATGGTGATGAAATTTGGAGAAAGGCACACTTATGGGACGAAGAAACCGATAAGGTTATCAGCAGCAGAGCATATGCGCAATCTCGCCTAAGTTGGGGACACGAGGAGGTGGCCAGGCTCTAGCGGGCTGATCGACATCGGGTATGGAATATCACTGCAGGCCACTACAGATAACAGTATCGAGTCATGGGCAACATGCCGACAAGCTTTGTACCATGACAAGAGATGACCGCCTGTGACTCCATAGCCATAGGGAGAGCAAGACTGTGCAGGGATGAAGAGCTCAGATCTATTAAGACGCTGAGGAAGGAAGCTGGCCAGGGGTTGAGGTTCTGAGATAGCGGACTTCTAACTCCACGGGGAAGCGACTGATGGTTGGGACATTGCCCAGGACGACGTTCACGGACCGTGGCGGGACGACCCAAATGGAGATGCTGATGTCAGCAAGGATGGCGGGGCACTACTGAAGCCTAAGATCGGGATGAACATTTTAAACTGGCGAGGCGGGCGGGGTAGTGACATGTGCGAGGAGGAGGGCTTGCCCCTACCCTCCCCTTCCAATTGTGTTCCTTGTTTTCTTATTTTCTAGAGAGAAGTCAGAGCTTCGAGACAGTCTTTCTTGATTTTTTATATATGTTCATCAATTGCTTAATCATTAGTAATTAAATCACCACCGCCCATTTTCATCTGTTTAACACATATATTTATCAAATTGATACCTATTTTCATCAATTGCTTACATATGTTTATCATTACCTTAATAATAAGTAATTCAACCTACACCCCCATTTTCATTAATTTAGAACATATTTTTATAAATTTAATACTTATGTTCACCAATTGATTACATATGTTAATCATTTACTTACATATGTTGATCTTTTACTTATATATGTTCATCAATTGTTTAGCCATTAGTAATTTAACCCTCAATTCATATTGCACCACTTTAATACATATATTCATTAATTTGATACATATGTTCATCAATTGTTTACATATGTTAATCATTTACTTACATATGTTCTTCAAATTCTTAGGCATTTGCAATTAAACTCACACCCCCATACTCATCACATTCATACATATGTTCATCAGTTGCTTACAAAAGTTCATTAATTGCTTAGCAATTAATAATTCAACCCACACTCTTCATTTTCATTAATTTAACACATATATTTTTCAAACTGAAACCTATGTTCATCAATTACTTACATATGTTCATCATTTGCTTACATATATTCATTAATTACTGAGCAATTAGTAATTCAACCCACACCCTCATTTTTAATAATTTAATATGTATATTCTTCAAATTGATGCCCATGTTCATGAATTGCATACATATATTCATCAATGAGTCTGTATTTTCCTTTTTGAGATAGAAAGTCCGGGTAGACTAGGTGTCATCCCTCTTCATGTATCCCTCCTCCCTTGCTTGTAATCCTTTTCTCTTTTCAATTAATTTTTTTTTTAAAAAAAAATTTGCTTAGTCATTTCGTAATGCAATCATCATCACTTTTTTTCATCAATTTAATATATATATATATATATATATAGGGGAGGGATCCGTTGAGAACCTCCTTAAGTTGAGAACCATTATGGACAGTTCTGGACCAATCATTATTTACATGAAACAACAATGTATTAATTATATGATTTCCTTTTTTGAGTTTATTTATTATTCTTTATTAATTATATGAGATTCATTTTTATTTATTATGAAACAGATTTACTTGTCATTTTGAGATTTCGTTTTGTATTTAATTTACCGGATTTTTTTTTGTCTAGATTCTTTTTTTAATTTACAGATTTTTGAGAAATATGAATAGTGAACATGAGGTTCACTGCTTAAATCACTATTCAATATGTTCACAACTTAGGTTTACTGTTGTAATATGTTCACCACATGGAGGTTCACTGCTCAAAAAAATTATAAAAATATAAAAAAATATAGTCTGAAAAATATTCACTACTCATATTCCTCAAAAATCTGTAAATTTGAAAAAGAATCTAGACAAAAAAAATCCGGCAAATTAAATACAAAACGAAATCTCAAAATGGCAAGTAAATCTGTTTTATAATAAATAAAAAATGAATCTCATATAATTAATAAAGAATAATAAATAAACTCAAAAAATGAAACCATATAATTAATATATTGTTGTTTCATGTAAATATATGATTGGTCCACGTTTGTCCACAACGGTTCTCAATTTAAGGAGGTTCTCAACTGATCCACCCTCTATATATATATATATATGATGGATCAGTTGAGAATCCCCTTAAATTGAGAACCTTGTGGACAATTCTAGACCAATCATTCTTAGTGTAAAACGACCGTGGTTTGATCCATCTATGTCCATATTTGTAACTTAATTTATTATGCCATGTCAATTTCTTTTTAATAGCGTATCTCTCATAATTATAGTTAATCAAGAATAGTTTTCTCAAATCATATATTAAATTCCAATTATATTTCCTTCATAAATATCCACTTCTCTCTTTCCTCCGTATATATTTTTTTTCTCTACTCGGATCCAAGCATGGGATCCTAATTGCCGATCCAGATCTCAACCATGTGGTTGAAGAAGGTGACAATCTTCAATTCACGCTTACATGGAAGACGAGTACATCCGATCTAAGGAAGAAGGTATGATTTGTATTTTTTATTGATCGAAGGTTGATTTTGAATCCATGAATCTTAAAACAGATGTTCGTTTTATGTTGACGATGCAGGAGGGTTGGCAAGACGGTCCCTGGTGCCCTGATGCGAATATGTTTGATTGGAGGTGAAAATCAATTTGATATGGGAAGTTGTGGTTGATGGTGAAAACAGATTTGATCCGGGGAGTACGGCTTGTGATACCCTGTTCCTTAACGTCGCCAAGTTCGTCGATCATGCCATCAAAGATGGATTTGATCTGTGTTATCGTTTTTATTTTTATTCCCATTTTGGATCAGATTTTTCTACTATTTTCTCTTTTTTTTTCAATTTTGATTTGGTGATTATGTTCGACTAGAGAATAGACTATAGAGAGAAATTAGGAATATTTTTTTAGATTTGGTAAACTTATTAATCTTCTCTACTTTTAGAAATTACTGATTTTTTTATATTTATTATGAGTGTGTGCATTTTTTGGGTAGTGAATATATGATTTGCAATGTAAACAAATGGATCTAATTTACTATGCTGACCATTATTATACGTATGCAAGCGATACATGGAGAAAAATTTCCACAAAACAATGAATTGTGTGAATACTGAATTCTCATTACGGTGAACAATGTTCACTATTATAGTTGTTTAAATTTATGTTAATTTACGGTGTTCACCATTGTCTTGTAACTATTAGAATAGTGAACATGCTCTCAAAATTTGAAATTATTTAATTTTTTAGTATTTTATATGAGTTTTCATATTTTTTTTACAGTGAACATTTATTTTTCGACAGTAAACATGCTCACTACCACAAATTAAGACAAAAAAACTAAAAAAATATTAACTATTATTTTTTATGATTTTTACAAATGATTATTAAAAAAAATGTAATTCAGAAATTATAAACCTTGAAAAGTGTTCACTATCCTAAACCCAATAAAAAGTAAAAACAAATCTCATATACTTAATAAAGCATAATAAATGAACTCAACAAGGAAATCATATAATTAATACATTATTGTTTTATGTGCAAAAATTGGTCTAGAATTGTCCACAACGGTTCTCAACGGATCCCTCCCATTATTGTTGATTGAGGTTCTCAATCTGACAAATGTTCACCGCCAAGTATAACACATAATTACACTTTCCATATCTATTACATTTAATGAGTCTTATATAATAAGTAATGCATAATAAATAAACCTAAAAAATGAAATAAAATGATTGGTTCAGAATTGTCCACAAGGTTTCCAACTTAAGGAGGTTCTCAACGGATCCCGCCCCTATATATATAGGGGAGGGATCCGGTGTAAACACATGTTTCATTATAAATAGTGAATAATTCCTGCCCACTCATTTCAACTATGGTGAACATATAGTTCACCAAAACAAATCTTTATTACCTACACCGCAAAATCAAAGACCAAACTCATCTCCATATCACCAAAGCCAAATAGACATAGCATAAAATGCTATCCGACCATGCCCCATCATACAAACCACATATCTGGACTTCACTGTAACAATGAATTGTGAATGCACCACATATATGGAATTCATTACAACAACGAATCGTGAATTCACCACATATCTTGAATTAACTGCAACAATGAATCGTGAATTCAACATATTAGTATAACATATAAAATTCACTATAGATAGTTTCACTGCCATGGTGAACAGATAGTTCACAAATACAAAAATTACATAAGCTAGTTGATCAACATAATAAAAACTAAACAACTATGTCATCAATCACCATAGTGACAATGTAGTGCATACATAAGTTGTGAACTATAACTGAAAGCTCTTCGCTTAGATTTGGGGGCTTGCCGGAAGAATATCAAAACAAACTTCCATGAACGTCCACACCTTTTCATAAAAGGATATTCAAACTTCCCATGATTCTTATCTTCTTTGCCACTTATCTGAGGATTGAAAATCAACACAGACGGATCATGCAAGCCTCTATTGACAGATGCAACCACCTTTTAGTTGGCCCTGAATATGGTGAATAGACAGTTCACCAATACAGAATTTATATAAACTCATCAATCAACATAATATAAACTAAACAATCATGTCATTTATCCACAGAGACAGTATACTAATACAAATAGTTCACCACCATGGTGAACTAGTTCACAAACATAAAAATTAGGTTCATCATGTTGAACAATCATGAATTCACTAGATCAATATAACATATAAAATTACATATCTGGAATTTGAGAGAAATAAATAAAATCACATTGAATCAAACCAATCTAAACATAAAAGCTCTTGCACCTAAAAATCAAATATGGTGAATAGACTGTTCACCGTACTAAAAATTCAGGCATATTGGACAAGTAAAATGCTTGTTTTTACATATTTCAGCACCATTAATTTCTTTTTTCTGAACATATAGCCCCTTCATAGCTGAACCCATTCTCTTAGGGCAAACGGATATGACACTAATGTATTGGAATTATGAACAAACCCTTCATTTTGGATGAGCTTACCAGATGAACTAAGCTAACATTGAAACCAAACAACCGATTAAAATTAACTAGGAAATATATATACATCTTGTTGAACTAATTGAGTTGAAGATGGAGATTACCAAAGCTGACTCTAGTTGTTGCTAGAATATCAGTCACCAACCTAAAAAATCATTTTGAAATCTCAACTATTAGTAGCTTCCAAGTGTTACAAAGTAATAAAATTATATATAATTGGCCAATGTATCTCTACTTTACGTAATAACACAATAAGCCAGATGCAGAGAAGAAATGTAAGGAATTATATATACTGATTTATGTATTAGGTTTTGATCACTTGGGCTAAGAGCATCAAGATCCACCATTACCTACATGATGACAGAACTCGTTCACTCATAAACACACCTCAATCAATGTTACAACACAACACACTCCAAACTCAACCACATTGATCAAATTCAACACAAATTTGCTCCTCCAATTTCCTCTTCTACAACCAACACAAATACAAATCTATAAACAAAAATGAAATAATAAACTAAGCAGCCATGAAAATATGAAATCATGTAAAATTCACAAACCTTTCTGGCTCGAGGAAGGGACATTGAAGGGGAAGGAAAGATCACAACCCAAATCGGCCAAATACTTTTCAACAATGTATGATGAGCATCTTCTCGAATCTCTCCAATAAATGCATTTAGGTTTGGTGGATGAATTCACAGTATACGAAGACACTTTCAAGGTACGTTGAAGAATTTGGAGCAAGTCTTAGAATGACGTGTCAAGCAAAATCTGATCCTAAATTATGAGAAGTGTCATTTCATGAAATCTCATGGAGTCATTCTGGGACACATCATTTCTAAAGAAGGATTATCAGTATGAAGCCAATATTGATTTCATTTCTAGTTTACCTTATTCTACTCATGGTTTTTTTGAAAGAAAGACTTATTAATGCGACATGAGATAGTTTCATGCCCGGTCAGAGAATACCCGATGGAAGCATGTTTATTACACTTATCCCACCAAAGTAGTAAGTGACCAATATGATTATTTTTAAATGTGTATAATCTAAAATTATACTTGAAATTTATCTTAAACAAATTTTGTATGTAGGTTTGAGCCTTATATCATCTCAATGATGATTCGACATGTTATCTTAAGGACAAAGTGGATCAGGTCTTATTATACATACAGTGACGCTCCCAAGGAAGACAAGGAGACGTGATGGAAACTATTTTAGGTAAAATTCAATACTACGTATAGGGTTTAAATATCTTCGCAAGCAGTCATTAAATACTTAATTAACCTTTTGTATTCTCATTTACAAGTGCAGGAAAAAATTGTACACCATCTACAAAAGGAAAAGGAATCTAGCAAACATTCTAAGTAGAAGATCCAAAAAGTGAGGTGA
>NQLW01000048.1:2668390-2743784 GCA_002312845.1 Kalanchoe fedtschenkoi
TTAAATATCTTCGCAAGCAGTCATTAAATACTTAATTAACCTTTTGTATTCTCATTTACAAGTGCAGGAAAAAAATGTACACCATCTACAAAAGGAAAAGGAATCCAGCAAACATTCTAAGTAGAAGATCCAAAAAGTGAGGTGATGAGTTCTTTATGCCTGAGTTCATTAGGCTAGATGAAGTTCCAGTTATCCTCCAGAAGTAGAAAAATGATGCCAAACTTGTGCGACAGTCGGCCACTGGGAAAGAAAATACCAAAGGGAGGAAGAAGTCACCTTACACACATCATCATGGGTTCGAACCTTCCTACTATATGGTAACTATGACATAATCTCACACTTGTAATTTATTTTTCAAACTAATCATTTCATACATAAATTAATGTCATAATACTAACATAATCTTAGAATTAATGTGAAGTCGGCTAAGCCTGGAGCACACATCAGTCTCACCAAATTTTATAAGTTCACTTAGACAAGCAATATGTGGTACTATTGACCTAGACATTTTGTGATTCTCTGTGATTAATATAAATAATTCATTATATGTTTAACAAATTAGTGTGATCGAAGTTTCACTAGTTATCATTTAATATAATTCTTTCACCATAATGTATGAAGTGACGCAAACGGCCTTGGAGGCCTATGTAACAGGAGATCCTATCTTTATGTCTCTTCCTCGAGTTCAACAGGAGCTACATCTCTGGCCCTAGGTTCAGGGAGCCTCTGATGACAATGGGAGTGAGTTCAGAGGCTTGGAGAGTAAGGCGACATTATATGCATCACATTATAATAGTAATTCAGGTCCATCATGGTACAATTGAAGATGCGGAAGTAATGATGAGGTCATCCAGAAGTTGGAACGACTTGATGAACAAATGCAGGAGGAGACTCAAGCTAACCGTGCAGTGACTTCCGAATGGAGGCCAGGCGCGCAAACACGGAGGTGAGGCCCGCCCACCAACATATCTTATCTATTCTGTATGCTCAGCAATAGTTCGCCTCATGCTAGAATGCTAGACCGACCTGGACCATCTCAACTAAGTGATGACACTGATGCTCCTAGACATTTCGGCTGCTTCAATGATTAGTTTGAAAAATGCACAACCCGGCACATCGATCCTGCTAGCACTTATATTGCTTTCATTTGTCGTTTTGGCTGATATTGGTATGTAGCTTGAGATGTTTGTTTTATTTGATTACACTAGCTTAAATCTTCTCAGTCTTAAAATGTTGTATATCTAATTAAATCATCGTATAATATTTTGCGGATGTACTTTAATTCCCCCTTATAGTATTTTGAAACCTAAAATGTGAGTAGACTATATTATTGGACTTTTGTATATCAAATATAAAAATATTAATCACAAATTTTAATCTAGATGTCTTAATCCTAGGTAATACAATTATATAACTGAAAAACTTATACATATTAAATCTAAATATTAAAATAAAATAAAATCATAATAACATAAATAATGATTGACATATAATTACAAATATCAAAAACCTAAGCTTTAAATCTTAAGAAAAACCCTAAAGTATAAAACTCTTAACCTGAATATTTGATGGGAAAATAGGTTATGAGGTGACACCTAGGTCAAATTACATAGTTGTGCTAGTTTTCTTTTTTCATTTTAGAGGTTTTAGGGTTCTAGCATGCTAGAATATTAGGATTATAGGATTTTAGAGTTTTAGAATTTAAAAATTTTAGGGTTTTGTGGGTTTAGGGTTTTCTAGGGGTTTCATACCCTTAAGATTTATGGTTTTTGGATTTTTGGATTTATGGTTTAGATTTTTTTGTATTTAAAACTATGCTATAAACATCGTAAAACCTTAAAATGAAAAAAAGAAGAAGCAAAACTATGTTGTTTTGCCTGATTCCTTACCTAACTTATATAAGGTGTCACATTATATCCCATAACTCCATATTTGATTACACTAAATTCTATTTAATTCATATCCTTTACATACCTCCTTTTGGGTAAACTCTAAAATATTATTATGATATTAAACCCTAAACGATATATTAAAATCAAATTACATAAAATCTAAGTCAAAATAAAATATTATTACCATTAATTAAATTTTTGATTTTTTATACACCCTAAAAACCGCAAATTCTTATATGCTCCGGGAGTAGGTACTCCCTCAAGCGACGTCGTTTTGAATTTAATCAAAACGAAATCGTTTTATTTGATCCTACAGATGTCGTCATTTTGTATTTTACCAATACAGTGTCATTTTGCTTGAATTTGATCAAAACGGCGTCGTTTTTGTGTGTTTAATAATGAAAATGTGCTAAATTCCTTTCTTTATTAGAATTGATTGGATATTCACCAGAATTGCTTATATATTCAACAGAATTGCATATATATGTATCAGATTATTTTTGTGATCTATATTCATTAGTTTTGCTTCCATATTCATCAGAAATGCCTCGATATTCAGCAGATTGCTTATATATTCATCAGAATTGCTCTTATATTTATCAGATTATTTTATGGTCTATATTTAGTTTTTTTTACTTTCATATTAATCAGAAATGCCTCGATATTCATCAAAATTGCTTATATATTATTCACATTATTTTATGGTCTCTATTTATTTAATATATTTATCATAATGGATTGGATATTCACTTTTCTTGCTTATATATTTATCAGAATTGCTCATATATTAATCAGATTATTTTATGGCCTATATTCATTAGGTTTGCTTCCATATTAATCATAAATGCCTCGATATTCACCAGAAATGCTTATATATTTATCAGAATTGCTCTTATATTTATCAAATTATTTTATGGTCTACATTCATTTTTTTGCTTCCATATTAATAAAAAATGCCTTGATATTCATATTATTTTATGTTCTATATTAATTTAAGGGTAAAGGGAATCTACTTGTCAGTGTAGAAAAATTTTCTACGTAAGCGGATAAAATTATCACTAAATCCTTGTTCCATTTGTTTATGTTTCATAATTAAAATGGGTAAAATAGTCATTTGAATAAGAAAGATAAAATAGAATTACCATGTGAAATTTTCAATATATTTTTACTAAATAATGACATGATTTTTAATACTTAATTTACCATATTACCCATATGAATATTTAATATATGCTAGGGTAATAAGGAGGAATTAGACATTTCACCGCTTTAGTAGAAAACTTTTCTACATTGACAAATAGAATTCCTTTGCCCTTAATTTAATATATTCACCAGAATTGATTGGATATTCACCAGAATTGCTTATATATTCATCAGAATTGCTCATCTATTTATCAGATTATTTATGGTCTATATTCAATAGTTTTGCTTCCATATTCATCAGAAACTATAAAATAATATGATGAATATAGGAGCAATTCTGATGAATATATAAGCAATTCTGGTGAATATCCAATAAAATCTAGTGAATAATCTGGTTAATATTAAATTAATATAGATCATAAAATAATCTGAATAATAAATAAACATTTCTAATGAATATCGAGGTATTTCTAATGAATATGGAAGCAAAACTAGTGATTATAAAATCATAAAATAATCTGATAAACATATAAGCAATTCTTATGAACATATAAGCATTTCTGGTGTATATCAAATAATTTCTGATGAATATGAAATCATAAAATAATTTGATAAATATAAGAACAATTCTGATGAATGTGGAATCACAAAATAATATGATAAATATAAGAACAATTTTGATGAATACATAAGCAATTCTGGTGAATAATCTGGTTAATATTAAACACACAAAAAACGACGCCGTTTTGATCTTGCGTGAGGGAAATAAAAAAAACGACGCCGTTTTAATCAAATTCAAAATGACATCGTTTGAGGGAGTAGGTACTCCCAGAACATGGAAGAGCGATTGCTAAAAATCTAACCAAATCCTTAGATACCCCGAGAAATTCTCGGGATGGACTGTGTCCACCAATGGAGGGTCGCCACGTGGTGCATTGAAAAGTTAAAAAAAATTTCAAACCAATGATAAATCGCCACGTGTAATTTTGACTTTTCAACGCGTCACATGACGACTCCTAATTGGTGATATCCATCGCCACATGGTGGATACGGTTCACCCAAGAATCACACTAGATACCCCAAGTAAAAACTCTAAATCGAATATTAACTGATACCCAAAAACAACCTACTTAGCAGTAAAAAAAAATCACCCAAACCTCCCGTCAACCCACCCAAAAATCCCCCTCAAAACACCCGGAAAAAAAAATTCCCTAAACCCAAAATAGAAAAAAAATCACTCGAAACACCCCCTCAAATCACTTGAAACCTAAACCACAACCCCGAAAATCCAAACCCCCTCCCCCTCTAAATCTTAGCTTTTTCTCTCTCTCCCCCTTGCCCCCGAAAGGCTTCTGAAATGATTGCACACATTGACCCACAAATATTATTTTGAGGAAGATACCGGATAATTTTTCGGATGTGTTTTTTGTCTCCCCGAAAACAAAACAAGTACTGAGTACTTTTCAGGTATTTTTCGATTGATTTGACATTCGCCAAAAACAATTCCGATAATGCTTGTGGATCAAAAGAGATATACCACATCAAAAGAAAAGAACAAGGGAACAAAAAGAGAGGTACTTAGTGCATCAATTATGTAATATCTTTTTATGTGAATAATGTGAAGTAAACAAATCTTGAACAAGGAAACTGAGTGTATATACCAAAGAGAAGACTGGTGTGTTGCAAAGTCTACTTCATATACAGAAAATATAAAGAATATTTATACATATGATGAGTTGATGATGATGATGATTCCTGGTGAGAGATGCTATGGATATGATCCAAATTTACAATAAAAAACATACAACAACAATTGGTGTGCCTGCCTACCTTCACAGGAAGAAAATAACAAGGGAATTAGTCTGTTTGAGAATGAGCGGGATGTGGGATTTTTGCTAATGAATGAGATATACATCATATAAACAGAGATGAGTAAAAATAGAAATAAATGGTGGAGGAGGATGAGAAGATGATGAAGAAGAATACGGGACCTTTTCTTTTGTGTTTCAGTAAAAGCAATCCACCAAAGCAGGTGTAGAGAACACCACAGCGGATTGTTGTTGTGGCTGCTGAGGTTGGGGTTGCTTGGGAGCCAAGGAAAAATTGGTGTGATCATGATCTTCAGGAGAAGGAGAAGGAGAAGCTGGGAGGTTTAGATCCAGGGACAGCAATCCATTATTATTATTACTGGTGTTAATCCGATTGACTTTAGCAGCAGCAGTGTCTGGTGACTCCACAGCAATGACAGTGCTCAAAGAGAGGGTGGTATTGGCAATGGGGTTGTTGTTATTGTTGGTGGTGGTGGTGGTTGTGGTGGTGGTTGTGGTGGAGGAGTTGAGAGTAATCATTGGACCTCTGTGGCGCCTCATGTGTCCGCCCAGGGCTTGTCCGGAGCTGAATTCAGCCCCACAAATGGAGCACTCGTGAACCTTGTGGCCTGATTTATTTGTATGGGCCGAGGGGGCTCTGCTGTAGTAGTTGATGTTCCCAAGTTGCAGCGAAAGCGTGGAGGGGGAAGGCGTGATCACTAATGGAGAAGGTGGTGAGTGGGTGTTGTCGGAAATGGCAGATTGCCTAAAATGGTCGTTGGCCGTGATCTTGAGCTTCTTGTGACTGGCTCGGTGACCTCCCAGGGCTTGGAAGGATGGGAATGTTCGATTGCAAGTCTTGCATTCGTAGACGCTGCTGGTGCCGTGGACCCTCTTGTTTTCAGATGAGAATCTCTTGCTGCTGCTGCTGAGCTTTGTGAAAAGACCCAGTTCGTTGCGGCGGATGGAGGGAGATTGACCCCGGGCCAGAAGTATCAAGCAATTAGCCATGTCGAGCTCTTCGGCGGCCTCGTCATCATTATCCTCCTCCTCCTCCTCATCCTCCTCCTCCTCCTGGGCAGTATCATTACCATTGTAACTGTGTAGGACGACAGGAGAGTGGAGCCTCTGCCTTTTGGTTCTCTTACCCTTCACGATCATCATTGTTGTAATCAATGTTGTGGGCGGCTGAAATGTCGCTGTTACGACGTTGTCGTGGTTCTTCATCTGGGCTTGTTCTTCTTCATCGTCTTCTTTGTTTCGTGGTGCTTCACTGGGATTGCTGTTGATGCTGCCGCTGGTCGTTGTAGCTTTAATGTCGATCAGCCCAACAGCGTCATCATCATCATCATCATCATCATTAACACGGCCACAACCATTGTCAATAAGACTAACGATATTGCTGACGTTGTCATCCGGTTGGAGTTTAGTTGAGTTATTATGAGCGTAATCCATGGCTGAATCAGAACACCTCCAACACAACACTAGCAGAGATGGATGGATGAAGAAATGGAAAAGAATGTGGGGGAGGAGAGACAGAGCGGATGTAATAATATAGTGAGCCTGGAAAGAAAGCAGAGGACAGATTGGAAACAGAGTTAAATTTAAGGGAGAGTGAGTGCATCAGTAAATAATTAGAAAAGTGAGAAGCAAAAAATAGTAAAATGAAGCGAGTGAATGTGCGTAACAGAGTCGTAAAGAAAATAGTAAAAGAGTGGTTATAATAAGCGGTGGGATGACCCGTTTCACACTCTCCTTCTCACACTTTCCCAACCCACTGCCATCTCATCTCCTATTTTTTATTTTTTTTCAGTTTTTTTCTATAAAATAAATTTAATATGGAGAGTAATCAAAACGAACCATTAATAGTTAGATAAAAAAAATTAATTTTTTTTAATATCATCATATATTCAATTGCGGTCCGAATTATCATAATTGTTAAAAAATATATGACAAAAAAAACGAACTAATTTCGAATGATGTTTAAGATTAATCTGTTTGGTTTCTTAAATATAATTGATCTTATTAAATTTATTGAGAATTATGAATGATTGAGTATGAAAAGACTTCATTTTATATAAATGCACAAATCGATATTATTCATTTTGATAATCAAACGACGTAATTTTTGCGTATGATTCTAAATCTTATAATAATATTAGTTTAAGAGAGTAATAATAAGTTTTATTTTTAAAAATTAGTCTAATTTTTTTTATCGCATCCTTTTGAGTTTTTTTTTTGTTTGACCCTTTATCAATTTTTTTTTTCGGATTGGCCTCGCATGAGAAAAGTTTACTGAAATGACCTACTTTTGGCCAACCGCTGTTTCAAACCACGGTTTGTCAAATAGTCTTGTATCAGTTTCAAACCGCGGTTGGCTTAAGGCCAACCGCTGTTTCAAACTGCGGTATGATTCATTTACCTGTAGCAGCCCTTATGCTTTGATGGACGCATCAGCCTGCGTGACATTCCTCGCCATCCCCACCGGCAGCGCGATCCCATGCTCCGTCGCTGCCACCGTGTTTGCCGTCGGTGCATTGACTACCAAACACCCATGCTCCGTCGCTGCCCCCCAGATCCACGTTATCAATCCCAACCCCAGCCCTCCCCACCACCTTCAACCTCCCACCTGACGACGCAAAAACCTCCCGCCCCACCTTCATCGCGCTCCGCACGATCAGCGCGTCGCACAGCGCGATCTTCGCGCACAGCTCCTTTGCGCTCCGCCTCACCGAGTTTCTCCTCCACCAACACCGTCGGCTTCGAGTCCATCCCCGCCACCACCAGCCTCCTCACCACCCTCTCTCTCTCCTTTCTCCGTAAAGAGACGGAAAATGCCGACCCCAGCGCCGGCTGCTTCCACGGTAAAGGCGCGGGCTTGGCGCCAAAACGGGTCGTGGAAAACGCTAAAGCGGCCATCTTTGTTAGTTTTCGAGTAAATGAATCCAACCGCGGTTTGAAACAGCGGTTGGTCTTAAGCCAACCGCGGTTTGAAACTGGTGCAGGTCTATTTAACAAACCGCGGTTTGAAACTGCGGCAGGACAAAGGCCAACCGCTGTTTCAAACCGCGGTTTGCCAAAAGTAGGCCATTTCAGTAAACTTTTCTCATGCGAGGTCAATCCGGAAAAAAAAGTTTGATAAAGGGTCAAACGAAAAAAAAAACTCCATCCTTTTGACTGATAGTTCGCACTTCAATTAAATAAATAATTATATTTCTTAACTTTTTGAATTTTTTCCTTAATTATTATGAAAACAAGAGTGCTTCACTTTATTTTATCTTTTTTACTTATCTCTTATCTTATGTTTTTTCTCCATCATGATTTTCTCTTTCCTTATTTCCCCTGAGGAGGAGGAGGAGCTGCCATCCAATTCATCAGCATCACAAACTTCACTCCTAGCCAGTGTTTTAAAAAGCGCTAGGCGGTGCTAGGCGGTGAACACAACGCCTAGCGATTAATCGGCTAGGCGGGGATTAATCGGAATGATTAATCGGACAATTAATCGGAGTTAATTATATTAATTATAAATTTTATAATTAATTATAAATATATATGTTTAAAAACTATTATTTTCATAAAAAAATTAAGTTTTAAACAATTAATCGGTCAGGCGGCTAGGCGGAACGTTTCAACACCGCCTAGCGATTAATCGACGATTAATCGGTCCGAAACGGAGATTTTTAGAACACTGTTCCTAACTCGAGAGTCTTAATCCGTATCTCGATACAGACACCGGCACTACTGGCGGACGCACTGGTCCACATGCTTGCCAAATCATCACAGTCCAGATTAGCCCTTTCCAAACGCGTACTCGTGCTCCGAAGTCAACTCTTAGCAATAAAATACGGTCATACTTGCATGGTATATGGTAGCAACAAGTCTCCTCCTATGTGGGTCCAACACTGTAATAATTCATTTTGGGAATCAGATCCGGTACAGTCAGGCAATTAACAGTCACGCAAAATGAAATAGTTTTAATTTTTATTAATCAATCTGTTACTCACATGTGTCCTGTTTAAATAAAATCATCCATATTTTACATAATACCTTCCTGATTTTTCGTAAAATTACTTTGACTGTAAATTTGTCTGGATGCACTGGATATGTATTGTTCCCTCTTTCCATCCAATTGAGATTCCAAATGGTATGAAAACGTCAACATGTTGCCTCACATTATTCATTATAATAATCAAAATTCGTAAATGAAGATTTAGTTTACTAAAATAAAAAATTCACTTCATTAGAATGAATATTTAAAGTAAATATAAATTGGATTCACAATGAACTTGTTTTAAATTGTGAGAAATATCATTTTTGTGATTCAATTAAGATTTTTAAAGGTTGGGAACCAGTATCATCAAAATAAAAAATGTAATATTCAAAACGAACAAGCAGTTTTTTAAAAATAGTATTAATTTCAATAAAATGAAGATTCAATTCATCAAAATGAATTCTCAATTCACTAAATGATGCCCTGAAAAGATAATATGTTCATTATGCACAATGAACAGGTTCTTAAATCAAAGTGAATTTTTTTTTGTATTTAAAATGAAAATATAATTAAAATAAGTACATATTTTTGTAATTGAACCACATTTTTTTGACTCTTAATGAACATATTTATTACTCAGAAAAATACAACTAATTCAAATAAACATCCACTTTATTCAAAATATACAAGCATGCATTTCAATTTGACTTACTGTGAACAAACATCTAAAAATACAAAATGAATATTCAATTTATTACAATGAATATTCAATTCATTAAAGTGTACATGCAGTTCAATAAAATGATTCTTTGGTACATATAGATAAATATTTTGTCAAAAGTTTACTGGTGAATTATTTAACTGGTATCAACTAAAAAAGTCATTGTCTTTGTTAAAAAACTTATTAACCATTATGTTAAGCGGTAAAAAATCAAATGGTTAAATTAAAGGTGGGCTTACCGGTTGGATAGGAGAATTTTTGTGCCGGTGCAATTTCCAGCTAGGTTACCAGTTGTTTTTATCCAACCAGTTAACCTACTTGTTGTTCTGTCCCACCCGATAAACACAACTTTTATTGTGTTTGTAGTGTGATGAGTTTTTATATTGTTTTCTGGATTTTTTGGATTTTGACGTGTGATGTTGTGCTTTTCTTGATTTTAAATCTGAATTTTTTGAGTTTTGCATAAATTTCTAAATCATAAAGCACAAAAGACATAGAACACTGAACACAATTAGTAGAAAGCACAAAACACAATGTTCAAAAGTTTAAAATTAATAAAAAATGAATAGCGACGCAAATCCACTTGACTTGATACTCATCATGACTTGAAACAAAACCACTTTTCAAGAAAATGATGTAGGAAAAGTAAAAACTCACTTTACAAGAAACTCATTACTTTTAGTATGTAACTTTTTTTTAATTGAAAAATTAGTGTCACGATGGATGGTAGTTAAGTGAATTTGTTGGTGTCAGTCAAGTGCGTGTTACTCAAGTGGATTTGTGGGTCTCTCTTCTCTCATACACACTCAAACACACCCGTCTTTCTTCAGCAAACTCATTTCTCTCTACCCAAATCCATTTCTTTCTTCCCAAACCCACTCAAATTTGTACTTGATGCTTGGACAAAGAAGAAAACACAAAACACAAGTGTTGTAAAAAGTTTTAAGACACAAAACACTTTGAACATTGAACATATGCTGAATCAGGGTTTAATGTTTTTCAGTTTAGATTTAGTACTTTGCACTTTGTGTTTTGTACGTTGGACAATAAACACAGGCTGAACGTTGTAGTTTAGCAGAAAATATTTTAGACACCGAACGTTGTACTTAACTGGATGTTGAAATTTAATAAAATATAAAGTTTAATTTGAATAAAGAATAATGTACAAAGTTCAGTGATAAAGTTTATATTCATCAGTTTGTGTTCAATGTTCAATATATGTTCAGCACAAAACACAAGTGATGAATATATATTGAACATTAAACGCAAAATAAATCTCATGCATATGTAGAATCAGGATTTAGGATTTCAAGTTCAGATTTAGTACTTTGTACTTTGTGTTTTGTACATTAGACAATGAACATAGATTGAACGTTGTACTTTAGCACAAAACACATTGGGCATTGAACGTTGTACTGAGCTGAATGTTGAACTCTAATAAAAAATTTAAAGTTTAATTTAAAAGAACAAAGTACAAAGTTCACTGATAAAGCACGACGTACAATAAAATGCAACGTTCATAAGTTCAAAATTAATAAAAATATATAATGACATATATCCACTCGACTCGACTCTCATCATGACTTGAAACAAAACCATTTTTTAAGAAAATTAATGTAGGAAAAGTAAAACTCACTTTTCAAGAAATCCATTAATTCTAGTACATCACTTTTTTTTAAAGTGAAAAACTGATGTCATGATGGATATTAGTCAAATGGATTTGTTGTTGTCAAACAAGTGGGTGTCAGCCAAGTCGGTGTCAGTCAAGTGGATTTGTGGATCTCTCTCCTTTCATACACACTCAAACACACTCGTCTCTCTCTATAAAACTCATTTATCTCTCCCTGAATCTATTTCTTCCTCCCTAAACCCACTCAAGTTTGTACTTGATAGCTTGGACAAAGCAAAAAACATAAAACAGAAGTGCTGCAAATGTTTTAAAGCTTAAAAACACAAAACACAAGAAATTCAGAAAACCTAAAGACCCCGGATTTAAAACATAGAAAATCCTAAATCATAAACCTAGAAAACTCAGAACTGAAGAATAAAAAAGCATAAGTAAGTTTTAAAACCCAGATCACAAGAAAACCCAAATTTTCAAACATGAAAAATTTTAAATCCTAAACCTAGAAAACCAAGAAATGAAGAACAAAAAAGTGTATGTGAGTTTTAAAACCCAGGACACAGGAAAACTCAGAAAACCCAAAAAATTCAGATTTCAAACAGAGAAAACCTAAAACTGAAGAACAAAAAAATATAGGTGAGTTTTAAAACCCAGAGCACAAGAAAACCCATAAAAACTAGAAAATCCAGAAAACTCAGAACACAAGATCACAAACACAAAGTTAACCAACAAAACCCAGAAAATCCAAGAAGCACAACATAAACTCATACTTCAAAATCCATAATACATGTCATGTTAGAGAAAGAAACCAGTCACTTTTCTTTGTTTACAGTTACAGATCTTGAATTTTTATAGTGAAATAGTGTCTATTTTTAGTTCATTGTAACAAAGTTACTTTTGAATTTCTAGGAAAAAAATTCGCTGAACAAAAAAAGAAACCGAGTCAGTGAAAAAAAAATCACTGAAAAAAAGCCCGATGTCTAACAAAAAAAGAAAAGAAAAGCAATTGCAGAAGTTTTAGCTGCATTCATTTTTTGTGATAAATTGTTTTCTACTCCATGTCTATATTTGTGTATAGGCTCGTGTCTCTAGCAGCTTTAGGGTAGCACAGTCACGTCGTTAAGCGTTTATCAATTTGCCTTTGGTCAACGTGGTTCCAGCTTGTATCTCATTCTTTTCAGCCTACCCCACTATATATTCATTGATACATCTACTTTCAGAAGTTTCTTTTGATTTGTTTGCAGTCATCACAACTTGCAAAGTTTGGTAAGAACTTTTAAGAACTTGATTGAAGAAGCTGGGAGTGAGAGACTTCAGAGAGCCCCATTCTTTAGAGAATCATATACTTCAAAATCTGAGAGAACCCAATTTGAGTAACACATAGAGGTATATTTTTATGTTTTGTTTGCTTTACACTAACATTGGCGGGATCTTCAGAGGATGCACCAGTCCCACATTCTCCTCGCACCAAGTCCATGACACTTTGAGCGCCAATTTAATTTGCGCACTGAAGATTTCAATGAAGATGTTCGAGTAACGAACGACTAGGTCAGCTGGAAGCCGCTCAAGTTAGCATGAACAACACCCTTTCTCCTTGAAAATCTCAGTGGGATATATCAACACATCTAGTTACAATCATAAGCCGACTTGAGTAGATGAGTCATGCTTCTCTAGAGTGTACAGGCACAAATTTGTGAATCGATAATGCTAATGATGAATATTCTATAGACACTGAGGATGGGCGATAAAAAAGATGCTCGTGACCATCATCAAATACGTCGCTACCACCATGACAGGTTTCATCAATCACCACGATGAGAGGTACATGACAATGATGATTTGTTAGGAAGAATTAAATTCATTATGCCACCTTTCAATGATAAGTATGACTTTGATTCTTATCTTACATGGAAATTAGCTATTGATCAAAAATTTGTATGCACCAGAAAATTGGGATGCATTGAAAAGAAGAATGCGAGCTAGATTTATTCCTTCATATTATGCACATGATATGTTAAAAAATTGCAACAGTTTGGACAAGATACTAAAACTTTAGAGGAATATTATCAATAGTTGCAAATAGCTATGTTGTGTAGTGCTTTAGTAGAAGATGAGAAGGCTACTATATCTAGATTTATGAGTGATTTGCACCATGCAGGTCATAAGGAATCCAATTCTGTCACTCATTTGTTTCATGTTACGTGTAAGGCTGAAAAAAAAATGCAGAGATGTCGCAATGGCACGAAAACTAACTTTTTCATAGGAAGTGTTGATTCTTTGTCTCAACGCACTTATGAGGTGCCATCAAATCACACGCTAAAGTTCTTCAGCCATTAAATCTTCTGGGCGAATGAGGGATGTTCGATGCTAACAATGTAACAGATATGGTCATGTGCGCAAAGATTGTCCAAGAAAAGCTGACCATGTAAGGGAAGATGAAAAGTTCAATAAAGAAAAACACATTTGCGTTGAAGAAGTAGGATGCAATAAGAGTCTTCTTGTGCAACGACTGCAAAGCCCAGAATATAGAATGTGGAACATCACCAGCGATACACTTTGTTTCACACAAAATGTGTCATCAAGGAGTATTCAAGCCGCATACACGTTGATAGAGGAAGTTTCAACAACTTGACAAGTTCTGATATAGTAGAAAAACTTGCTTTAACAGACAAATCGCACCCGCTGCCACATAGCATTCAATGGTTTAATAATAGCGGTAAGTTAAAGGTAACACGATTTTATAATGTTGAATTCAATATTGGTTCATATCATAGTGCTCGTGATATAGTGCATATGCAAGCATGTTTTATGTTTTTAGGTAAACAATGGCGATATAATTAGAACTAATCTATAATTTTTTGTGCACAAAGACAAGAAAAGTTACATGATCTGTTTCCTAAAGCTATTTTAAAAGACTATGTATTACTGAAGCTAGTGAAGAAAAATTCAAGAGTACAAAAACATTGAAAATCAGATTGTGATAAAAGACCCTAATAAACATAGTTTGAGAAACATTAGATTATTTTATAATAAGAAAAATGAGACTAATTTGAAAGGCGCTTGGTTTATTGCTACTAAATCTGATATGCATGAATTAAATTCTCACAATTCTATTGATTATGCTTTGGTTTGCAAATAAGTTTTATTCTCACTTGAGGATATATCTTCTTCTTTGCATCCGGCTATCACTAACCTTTTGTAGGATACACAGACATCATTCTAGAGGACAAACCACCAGGACTACCACCAGGACTACCACCAGAACATCAAAATAATCTTACTCCAAGATCATGTTGGCCAAATCAAGCATCATATAAGACTAAGCTGGGAGAAACTAAAGAAATAGAGCGTTAAGTTCAAAGACTAATTGAGAAAGATTTAGATGTTAGTTCCAATAACAACGCAGATGTCCAACCTTACTTAGGACTAGAGGAAGAGCTTGAGTTGAGGATGACTCAAATGAAAGAAGGGGAGGATGATGAGGACATCGCTTCATGCATTCTGCAGGCTGCATCAAATTTTAAATGATCGTAACTCTCTATTCCGAATGTTGGTAAAGGCCCATAAATAGTGGTCGGAAAGATCTCGATGTCATCTTTCAAACAGATACAACCATGTGTCAAATTCCATTTGAGCTGTCAGAACTTGACAAAATAAATTTCGTGATTTTCTAGTACAAATCAGAGAAGGATTTGGGATTTAGGCTTAAGTTAAAGTAATGACAGGATTTTGGCTTTAGGCAAAAGTCAGACTGATAACATGATTTGGAATCTGGGCCTGAATCTTTTAATATCCGTCAAAATCTTATCAGCGATAGAAATACTAATTAGTTTAAGAGAAGCGCTAGCTTCCTTCCTTATAAATAGATTGATGCAGACATCTTTTTTAGTTAGATTTTGTTTAAATTAAAGTTAGTCACTGCTTTTTTTTCTAGTATTCGCACGTGTCGACTAGATCACCGGAGTACTTGTCTTTAGAATCCTAACTACTGAATTATTTCAGATATATTCTTCGTTCAGATTTGCAAAGTCAGTTGCTTATTCTTCTTATTCTTGCTCATTCTTCGATTGCGTGCAGGTACAGCGTGGTCAGGTTGTTCGTGCTTGCGCAAGATCAATAGCGCTTCTGGAGTTGGTGTAACGATTTCTAAGGCGCAACGTCCTGGGTAGTTGTAGTCGGATCGCCAACATCTCCTCCACCTAAATCGAAAACCTATCTCATCGAAAGATTGGTACCAGCCAAACTTCTATCAATACCGATTCTATGGCAGCACATTGAATTTTTGCATTTTACATAATTTAATAAAAAACTAATAAAAAATCTGTTTTTTCTCAAAAAACTATGTGACTGTATAGTATCCATGTGATTTGTAGATGCCAAACAAATTTTCTAATTCACAGATAGCAATGAATTAAGGAATTTTTTTTTTTTGTAAATTGCAATTGGCAACAAATAAGAAATCATAAATAAAATATTTTCTTATTTGAAAATTTACATCATCATATTGTATCAATGAAGATTTTGTGACTGGGATAAGAAACAAAACTCAAACCTAATTTTAAAAAGCTGTAAAATACAAAACAACGAATTAGAAAATACAAAAAAAATATACATAAACATCCATAATTATAAATCTAAGGATATTATTTATACATTCCAAATACAATAAATTAAAAGTTTATCTCGTCGTCTTGTGCCAATGAAGAGTTCAAAACAAAAAAAAAAGCAAAAAATATCAACTATGCAAACTTAAAAATAAATTGAACGTTTGCCTAATCATTCTTTTGTTGGTGAAAAAATTATAAAATAAAGAATACCGCTTCTGAAAAATACAACTAAACATATATCTATATGCATATGTTAAAAATCAAATATAAAAATAAAAATAAAAAAGAGCAAAGAGAATGTACTGGAATTACTGATGGTAGAAAAATGCATACTGAATAATATTTCAATTCATAGTGACAAGAGAATTTTCAGATTGAGATAATTATGAAATCAATAAGGATTGTATTTAACGATTAGTTAAAGAGGATTAAGTATTATTTTTGAGATAATCCATTGATATGAATTCGAAATGTGTTTACCGGAAAGCTTCAATGGTATAATCGGGAATTAATTGAAAAATAATGACATAACCGTTCAAATTTATTAGCAGTGAGAGCACTAAGATAAAAATAATAATAACATTTTCGTAGATTAATGGAACGCTAAGAAACTTTATGTTCTCCGGTAGAATAATTAGAGATAGATTGGGAAGAGAGTAGATACTACAAGAATGTGTTCATCATACATGTATTAAGTATCTAAACTCGGATTCATAGGGTTGAATGACAACCACTTTATCAGTGGTATGGAATTTAGTACCCCCATTCCCATTCAGGTACTCCATTATCAGCCTCTTTAGTGGCCCGTTTCGAGGCGTGTGGCTATAAATCCATTCTAGTAGAGATTCCATATCATCCGCAAAGTCCTTCATGTGCCATTCTAGAAGCTTCGGTACCACGATTCTCTTCTTGCTGGTGATCCCTATAGCTGCCTCCAAATATTCAACCCTTGCTCTCCCCAGCTCGTTCACCACATCCTCTGCTGTGTACACCCTTAGCTGCACATCATTTTCAATCTCTCCTCATCAACCACACCACAACCACAACCACAACCACATTTTAGTGTGGAATAAACTTCATTAAAAGACATTGCTCACCGCCGGGGATGACCAACTTCCACGACACAGTGCGAATGTTATGTTCGGCTCTGGGTACCCTAACCCGTACGCTTGCCTCAAAACCATCTCATCTTCATCATCCACATTACTCTGCAACAAAGTTGAGAGTCTTTTTTCAAAAAAAGAAAAAAAAATACGTTTTTTTTCAGCATAGCATAACATCACTACTACAGATCGAGATTTATTATCGCGCTTATTTCAAAACTTTTATCACGTTTCACAAGCGTGATAACTACGACCGTCGTAATTAATAAAGTACAGAGCGTGGTAATAGATCACGAACTTATTACCACACTTTGAAGCGCCCTAATAGGTGGTGAATCTATTACCACGCTTTGAAACAAGAAGCGTGGTAATTGATCATGTTCAAAACGGTGACCGTTTTATTCGTCACTTATAACCACGCTTTTAAAATTTCAAGCGTGGTAATAGACCATTAAAGAAACACCGTCGTCTGTTAGCAAAACTTATTACCACGCTTAATTGTAAAAAGCGTGGTAATATGTATAGCGCCAATTCCATACCCACCTATTATCACACTTTATTTGATTAATTACCACGGTCATATTAATAAGCGTGATAAAAAAAAAACGTGATAATTAGAAGCGTGGTAATAGCTCAAATATGTAGTATGCATGCTTACATGTGCTGTTGATTCACATGGATGCCGAAGAATGAAATGCTCCATGGCCAGAGCATTGAGTACTATCCCTCCAACATTTAGCGTAGCCTGCAACATAAAACACCAGAAGTTTTTTCCTTTAAATGCTTCCTTACTGGCTTTCTACCTTTAACGTCACACAATGACTTTGACTTTGACGAACCTTTTTCATAAGTGACAACAAATTGTCATGTGAGGAAGGCAGCCCGTGCTGTAGAAAGGCCTGCCATTCATATCTAACGGTGTGATTAAAAACCAACATGTAACCAGCAGTTTCAATCAGTTTGGATTTCGGGCCTCTACTTACGTGCATTACGCAAGCATTATAAATGTTGATCCAAAATGCCAGCTTCTGTTTGTAGCCCAGGTGCGTCAAGTCCACATGACTTAGTTTGTAAAGTAACACCCTACGCATGTGGTCCGTGTTAACTTGAGAACCCACTGACGCTGTTCAGGTGAGTCTACGCACAGAATAAGGACGGTCTAGAGTTACCTCAAGTTACCATTTGATGGATGAAGGCTGCGGGAGACATCGAAGGACCCTCTTGTTATGGGAGTGAACTTGTTATATGGGCCAATGTCTCTAGCCGCCGCATCTATGTCTGACAATACCCCATAAGGGTCGAAACTCGTTTTACTAGTAGTGTCATTGGAAGGCAATGCAGAAGATTTACAGTTGAATGAGGAATTCACGCAAGGAATATTGAGCTTTGGAATGGCATTTGATCCTTGGCAATCCATGCATGACGACTGATTCATTTTGAGAAACATATCAATTAAACACTTGATGAGCTGCTCCGACAAATCATTTGGTTTCTGTGACCTGATTTCTCTCCTGAACTGTCTCTGGTTTAAACTTTGGCTCTCTAATATCCTTGACTGCTCCATCATGTCGTCGGTCCACATATCTGGAAAACCCAGAAAAGAGGATATATAAAGTTTGATTGATAGAGCAAGGACAGAAGTTGATAATAGGAATATTGAAGTAGTAAGGTTTTACCATCTAATCCAGTGGATTTATTGGACATGTCAGAAGAAGTGAGACATTTATTCCTGTCTCTGATAATCCTGTATGATCTTCTGACATCTTTTTTGCTGTCCAAGTCAGAAAAGCATCTGAGATCTGTGGGGCCACCCCGCAGAGGAGTTTTCTTTTCATTTTGCATTTGTTGTTTCTTCTTCTCCCATTTATTGGTAATGTGCTTTTCTTGGTCCACATGCTGCTTAAGCTCCCGAACCTTCCTCTCCAACAACGAGATCTCCTCCTCTACAACGGCCAGCTCTGCCAAAAGCACTTTGACCTTCGCGCCCAACAGAGGCCGCAGTTTAGTTCGCATTCACGAATATAAATTGCACTTTATATACTCAAATTGAAATGCAGGCTTATTCTACATCTCCATACATGGAGTGGAAGCATTGAGGAGAGATGGGTGTAGTGGAGGGGTCCATGAAGAGCGCATTGTAGTAGCCTATTGAGCTTCTCTTGGCCATCTAATTCAGCTTGCAGTTGCACAACCTGCAGGCATCAGCACATAAAAACTAAGATATGGTACCGTAAGCTTCTTTGTGTTTTTGGTTTGAGAAATTTTGTTTACTTCATTCTGGAGCCGCAATCTGTAACTGCAATCCAGTGGCTGCTCCTGACAAGACTGCTGCATTAGAAGATCTTCAAGTTTCATCAACCACACAGAAATAATAAAAACAATATGTGGTGTTTATAACTAGCTAGGTACAATTGAATTGAGGTGAGAGATGTTGTATCATAAAGAGGAGGTGGGTGGCATTAAAAGAAGAAACTCGGTGAAGGAGAGAGATGAGGTGTTGGGTATTTTGAGCATTTGCCAAATTGGAAGGAGGTGGAGGTGGAGGTGGTCACATGGATCAGTATGTCATGTCATGCACCACACTACTTTCTCTTCCTGTTGTCTAATTATTTGACGTGAACCCCATGAACAACCCATTCCACAAATCATCAACTTACAATGTTTCTCTTTAGAAAAAGAAAAAAAAACATTAAGAAAGGCCATTATCATACTCCTTCTCTACTCTTTTATATGTCACTTAATCGAATTTTTTTGTCCACTTTTACTTGTCACTCAGCAATTTCAATGCGTATTTAATATCAACAACTACCTTAAAACGTCAAACATTAATCACTTATTTATCTTAATCAATAAAAAAATCATTCATCACCAGTAATAATATATCAATTTTACTTTTTACACAAATTTTTTGAAAAAAACCCACTCATTAAATTTATTCAACCACTAGCATTAATTTCACCATAATTTACTCAAATTAACTTTAAACGACATATGTTAGAGGACGGAGGGAGTATGTCGTAACAGTTCATTCAGAAAAACAACAGAAGGAGTAGAGTTTCTCCCAAAAATGTTCCCTTTCATTTATCAAGTCTTTAATATATTCCTTCGGCTAATCTCAATCTATATTTATTTCATGTCATCCACTCAGGCAGCATAAGGGACAGCATCAAAGTTTTGAATTTCTTCAACACTTTTGGAGACTAATGAAGTTTGAAATTTTTAATACTGATCGAATCCTAGAACACTCACATGTTGGGCATCTATTGATGCGTCGATCGTGACGACGTACTTCAAAGATGTATCTGAGTTGGAACCAGAATCTGGACCGATGTTCAAGCTGCTTAAGAGAAGTTTTGTCGGAGCTGCGCTTTATTATGTCCTAATGTGCGTTTTGGAGCTGTTGAAAAAGAGGTGTTGTCATGCTTTGGAATAGTGCTGTTTGGTCCAGCGACGAAGGCCCGACATCGTCATTTCCTTGCTTGTGTTGAAGGACACCGCGCCTCATTCTATGAAATCATTTTCTTCTCTTTACAACTGAAACTCAACCACCTAGTTCTCGTTATTTCTACAGCTATAAAAATTAATCTCCCTCTGTAAATTCATCATTCTTGAGTTTATCAATGAAAATTGAAAAGTTTATTTGCGCACTGAGTACAGTTTTTTTTTCTTTTTTTACGGTATCAGAGTTGAGCTAATCGATTCCTGCAAATTCAAGGCCTGTGTTATGTCTTGCTCTTGTTTATCTCTGATTCATTATTTTTTTGAAATTGAAGCCTCGATATTCTTTGATTGTTGAAATCTTTGGATTATTTTTTGATCCTTATGGATTTATGATTTGTTTCTTGCGATGGTGTCTATGTCTTTGAATTTGTGATGACAAAACTTGATAAAAATGTTAATGAATCTTTGGAGTCTAGTCCATCTATTGGTGCAAATGTTTGGGCTCCAAGGAGAAATGATCTTGAAAGTTTGGTGAATAGTCGTCAACGGTATTACAGAAAAGCCTGTCACCATTCTAAAACAAAAATTACTACTGTGTTGCTAATCGATATTGAAAACTATAATCAGTATACAAAAAGCCTGATTGTAGCCTTATTTATAAGGAGCAAGTTAGACTTTATCTTTGCAATTATGGAAGAAACAAATGTGGAATCTAAAATGTGGTTCGATTATATTTAATGCAAAGAGACTAGACTGTGTAGTATTTCACATTTTTACTTCGGGTGTAAGTACAACAAAAAATCATTTGTAACTCGGTAAGTCTGGAATTGAACACAAGGAGCTGGCACTGACTTACTTAAGCGATTAGGATTCTATCACCCACGTATTTATCTCTCCATAAAAGTAGGATATGAGTGTTAACTTTCAAGTGTGGGTAAGCATTCTTAGGATTCTAGTTCACCTAGGGTTCAGACTCTTACACATGCAACACTACAAGATTATTTTTACTATGCTAATGTTTATTAGGATAAGTTATCTCGCTCGAGCTTCTCACATCCATATCCATCTCATTGACCTTTCTTTGATGCGGCTAGCGACTACAATATTTTCCTGTGTTGATTCATCCCGCAACATTGGAAGGAATGGTGAGATACTTAACATTCTGACTATGTGTAAAAGAGTAGTCAAGGTCATACTCATCTCTTCCCGTTAACCTCTGACTCTCACCTTCGGTTACCGGTTTTTAATGACTATAACCATCACACACATCAAAATAATTCCAATTTTCACCTTCGTTGTCACGATGCACATAGGATAGAGGGTAAGATAATCCTAACTTTACATTATCACTTGACTTTTTTAACAACCTTCAGTTCTCGCCTTCGGTTGTAAAGTCCATCGACCACAACTTGGTCATGCTGTAACCACTTTAATTCTTGCATTTGTTGGCTAAGAGCTTGACCACAAAGGGTGATAGAGCATAAGTTATTATATGTTAAATTATATCAACTACTTAATTCTAAGACAAGACATGCAAATAAAAGAGTCTACAAGGCAACTATAATAAAAAAATAACATTATAACTAAAACATGATGAAAGTAAGAGTACAAAACCACAAGATCCAGAGATTCCTCATAACAAGAGAGGACTACTCAGTTATGGCTTTGTTGATAACCATGAATTCTTCCATATAGCAAGAGATGGTCCTTTCTTGCTTGCTTCTTTGGTGCTTGAATGTATATCGTATGTGTAGTGAAGGACTCCTTTTATAATTGTATAATGATAAGGAAAATACAGGAATAAATGGCCATTAAAGAGAAGTGGATTTTCTCCATGAATCCCCCATTCAATGCCTCCTGCAATGCCTTACTTGGACTTAGTAGATCATGTAAGATTTCTTCACTCGACAGATTGAAGTTACTCAAATTGAGTGAAACCAAGGAATAAATTCCCACTAGACTGAGTGAAATGAATTTATTTCTTACTCGGACTGAGTGAACCCTTTGCATTTTGGTCACTCAATCAAGTGAAGGATCGTAAATGACCCTTACTCGGACCCAGGAGAGTTTTCTTCATACTCTCACTCAGACTGTGTAGGACTCAGAGCTTCTTCTTGTTAACGGTTGGAGGTCTACTCGACTGAGTAGGTGCTGACTTATCTTCATTTCAACAATTTTTTATTTTGTTTTGCCTCAAATTGCTGCCTTTTTCCTTTATCCATCAATTTTGGAATGTTTTCCCTGAATGAGCAATAAAACCATAGAAATATAGGTAAAATATTTCGGAGATAACTCAAAGCACTCATAAATAGAGCCTTAAAATGTGCGTATTTTTCTCCGATCAAAATTCCAAACTTGGAATTTATTTATTCCAAAAAATAAGGATAATCTCTTTGCAAATGTAAGGATAATTATACTTATTTTTATCCCTTATAATTGTATGATCTTAATTTCTAGAGTTCATATCTCACCTCTATTATGCAATACAATGCAAAAACGATGAAAAATTCAAACTCATTTTCATAGGAATCATAGGTGCATTTAGCATATGCACCCAACCTTTAAACCCATTGGTATCTGTAGAGGACGAATTGTAATCTCATGAGGGTTTTCTTATCTTGATAAGCCACAAATCACATTTTTGACTCTTAAAGGTGGATGAGATGATCATTTTAGCTACAGCTTTATAATGCAACTACTCGAATATAAGAATAGTTTTCATAAAGCAAGGTATTTTTATGAAATGAAGTGAGCCTTCATTGCAAAAAATATATAGAGTAGAAAAGTACTTTTCAATCTAGCTAGGACTTTAAAATTATTAGGCTAAAAAATTTAGATCAAATAAGTACAACCAGCCACACAAAAATTTCTCACCAACCACCTATGCTAGCAAGGGCTAGTCCACGGGCTTATGCCTCAAAGCTAATTTTCAAGTCCTTAAAATTCAGTCTAAGTCTGTATAAAAGAGGATCTTGGGATGGAATTTTTATAAAACAAATTCAATTAGTTTGTTGTCCACGTACATGCCGCTTGAAGCAATGAGCATATCATTAACATAAAGCAACAAGTATACAAATGAGCCATCCTGAAGCTTTGTGTGATACACACAACTGACATAAATACTCCTTGAATACTCATGACCAAACATAAGAGAATCGAAACGCTTGTACCACTGCCTAGGAGACTGCTTGAGACCATACAGAGACTTCTTTAAGTTGCAAACATGGTTTTCTTTTCCTTCAACATGAAGCCCCTCAGGTTGATCCATATAAATGGTTTCCTCCAATTCACCATGTAAGAAAGTTATTTTGGCATCTAGCTGCTCCAACTCCAAATCATACAATGCAACCACTGCAAGTAAAACACGTATGTAAGTCTGTTTATACAACAGGAGAAAATACGTCATTAAAGTCAAACCCTTCTTTCTAGTTATACCCCTTAGCCACCAAACGTGTCTTGTATCTTGCATCCTCAATGCCTGAAATACCTTCCTTTTTCTTAAAGATTCACTTACAACCAACTGTTTGTTTACCTTGAGGTAAAGGTACCAACTCCCACGTTTGGTTTTTATAAAGAGATTCAATCTCTTTAGCCATAGCAACTGTCCATTGAGCAGACTCAGTGCATCTAGTAGCTTCTGAATAGGTAGTCAATTCTCATATGTCCTCAGCAACTGTCAAAGCATCAGCAACAAAATTAGAGTATCCGTATTTCTTAGGAGCTCTAATTTTTTTCTCTTTTTCACGGTTAAGAGCAATACTACGAGCCCATCTATTCTCTAATCTTCTATTAGTATTCACAGCTTCATCAATCACCGATTGATCACTAACTATCTATGAAGCCTTTGTTGATGTCTGAACTTCAAGTTTCACTCTAAGACGAGCCTCATGCACTTCACTACTAACTTCTACATGCTTCTCAGTATATTTAAACAAAGCATATTGATCAAAAAAAAGATCCTTACTAATTACTGTCTTCCTGGAAGTAGGATCTCATAACTTTTAACCCTTCACTCCACTAGCATGTCCCAAATAGATAGCTTTCCGAGCTCTCGGCTCAACCTTTGCCATCATTAACATGATGATATGCTGGAAAGCCAAATAATTTTAAATGAGAATAATCAGAAGGTGTACCTGAGCACACGTCATTAGGTGTCTTATATTCAATAGCAGTAGAAGGACACATATTCACCAAGTGACAAGCTGTATTGACTGCTTCTGCCCAAAATTCTTTGCCCAAACCAGCAATGGAGAGCATGCATCTAGCTCTCTCAATTAGCGTTCTATTCATCCATTCAGCAACTCCATTTTGTTGTGGAGTCTGCCTCATGGTACGGTGTTTAACAATGCCTGCATCGGCACAAAGGTCTTTGAATTCACCTCCAACGAATTTTAAATCATTATCTTTTCTAAGATGTTTAATCTTTTCCCCTGTCTAATTCTCTATCAATGTCTTCCATCTCTTGAAATTTAGAAAAATATCACTCCTCTTGGTTAAGAAGAACACCCAAACATTCCTCGAAAAGTCATTAATAAATGTCAAGGGATATCTTGCACCACCATAAGAAGTAACAAAAAAGGAACCCCGCAAATCAGAATAAATATATCAATGGATCCCTTTTTATTGTGTATACTGATACTAAATTTGACTCTGTGCTGCTTTTCGAGAACACAATGCTCACAAAAGTGAACTGATTCTGTCTTCTCACCCCATATCAAACCGTGTTCGTTCAATAAATTCATTCTTCTCTCGCTCATATAACGAAGTCGCATATGCCATAATTTAATATGATCCGTCTTAGAATCTGCAGCTACGTCAATTGAACCTTCAACTGTGCTTTCTTGAAGCACATATAAGCCTCTATCTTGCTTCCCTTTCATATTAAAAAGTCGAGTCTTCAAATACAACCGACCGGTTAATATCATCTTATTGTACAAGATATTCAATTTATCCCACAACTCTTTACTTATTTCTGCCTGAAACTTCCTGGAGAACCTCATCCTTCAAGGATAACTAGAGTGCTTCAAGCACTCCTTCCATTTTTTCAATCTCTACAGATGTCATATCTTCGGGATATTTACAATCCAAAGCTCTCACTGTTCCCTCATGTCGTAATAAAATCTTCATCTTTATTCTCTATGTCGCAAAGTTGTTCTTAATATCAAAAGGTGCAACGTCAAATCGTAATGAAGTCACCATCACAAAACCCTAAGCTCTGATACCAGTTTGTTAGAGTAGGACAGCAGAATATTGACTAGAGCAACGAATGAGAATAAACAAAGACACAAGAATTATGTGATTCGGTCATAGTGATTTATGTTTATGGGTAAATGCAAGGATCTTATTACTTCACGATAGAGAATACAAGAGAGCTTATGACTTTCTAATCTACATTTTAAATAAATCTTGACTAGATTTATATTGGCGATAATAAAATCCTAAAACAAATAGAATTTCCAATCTTAACAAGATTAGAATTTCTAAATTACAAGAAAACCCTAATTAAATAAAGTTTCCATAAACTCAAGATTGCCTTAATAATGATGCAAGACATAACTCAATAAAAATCCCAAATTCATAATCCACAACAAGAAATTACCCTAAACCATCCACAGTAAGAAATTACCCTAAATCACAAACCTAAACTATCCAAGCAAAATCCTTAATTTGACAGCGATTTTACCTGAAGATGGCGAGGGTGATATGGGGAGGCAGGCGTAACAAAAAGAAAGGATTGGAGCGGCGTCGTTAACTTCTGTGAGCGACAGAGAGCGGTGGGTGGAGAGAAGGTAAAAGAAGTGTTTGTGTCGATCGAATGAGAAAAAAGCAATGCAGGTCTGAAATATGAGCAAACCACAGACACGAGTCCCGGTTTAGGCTACTTCAAAAGGCATTGTGCGATTAAGTGAAATAATAATGGCCATTTGAAGCAAACGAGGGATGTAGAACATGATTTTCTAGCAAACTAGCAATGAAGTCCACATTGTGCTTTCGTGTAGGCAACTTTGCCAGCATGGCTTGCTAGGTCAGCTCCGGAGTAGGGAAGTGTTGTCAGACTGGCCAACCATGGTTGGTGGAGGTGGAAAGGTATGGTTAAACCGTCGTTCATATGGACTATTTCCTAAAAGTAGAGTAAATTAGATATTAAATAACAATTTAAGATATTTTTGATAAAAAATGAAGTAAAAATGGTATATTAAAAAAATCTTCATTATCAGCACTCTTTCAAAAATATCTTGATAAGGGCCCAAAAAAAATCTAAATCACATGCAAATTAATTTATTAATATTTATTTATTTGAAAAATTGTTACCACCAATTTGAACCCGCAATTTAGGATATTCATTAATCAATTGCTAAGCTACAACATTGGTGTCGAATCAAATTTGTTACGTGGAAAAGAAAATTTTATATTTTTTATTAAAATATTTTGATAAATTAAGATTATAAATAATTAATAAAAATGAAATTTATAAATATAAACCACATATTTTTAAATATAAAACAACCTAAGATTTGATTTGTGATTATCAAATAGTAAACTTGTTAATTCACAACCTCCTCTAAAACATAAAAAATATAAAATTAAATAATTACACCCGCATTTTTAAAAACATACTCCCTCAATTCTCTTTTACATGTTACTTAGAATTTTTTTGTCTACTTTTACTTGTCACTTAACAATTTTCAATGCGTATTTAATATCAACAACTACCTTACAACGTCAAACATTAATCACTTATTTATCATAATCAATAATAAAATCATTCATCATCAGTAATAATCTACCAATTTTATTTTTTTCACGAATTTTAAAAAAAACATCAATCACCCACTTATTAAATTTGTTTCACCGCTAGCATTTACTTTACCTTAATCTATTCAAATCTATCTGAAACGACATATATTAGAGGACAGAGAGAGTAAAAAATATAAAATTAAATAATCACACCCGCATTTTTAAAAACATATATAATTTGTATACTTTTTAAAGTTATATAATTGACATTGAGAGATACTTATGTAGGACGGAACGCCACCGTTTTGAGGTGATGATATCAAAGCAACACCATTAAGTTTAATTTGTGTACTATTTATGGGTAGAAACAGAAAGCATGTCTGTTCAACATTCTTTTCCACCGCAACCACCACAACTGTTTCCTCCGTCAACAATCAATGGGCGAGAAACAGAAGAAAGATTCAAAGAAGCCAAAACAGAGCAGCAGCAAGAAGCAGAAGCAGCAACCAACAACAAAATCAGATACGCCCTACTTCAAGCCCAGCTCGGAAGTGAAAGGCCTCAAATTCGGTGCCCAGTTCATCGTGAAATCCTTCACCATCCGGCGCGCCTCTCCCGTCCAGCTCCTCCAACTGCTCAGCCTCCCAGACTCCGATCGACCCTTTCCGTCTGTGATTTCCTTCATCCCCACAAACTTCACCATCCTGGCCCACCACGCCTGGCACACACTCACCCTCGGCCTGGGCACCAACAAATCCAAAGTCGTCGTCTTCGTGTTCGAGTCAGAGAAGATGAAGGTGGGGGCGGAGAAGGTGTGGCCGGGGGAGATCCGGCTGGGGGATGTGAACAAGAAGCTGATTCGGGGGCTGAGCGGGTGTGAAATGGCCAGATTCAAGTTCAGAAAGGGGGCCATCACCTTCTACGTGTATGCGGTGAGACGAACAGGATGCGGTGGTTTCTGTCGGGGTGAGGATTTGAGAAGGGTTTTGCAGTCGGTGGTTGACCTGAAAGACTTTCTAGATCACACGGCCATGTTAGCTCTGCCTCACCAGAAAAGCGTCAGCTTCCCGGCTGTATAGTTATGTTATACGTGAGCAGCATTAAGGCTGTGTTTGGTTTAGGGAAAGTTTAGTGGAAAAGTAAATGTGTTGGAAAATTGATAAAATTTAATATTTGGTTTAGATGGAAAATATGAGGAAAAGAAAATTGTGTGAAAAGTTAGAAGGAAAATTAAGGTAAATTAAAAGAAGTTTTGAAACTTTCCACATAATTTTCCATTCTGAACCAAATAAAAGAAAATAAAATGGAATTTATGAAGAATTTCACTTTCCATCAATTTTTTTTCTTACAATTTTCCCTAAACCAAACACAGCCTAATTGGATTTTTGAATGGTGATGGTAATAACAATAAACATCTCTGTATACCACCTGAAGTCTGAACCAGGAGCCAGTTTGTCTGTTGATGAAAAGATGAGTGGTATTTCTAATTAGTGGCTTTGTGTACAGGTGAAAATAAATGTGTATAGGTTGTCGACTGAAATTTAATGAAGACGGCGGTTGCCTACCCAGCCTGGCGCCTCCTGTGCTTTTGAGACTTGATTTTTTCAATCACCTCCCATCGACCAAGTACAACTTCTGCTAGTCTCCTTTCCATGAATTACATTAAGTATAAAATTATGACAATTAATTCCTTCTTTTTACAATATACTCTCTCTCTATGCTTTTTTATATGTCATTTAATTGATATTTTTTATTCATTTTTATTTGTTACTTAGCAATTTTTAATGCATATTTAATGTCAACAATTACCTTAAAACGTCAAACATTAATCACACTTTTATCATAATCAATAAAAAAATCATTCATCACCAGTAATAATCTACTAGACATGATTTTTTTTAGAAAAAACACCAATCACCTACTCATTAAATTTGTTAAACCACTAGCATTACCTTCATCTTAATTTACTCAAATTAACCTTAAACAATATGTATTAGAGAACGAAGGCAGTACGTATGACATGTACAGGTCAACTACTATTTGTGTTTAAGTTGGTTTGTTACACCAATGTAGCACATTGCTTTACTCTTTGTTTTACAGCAAAATATATGTGCTTTTTGTTGGCTGACAAGAAGAAGAAAAAAAACACTTTACTTAAAGCATTCTAGGAGAAAGGGAAAGGGTGAAGATGGATGGGTGAGTGAGGTTTTTCTATCACATGAGATTCATTCATAATCATAATGATGATGGTGGTGGTGGTGAATGGAGAGAATGTGGGACACGATTTTATAGATGGTTGAGATTCACAACGGTGCATGACCTGTGGTAGTTACTAGTAGTAGTGTTTTAGCTTTACAATCAGCACGGGTGGATTGACATAGATGTTCACGAACACACTTTGTCTTTTTTTAATCATGCACGGTGTATGTCCAAGGGGTGGGTTTATAGTTTATACTATTCTATAGCCACAAATTCTGAGACTATTTTGTTGGGAAACTTATCTGTCCACATGGTTGCGATCAAGAATCAACTATCGTGCTTCTACATTTAGAGGGTGTTCAAAATTTGGTCCGGACTGAAAAATGATTTGGAACCGGACCGGACCAAAGGATTTCGATCCGGTCTTTGGTCCATCTATTTTTAGATTTCGGTTCCAGTTCGGTCCAAACTCAGAAAAATTCGGTCCGGACCGGAATGGACCGGTTTGGTAATTTTTTAATAAAAAATTTTATTTTTATTAAAATACTTAAATATATCTTATCTAATAAATAAATAAAATTATTTTTAATTCACATTTCTATTAAGAATTTAATTAATTTTTTATGATTCTGGTAAAACCGGTCCGGTCCAAATCCGTAATTTTCCGGTCCGGTCCAGACCGATTCAAATCCGGTCCGGTCTTCGATCCTTACCTTTTCTCGATTCAGGTTCCGGTCCAAACCGATTCCGATCCGATCCGGTTTTGGATCGGTGAACACCCTTATCTACAACATATCATAGCATATCAACTCATGCACTTCTACAACATATCCTTACTTAGTAAAGAAGCACGGTAATGCAACATATCTTCATAATGAAACGCTGTTAATAGATATTTTTAAAATTATATCTGCCTATGCTTTACGAAAGGGGCTTTTTGTTAGGGGAAATCACTGAAATATATATGTACTATATCATTCTTCTACAAATTATGATCATCGCAATCCAGTGGCGGATACACAATTTTTTTTTCGGGAGGTAAAATTACCTAATCAAAATTTTAGTAAAATTTGGTGGGGGTGAAACTAAAAATTTAGTTGAAATTAAGCATATAAATTTATTTTTTATATATATAAATTTTTTATATTTTTTATTTTACATATAAATAAATAGTTTAGATAGAATTGGGGGCGGCCGCCCCCATGACCCCCCAATGGCTCCGCCACTGTCGCAATCCAATTTTAAAAAATTTCATTTTTTTTAAATGTTGCGTCATCTTTGTGTTGCGTGATCTTTGTGTAGAAAAGCAAATTTGCGATTAGAACCTGTAATGATGTTTTATATATTATAAGAAATTTTTTAATCAAAATTGTACCATTTTATCATCTTTAATTTTTTAAGAAAGTAAGAAAGAATTGATTTATTAATTAAACCAGACCGGGTACATTCGATCTAGCTCAACTACTAGACCAGATCAAAGACAGATCATACAAAGAGTCGTCTACATTGTAACAGTGAGATGAGTAGTAATTTTGATAAGTATGGATAAATTTCTATTTTCTGCATACAAATTTATATGTGGCGTCATTTCTTTGATTTAATCAGTATTTATTTATTTTAAGATAAGTTATTGTAATTTATTCGCAAAAGATTATTATAACGCTACGGAATCCCAAATCAGAATATTTTTAATACTATTTTTAAAATAAATCATTAATCAATTTTAGACTTTTTACAGCTAACAAAAAAATAAATACATAAGAAACCAAAATCCTAATTTACGTGGCTGACCAAATAAATCTTTAATTTAAAGTTCATAGCTTTACTCTAAAATCAAAATAAAATGCATAGAACTGATCTGAATTGTAATAGAAAGAAAGAACTGACTTGAATGACAACTAAATTGATATTAGCCTTGAGTCAGATAAGTTTGTAAGCGAATTAAATAAAATATATCCAATTAAGTAAATAATTTAATTAAGTGAATGATGTTATTGAATTGAGTTTAAATTTATAATCATTATTCTGGCACATGTTAAGTTAAATGAAATTTCGACAAAAATCTGCACTTATTTTTTAATCACTATCAATAAAAACAAGGAGAAAATCCAAAAGGAGCATTGAACTACAACCACTTATCTAATTGTGGTCCGAACTACCACAATTTCTAAAAAGAGTGCGATGAAAAAAAATTGAACTAATTTTTTAAAATAAAATTTACCTTTACACTCATAAACTAGTATTATCACAAGACTTCAATTCGACTGTGAAAATTGCGTCGTTTGGTTATCAAAATAAATAATATCGTTTTCTGCACATAAACAAAATGACATTTTTTTCATACTCGATCATTCATAATTCTCAACAAATTTAATAAAATCAGTTATATTTAAGAAATCAAACAAACTGATTTTAAGCACCAACCAAAATGAGTCCAATTTTTTTCATCGCACCCCTTTTGAAAATCATGGTAATTCGAACCGCAATTGAGTAAGTGTTGATAGTTCAGGACCCTTTTTGAATTTTTTTCCTAAAAACATTAATAAACTGATGAGTTCTTTTCAGAAAGTGTTGTAATTTTTTTTGCAATTTGGTAAACACTATTATTAACACAAAGTAGACAAATTTTATATAAAGTGGAGTTATGATTGGATAATTAATTTTTGGAAACTACAATTCATGAATGTCAAACTAATATTTCAGGTCCATTCAGTCTAGGAAAAATAAGATACTAAGAATGCAGGATCGGTCCTAACTCATCATGGTTCTGAGGGAAGACTTTGTTATGTTTTTTTTTTTTGACCCAATCTGAAATAGTGAAAAATATTGAATTTTTTATTTTTCAAACCAGATTTCAGTATCGACACTAGACATAGTCACAGTTCCATAGATGAAACCTAACTTATTCCTTGTAGATAAAGTTGTAACAATACTTCTTTATCATTACTCAAAATTATCATGTGTAATCTTTGTGACAGTGTGCTTATATGATTTTATATAAGAAAGTTGTTGGGCATTGATAAGAGATGAGGTTGAATCATATTGCAAATTTTTTGTGCTTTCAATCACAGATTCAACAATAAAAGGTAATGAGTATTCCATTTCAGCAAGTAAATGATGAAGATCGGATCCAAAAATTTCTCCTTGGTCGTAATTGAGAGAATTATCATAGAATATCATCGCAAGAATGTGGCAAGAAGCCAAAAGAAACAAATTTGAACCACAAATTTGCAGATAAGGTATGATGATTTACCAGAATTTGTAAGATTGACAACCGATTATGTGCTCTGATACAATGAGATTAAGCTAGGGTTTTGAGCCTAAATAAAGATCATGAGCTAAAATAACATCTCCACCTTTATTAATAGCATCAAAAAAGACGCAATGTATGGAAATGCATATATATATATATGTATGTATAGTAGAGAAGAGATTAGGATGAGCAGAGAAGAATTTCAGTAAATAAGAAACAAATATTACTTCGCTCCTGAACTAAAAGACGTCATTTGTAATCCTAATTATTTTGACGCTGAGAACCCACGCCAGGAGAAGAACGACGACGTGTCATGTTTGAATTTTCTTTTCGCCTTCTGAAACGTCATTGTCTTCTCCAACACGTTTCCTATTACATAATATTGGTTCCTTGAGATTCAAGTCATTGCACTCTGATTGTCATGTGTCTTAGAGAGACTTGACCCACCACATTTTTATTTTACTTCCTGCCTTCTGGTTTGATATATTTTACTTGGTTAGGTATATGCTGGATTGAGTGACTTCAGAAGTAAGGGTCGTCATATTAGGATCGCCTGTTGGAGACAGTCTCACGAGAGAAGTTCGCTGAAGATAGCCTGTCAAGCCAATCTATTCGGAAACTTGTTCCTCGCCTTAAAGAGTGACTCACCTCACCATCAAATATAGTTTACTCCCACAATCTCATAGTATAGTTTTACACTAATTTGTCCTCAAAACCAATTTATCCACAAAATTATGGTGTAAATAAAGAATATAATTGAAATATGGTAAAAGTCTTACCATATCAATATTTCATGAGAGAACTTGATAAATGAATGAGTGAAGCGCAACATTAAGCTTATCGAATATGGCTGAATTGAAAATTTTAAAACTTTAGATAACAAAATTTTTTCCCTTGCGCGAAATTACTTTAGCGCATGTGTTGTTAAACTAGTTTACCTTTGTTTACTTGTGTTTCGATTCAAGTTATATTTTTTGTACAATTATTAAGTTAATTCTATAAATTTCGGCTTTAAAACATTAAATACCAAATAAAATTATGACATTTATTTGCGTTGTTTGCATTTTGAATTTGTTTAACTTTTTTCACAACTAATTCGGGGTCGTGTATATTTTTTTTTTTTTTGAAATCATATGAATTTTAAAGATAGATTTTGGGGCATTTATGTTTGAGCAATGAAAATCACATTTCTATTGATAAAGATGGATACTTTTTGGCAGCAAAAATTCCTTAAAAATAATGAAAAGGCCTGATATGAAGTAGTTAATACAGATTCAAGGGAGCAATTAGGTTGTTGTAAATCCACTTGTTGCATTAGGCTCACAAGCACTACATTCAAGAATGAGCAATCAAAAAACAAGTGCTTAGTATTCTCTACAGCGTTGTCACATAAGACACACATCTTATTAACAAACATCCAAATGTATATAAGCTTTCCTTTGTGTTAATTCGTCCAAAACATGCTAACCATGTAATGAAGCCATATTTTGGCTCATCAATTTTATCATAGCATAGAGAATAGTACGACCATTAGACATTTTATCCCCATTAGCTAAGAAAGAATAAGTTAAAAACAGAGGAGATGGCTAACCCGACAGTCTCCAATTTATGTTTAAATGATTCACATAAACATATGTTTCCATTTTTTTTTCACATGTGATGATTTTCTTTGTCACTTAATAAAATGCATCTTCATCCGCATTGAAAATATATTTTGCCCCTTGATAAAATAAATATGAACCCACTTGATTCACAAAGAATTCTTATTAAGTAAATTATTCTAAGCTTGTGAGGCTAGATGGCTATATTGCTCTCCAAAAATTTTTTAATTCCTCGACAATACATTTTTGTGGAGAACAATATTTTTCCCATGCCACAGGACTCTACGTGAGGCCTCTTTACCAGACAATAGAAAGAATATGCATTTAGCTTTATGATATTGATAACAGTCTTAGTGTACACATAAATTATAATCCAATAATTTCCAAGAGAATATAGCGCTAATTTGATCAACACTAATCTGCCAGCATATGAGAGTATTTTGGATGTCGAAGTCAAATCCTGCTAAAATAATGGGTTCAAATTCACTAATTTTAATTTTATTTGAAGATAAAGACACTCATAGATATCTTACGTATAGCTACCATTCAACAAAATTTAATAAGAAAATCATGTGATTTTTTCAGAGTTATGAATCCTTGCAATAAAATCCGTGACTTATGTGGATTGTTGCAGGCATGTGACAAATGTAATTTTTTCTAGAACTGCTTTGACACTCATTAATGATGATACATTAGCTTTACAAAAGATCATAAAATCATCATCATAACACTTATGATGAAAATGAAAATCATGTTTTGTGGCCAAACTCTTAAATAGTCTATCAAAGTATTTCATGACAAGCAGAAAAAGATAACCGGATATGGAATACCCTTGTCATAAAACTCTTTTGCTAGGGAAAAAATTCACAAGCACACTATTAACCTTAATGAAGAAGAAGATAATATCACTCTGGTTCCTAATTGGTCTACTACATTTTGTATAAATGTTATCCTTGTATAGGTACTTTTATGATTGTTGAGGAGAGCATCGGTGGGTTAACCGAACCGAATTAACCGAATCCTAAAAATCTCGACCGATAATTGAACTGAATTATATGATTATCCAATAATTCAGTTAATTTGTTTATCAATTAAACATCCAATTAACCGGACAAAATAAATATATTATATAAAATCAATATATTTATATGTAAAAAAACTTATTTTTTATTTAATAAATTTATTTTTTAATTAATTCGGTTAACTAAATTAACCGAACTCAAAAATTTCTCTTCCATTAACTTAACCGAATTAACCAATTATTTTTTAATTTTTGGCTGAATTAACCGAACCGAATTAATTCGATTAAATTATATCGATTCAGTGAATCAATTTTCACCGAACAATAATCTCCCCTAATTGTTTATGTTTGCATAGTAGTTGTGGATCAAGCTGGGCAGTCATTCTCTACAATATCCATACAGGAATAATCTTTAAGCCTTGATATACAATTTCAGTGATGTTTGCATATGCATCACAAATAAGAGAGAAAACTGAATCAAATCGCACCAAAGGTGCATCAAAAAGAAGGGGACAACTGAATCAAATTGTACGGAAGGTAGATTTGGTTCTGTCACCTATACATCAAGTCCTGCTTTCGAAAAAAACAAAAAATTAGGCTGAGCTTTCAGGTTGACACTTTCAGCTGGCTGTGTCAGTGGCTTTTCTTCTATATCATAAAAATTTGCAGCCTAAAACACAGTACAATTTTTTTTAGATAACCACAACATCATGTATAAGTCTTCCACATGCCTGTTCTGTACCCCACCGACATTAAACTAAGCTCCCAAAGCATGTTGGGTATGCTTAGTAGGTTCACCTTGGATCCCGGGATCTCAGACCAGTTAACTGAAATCTCCATCATAGGGATACGAAACCATTTGCATAAATAAACCAGTTCGACATCAAAGCACCATCTGCATGAAACGAAACACAACAAAATGCTGGTTTATATAAACCATGAAATAGCACCCATCCGGACTTCCATTAACAACCACATGGCATGATGACCATAATTGTATCTATGCACATTCCTTAAAGGGACGTCATCATCAACCTAGCAAACCTAAAATACGCCTTTGACATATGAAACAAAACTAAAATAGAAAGACCATAATCTTCATTTCTTCTAAAACATGCAATATACATCATACTACTCCTAGCACACAGCATAAGTGCTAAATTCTTGCGGCTGGGCAAAACAAAAGATTTGCTAGTGTAGGATTTAGACATAATATAACGTTAGAAAGGAGGGGTCTCACTACAAAGTTGATCATCACTTAATTAAAACAAACCACCAGTTACCATAAAAATTAGAACAAACAATAGTCTAGATCTTACCTTTTCAGACGAATATTTGTGAACAGCTTCCGCCCTGCAGATCTAGTAAACATTTTAAAGCCGCACTGCAGGATGCACCAACATATTAGTTTCTATGACAATCAGCTTGTTTATTCAAAATTTGTGATGCAAAATTGTAAAACCTGGGTATCACGAATTCCAGTGCCAGCAGATAGAAGAACAACAAAATGGAATCCCTTCATTAGGAAATTACGGTACCATTTACGCTGAAAGATAATGTGAATTAAATATTCCAGTGATGAACTCATGAATATAAACACATGCAAGAAGAAAAATGACAAAGATACTAACAGAAGCAAGAGCCTTCTCCTCTAAATGAGCGCGGGAACCAAATGCTGCAAGTGGGATATCGGATATTTTTATACTTGAATCACTGGTCCCTGATTTTCCATTTCGAAGATCCTTTCTGGCAACTGCAAGAATCTGACAATGAAAATATCGGATAGCTTTCTCACAATTATCAAACCTCACAACACAAAGACTACAACGTTATTATCACTAGCATATACTATACACTAGCACTGAGCCTGCAACTTCATAATGTAAATGCGGAACTAAACAAACCTGATTCTCAAGCTTCTCAAGGTCATTAATCTTTGTGGCACCATCAGCATCCAGCATCAACAGAAGCTCACCGCGGGAATGCATCATCCCCTATTTTTCAATGATTAAACAATCTTCCATGAATAGACAACCAGCTTTTTTAACACTCAAGAAATAGCAGCAGTAGTTTGATGTGGCGTTGAGGGCTAACTTAAAGAGCAAAAAAGATCAAAACTAGACTCACTTTCCTTATAGCCTCTCCCTTCCCATGGTTCTTCCCCAGGAGAATAACCCTCACATTATCTACTGTGTGTTTCCTCACGTAATCAAGAGCTACTTGTTTAGTCCCATCAACACTTCCGTCATCCACAATCAGCACCTGCTACGCAAACCGTCCAATTACACACAAAGTCGGTATGAACTACGAACTTACAAGATCGTTTTTCATAAAGATAAATCCGCTACTTGTTTAGTCCCATCAACACTTCCGTCATCCACAATCAGCACCTGCTACGCAAACCGTCCAATTACACACAAAGTCGGTATGAACTACGAACTTACAAGATCGTTTTTCATAAAGATAAATCCATATCATGTTCAGTTCATCCTACACCCTTAGATTGTGTTATGGGAAATAGACCTCTCCTCTCTCACGGCAAGTGTAGCGAAACGGTGACACAACACACTCACATGAAGCATAAACACCAATGAAAGAAATAAAAGATGAAATAAAGGCACAATATGTATTGCAAGAATAGACACTCTCTGCTCAACACTCGTTGTCTCAAATAAAACCCACAAAAACCTTTCCCTACTCAATAAGAAATCCTCCTGAATTCTTTGGAGAATCTCATTGAGTCTCTCAATTTGTTCCTGCCACTAGGACATCATATTTATAGGATAATTAATACTAAATCAAACAACATTCATCATCAGACCAAAACAATAATTTAGTTACATGTCTAAAATAGGATTTCTAACTATTACCAACTTCCCATTAAGTTGATCTGCTATTTCTCTTCAATCTTCGTATTTAGAAATCTAGTAAATTTTCAGTATAACCTCTCTTGATTAGGAATTCTATATATCTTCATGTCATCTTCTCGTGCAGCTTCAGAATCTAAGGAGTGATCACCATCCTATTGTTCATCCCCTTCAACTTGAAGTCTTCACCATTTTTCTTTGATTGCAATAAACTCTCCACATGACCATCAAATAAGATATAAGAACTCTCCATTCACTTTAAAAGTTTAGTCAAATCTCAACATATTGAGAGGACAATTAGCATATACTTGTCATCAGAGGGCCTTAAATTGGCAAATTTGGATATGCGCATGGGCCAGGTGTAGTGAGATGAACTGTGAAGATTTATGTGGAGAGTTAATTAAAATGTGACTTTATTAAATGTATGGAAGAATGAATCTTACACTTACATAAGCTATCTATAAGCCTCTTGCGATATCAGAATTTGAACTTATTTACTGGGCTAGGCCTGGTAAGCCTCTTTGGCCGGCATCAAGACTTGAAAGAATACATTTATTTTGAAATGAGAGGCATTTGGTGACAATACTCACTTCTTATCAATTTAATTGTCCATTATGCTTAACATAAGAAAAAGCAGATAAATTGTTAAGTTGCATACCATTAATGATATATGCTTATTAAATGACTATGGTATAGGTAGTGGAACTAAGATTATCCAATAACGTGTGCATGTACATTCCAACATAACAATCAAAGAAAGTTGGGTCTCGTTGGCTTCTACAATCATAGCTTAGAGGAAAATGAAAAAGGCATGGACCGTGTTAGGGTGGAGAGGCCTCTCCTCTCACCCGGCACGCGTAGCGGAACATCGACACGAGACACTGACACGAATAACACGCATCAACACACAATAAATATGAATAAAGGACAAAAGAACCACACGATATTTTTTAACGTGGTGCAGCCCTCTAACAGAGCCTACGTTCACAATCTTCACTATTTATAGATATGTATTACAAGAATGGACTCACCTCTCAACACTCTTAAATACAGACCTCTCAACTCTCTCATAGATTTTCTCTAACCAAAACCTACAAAAAAACTCTACATCACTCAAGAAGAATCCCTCATGAATTTTCCTGGAGGACTCCCACTGAGTCTCTCAAATTATTCATACCAATAGGACATCCTATTTATAAGGTACTAATACTAAATCAAATAGGATTCCTAATCCTACCAAAACAGTAATTTAGTAACCTACCAATAATAGGATTCCTAATATTAATCAACTTCCAAATAAGTTGATTATCCCTTCCATCTTCATATTTAGAAATCTAGTCAATTTCCAACAGACCGAGTAATAGTCTAACAGTGTAGCGGACCTCAAGCATTTTCTTCTAAAATCTACTTTGTATACACAAAAACAACAGTTATCAGAAAACGTATTCAGAATAATACACTCCACAAACAGGGCTGTATTACAAATCTTTCAATTTGTTTAAAACCACCACAAAGGGCCACAAAGAGCGACAAAGAGCCACAAAGGGCCACAAAGACCCACAAAGGGAACAAAGTTCAGTAGAATTTAAAAGAGTAAAACTTCAAGAACACTAAAGAAATTCACTTTAGAGTTTAAACGGGGCGGAAAGGAAATAACCAAAAACTGAACCTCATAAGTGAAAGATGTGTCCATTTCTGAGCGCTCCTTCAGGTAACTAGGAAATTACATGATAAATAAATTGAGTCAACAAACATTAGAACATTTAGAATTTTCACTAAGTTACTTGGCGGAACAAAATGCTAGAGGATAACAATTAGCTTAGAAAAAGTCACATACACAAAGAAACAGCATACCATGGGGAAACAAATGAGGATAATTATTTGTGTGCATCTCACATATAGAAACAAAACAATCCAAGAGAGAAGAACATGAAGAGAACTATATCAATCAAATTAATCTTATAGTGGCAATGGTTGAACCAGGGATATTAAGACCTAAGATTACCCGTTAGAGGAGTAGGCCAACAAACAACAAATCTGTAATGATGGTGCTCAAACACCAGGCTCAATATGAAATGGAAACAGGAACAAAAAAATCACACTGAAAAATACATTTTTTAGAAGTAGACAAGCTTAAACATCCTTATAAGTTTGAAAAGTTGCCACAGCAGAGTGAAATTGCTTTACAAATAAAAACAAATTTAGAATATGATATTGTGCAAAAAGCATAACCATTTCAATAAAACACCCATTAACTTGTGTAAAGCTTACGACCATAGCAGACTGGAAAAAAACAGACAAGTAACCAGAAAGTTTGGACTCACTCCATGGTTTCATCCAGAGCTAAAGCAATCCTCTTCTCTTCATTGAAGGCGGGGATTATCAGAGAAATATACTTCTCAGCTGGATCAAAAATAAAAGGGCACCGAACCTGAAATCCGTTTCTAGTGATGTTTAGTTAAAATTAGTAGCAAAGGTTCTAAATAAAAAACTACAGAAAATCAAATTAATGAAACTCCATCTCTGAGATCAAATGAGCTTCATGTAATTCTCATTACCCATTTCATAAAAAAGCATAGTTAAATAAGCCACAAAAATTGTAATCTAATGGATATGGGATATGTATGACCAAATAAAACTCAGAAAATACTGAATGAAAAGAAAAATTGAAAAATTAATGCTTGCGAGTGAAGCAAAAAGTTGCAGCATTTCCTTGACGGTTAAGAATATAACAGATTGATAAAAAAAATCCAGCGAAATTGGATTAGAGAAATATATCTCACCTTTTTAGACGAATTAGGATCCTCGAAAACTGCGGGCACATCGACATGACTGTCAACAGATCAAATCACAAAGTTGACATCCACACAGTTACGAAATCGAGATTACAAGGCAGAAAAAGTAACTGATAGGAGCGATCGGGGATCGTACTTGTGGTTGTAGCGTCTTCTGGTTGCTTCGAAAACAATGGCAAAGGCTAAGGGGACGATAACTAGCAACGCCAGCAGGAGGAGGAGCTCGAGCGTCGACTTTAACAACTCCATCTCCTACTTCCCCTAGCTCTTTCTCTCACATCACTGACTAAAACACAAATAACTTGAATTCACTAGACAATAATATTAAAAATATTTTGGAATTGTTAAAATGTAAAATAAAAATGTGGTTAGCTGTATATAAAATACTTAGGCCCTGTTTTGTTGCACTTAATGGGATATATTAAGAGGTGGTCTCTTAATACATTAAGCATTAAGTGAACCAATCTTTTGTTTTTTTATGCTGAATTATTTTTCATAAAGTCTGATTCATTCCTACTTAATTATACCTCTTATTCGGTCAGAGGCACCAACAATAAAAAATAATATATCGTCGAAACCCTGGATCAATATATCACATCGTCAATTGAATCCAGATTCCACCGTCTTCAGGCCTCGTCGAAGTCCAGCTTCCACCGTCGAATTCTAACTTCCACCGTCGAAACCCTAGAGAAGCTTCTACCGTCTCCAATTCTAATCTCACCTTCAAGCAGAAAGGTTGGGTTCGACCATCTACAAATCAGTAAATTGAATCTTCAACTTTCGAGCATATCGAAACTCAGTTTCGACCTTCTCCAAATCAGCTTCGACCATCGACAGTTCGACTGCCTGCAGTTACGGTTAGATTCAGATTTGCTTGGCTGACTTTTTCAATTTGATTGCAAATCCTCAGCACAATGGGATTGCTTGGCTGCATTTATCCATGTCACGCTATGTCACGCCATCATTTGAGTCGGCTTGTGAAAGCTTCATATATGTTTTCACTCATGCATTGTCTACCAATTTACACTGATACAGGCTCATATTTTCTTTTTTATATTTTTTTATTTCACTCATGCTTCACAATAATAAATATTTTTTTTGAACATTATTATAAATTTCAATTATAATTTCATATATGTTTAAAACTTATAAATTTTTTAATTTATAAACAACTTATAAATCATTCAGCAATCAGCATTCAGATGTGTTATAAAGTAATTTACCAAACAAAAGTAAATCATTCAGCAATCAGCATTCAGATGTGGTCTAACCAGTGGTCTGACCATTCAGATTCTCATACAGCATTCAGCATTCAGCTCTTAATTTTACAGAACGACACCTTACTCTATCCGATAAAATGATATCATTTTAGTTTATTTTTATTAGATTTAGAATTTTTAAGTTTTAGAATTTTTATTGTTTTAGGGTTTCAAAGATTCTTTGATTTCAAACTTTCATATTTTTAGTGTTTTTTTGAATGTTTCCAAACACATCCAAAACGACGTCGTTTCATAACTCTAAAACCCTCAATCGTAAAATTCTAAAAATACTAAAAAACTAAACCCTAAAACCCCAAAAACCTAGAAACCCTAAAAAATTAGAAACTTTGAATCATGAAACCCTGAAACATCTAAATATCATTCAAAATGAAATTATTTTAACCGCTCAGTTATATATCTTGTATACCCTCATGGGGTGTATATCCATTTTTCCCAATAAAAATTGACTAGAAAAGTTTTGATAAAGTGAAATGTAAAAGAAGAAAAACAAAGAACATATTATAAATATTTTAAACTTAGGTTCATTCATATATAATTTTTAAATTTGTCTAGGAGTGTATCAGTTTATTTTCATAGGAGATGTATCATGCCATGCCAAATAAAAAAAAGTAAGATAAAAATCACACATTTTTTCAGATCATTTTTTTCATTGATATATTCATTTATCTTGCCCTTTCTTCTTTCTTTTTGGTCTCATATCATATACCACATATAATAAAAAAAGAAAATGCATATATATATATATATTTTTTGAAATGCTCAAGAAAGGGACTTTTCTTTTTTTATTTTATTTTTTAAGAAATGGTAAATCTTTTCTATGGAATTGTTATTTTAATTTGAATTGATCATTCATTATTCGACATATGTCATTAAAATTAATTAATTGACACATAAGAATACATAATTGGCAATTATCACAAGAAATTACATCATTTGCATCTTTACTCTTTAAAAATGAAACAAACAAATTACAATCCTAAATAATTTTACTACTGTATTTTTATTTATATTCTTTAACTCTAAAGAAATTATTTTTTTACCTTGTAATGTGTTTTTTTCTCTGCTAATGCCTAAAATAATATATATATCTAAGTAAAAAATAATAATGAAATCATATGTCCCCACTAAAAAACACATGGATCCGTCACTGCATACAGACTTATTATTTTATATTTTTGAATAAAAACTGATATCATATATTATGTCATTTATATTAAAATATGTTAGATATTATTATAAAATTAAAATCAAATCATATATGTTATTAATCGTCATAATTAAGTCAGCACTGAATGTATCGGATCGGTTCTATGTTTTATGTTGCAAGTAGATTCTCATATGAATTAATTAGTATTTATTGCATTTAAATAGAAAAAAAAATTAACTGATATTTTTGAATGAGTGAAAACTAATAAAAGATATCGACCAATCTGCTTGCACTCTTACATCATGCGTAGGTTCTTTAAAAGAGTAGTATACTACATACTTCCTCCAAAGTTGTAGTTTTATCTTTTTATCTGTAAGTTCTTTTATGATTATTTATCACGACGGTTGTGATCAAGTGGTAAGGGTAAGGAGTTCGGGGATGAAATTTTTGCCCTCCACGCTCGAGTTAGAATCCTAATTATCGGTGGGTGAGTTATATGTTGAGAATACCGGCTAATTAATAAGAAAAAATAGTAAAGAACAGAGTAGATTTAACGAAATTCAGTAGTGTATCTACGTCATCGGGAGTAAAGAGCGGTTGTGTGTTATCCAATGTGCCGTATATAATTAGGTTACAATTACATAATATTTATAATAGTAACCCCAAATACAAATTTACTAAATGAAACATGTATTTTACCCTCCCACTATGCTCCAACATTTGACATTTATCTGTTTATATGAATCATACCCAATCTTATAACAAATTTATCAAATGATCAATATCCCCTCAAATGATGTCAAACAATATGTTTACATTTTTTATCGAGTCCATATAAAAATTGACGTAATGTAAATGGTGGATTTTTAAGAAAAGATTGTGGTACTTTTTCACACATACGAACAACTTTACCGTTTTTAAGTTTTCTGTAAACCTGAGCACTACAAAATTTGTACATCCAAGATGGATCTCATATATCAACGACATATTTGTGATTACAATTGATTGTAAAACTAGTAGAAATTTGTTTTAAATAAAGAAGATAATAATTCATTCTTGAGGAAAAATCCAAAAGAGGTCTGAACTATCACCGATTACATTTCTAAAATAATATTATTATAAGACTTAGATTTGTGTGCGAAAATTATGTCGTTTGGTTATCAAAAGACGTCGTTTTCTTTTTGTGCGCAAAACGATATTATTTATTTTGATAATCAAACGACATAGTTTTCGCACACAAATCTAAGCCTTATAATAATATAAGTTTATGAATGTAATTATAAATTTTATTTTAGAAAATCAGTCTGATTTTTTTTTCATCGCACCCTTTTTGAAAATCGTGGTAGTTCTGACCGCAATTGGGTAACCGGTGATAGTTCAGGGCCCCTTTTGAGTTTTTTCCCTTTATTCTTTTATTAGTAACTTTCCATACATATTTTTCAGGTTACTTACTTTTCGGGTGACATTATAATTTAAACTGACAAAATTTCTATTATCATCATTTACATGTACTAATAAAAAATTTAGGGTAAATTATAAATGCATTGCCCCATACTGTATAAATTTTCAATTCAAGTACTCCAAGACTAATATGAAATTAAAAAACACAATAATTCACCTGATTAAGTGTGAATTCTCAATAGCATGCAATAGACTATCTCATTTATAGTGTTGGTGTACTTACTCTCACGAATTACAGTGTTTTTTGCTTCAAAATTAATCTTGGAGTATTTGAATTTAAAATTTACAAAGTACAATTCCTGATTTGAAATCAGATAAAAGACAAGCAGTGTATTTGTAATTTACCCAAAAACTTAAGACGGAATTTTTTAATTTGAAACTATCATGTTGTTTATCCTTTGAATTGATATCATGTTTCTATTGAAATTTGATAATATATATTTAATGGTTTTGTTTGTCTTATATTTGTTTTTCCATTTTTCCAATTGCTCTTATCTTAATTTTCTTGAATTATTATTTGTAGTAGTCATGCATATCATCAATGATTAACTTATGAAAATACATAAGGTTGTAATAATTACATTTATATATAATTGAATGATGAGACATTAAAAGAATTGGTATTAAAAATAACTCAATTAATTGAGTAATACTTTGTGATTCGATTATTTTTATCCTTGAGGATTTGTGTTTTTTTGGTACATTGAGAGCTTAGTGATTGCCTCATCCAAAACATACTAATTTTTTTGCAGGACAACATAGGTTAGAACTTATATAATAATTTAATAAAATATTTAAACCATATGCTTATTTGATTAGCATTTTGTGGTTTGATGATCATGTTTGTTATTTAATGTTTACTATTTTGGGTTATCATTCTTTTAAATTGTGATTCCCATTGATTTTTCATTAATCGCTTAGATTACTCCTCATTCATAATAAAAATATTTTTATATTACTTAATATGCATTGATGATTCCATTATTAACTTTCAAATCATCAAATACATGTGTTGCAATGGTGTTTTATCTGTTCTCATTTTTAAAAAATGTTAAAGAGACAAAAGATAATTACATACAATATTAAGGACATTCTAAGTAACAAAAACATAATATAATAATATTTATTCAATTTCGTTTAGTAAATCAAGCTTAAGCAGTTCTTTATATATTTATTTTTAGGGATAAAATTTAAAAAGGGCTCTGAACTACTACCATTTACCTAATTGCGGTCAGAACTACCATTTACCTAATTGTGCAAAAATTACGTCGTTTAGTTATCAAAATAAATTATATCGCTTTGTGTTCATAAAGAAAACGACGTCTTTTGATAATCAAACGACGTAATTTTCACACACAAATATAAGTCTTATAATATAGTTTTAAAATGTAATGGTAAATTTTATTTTATAAAATCAGTACAAGTTTTTTTCAGCGCACCTTTTTTAAAAATTGTGATAGTTCTGACCGTAATTGGGTACGCGGTGGTAGTTCAGGGCCCCTTCTGGATTTTTTCCTTATTTTTATGTATGAAAGATTTTCATTTAGGGTATGAAGGAAATAATTAATTAAAAATTATTAATACTTTATGCCGATGTTCAAATTAATTAGTATTAACAAACGTATTTTTTTATTAAATTATAGTCATAATCAATCTTAGGTAAATCAAAATATCGCATGAATATATTGTTATTATGTTTTAAATCTCAAATATTATATTATATTTAGATTAAGACGAATTTCGCAAAAAAGTTCAATTTAAGAGAACATGTTGTGTAAAATTTTACACATATTCAATAGATAAAGATTATTATGAAAAAGTTACAAACTTAATTTTTCGATTCTGTTGTAAGGAAGATAAATGATTAAAAAAGTAAAATTATTAAATTAAATGAAAATTTTAAAGAGATGAAAACAATTATTTAAATAAAAAATAGAAAGTTATTTGAGCTCATAACTTTTATAGATAGCAAGGGAAAATGGTATATATGGTGTCCACGCCTTTGCTGTAGTTTTAGGCCCATGATCACCAAATTTATGGTTATTCCATGGAAAAAATGACACGAATATCAAATACACTCTAATATCTTCAATGAGAGGCATCCGTTGCGAATACTTAAGTTGTCAATAAATTATGGACGAATCTGGACCAGCAATTTTATTTCCATTTCAAATTTATTTATTATGTTTATTAATTATCTACTAATCTCTTTAATTAATGACGCAACTTACTATAATTGGTAAAATTGTTCTTTAAATTTTTAAATCTTATTTTTATTTCGTATTTTCTTGTTTTATTATTTAATGCACAAATTTTGTTTCGAATTTTCATTAAAATGTTAATTTTTTATCATTGTTCACCTTCACATATTATATGGTGAACATCATGTTCACTTTCAAAAAACTGCAGACAAATATTACATATTAAAAAAATATTATATATTCAATGTTAAATTTTTTTTTATCACTATTCACTGTCAATAAGTTACATGTTTACTGTAAAAAATTTCAGACAAATATTGACTACCAAAACTGAATACATGTTGACCGCCACTACAGACAAATATTCACTTTCAAAAACTACAGACAAATGTTCACAATCAAAAACTATAGACAAATGTTCATCATTCACATATTTACTGCTAGAAACTGTAGACAAATATTCACTATAAAAAATTACATACAGATATTCACTACCAAAAAACTATAGACAAAATAATCACCCTTCGTATGTTCACTGTAAAAAATTGTAAACAAATGCTCACTATCAAAAACTGCAGATACATGTTCATTGACAAAAACTGCAGACACATGTTCACTTCCAAAAAAATGGCAGACAAAGTATTGATTCTTCGCATGTTTGCTGTCAAAAATTGTAGGCATATGTTCACTGTAAAAAAATCAGAAGTCGCATGTTCACTACAAACAAAAACTATAGGTACATGTTCACTGCAGATGAAAACTGCCGATGAATGTTCACTGTAGAGAAAAATATATTGCACGCGCATGTTTATTGCCAAAATTTAGAAGTCGCATGTTCATTGTATAAAAAAATTATAGACACATGTTTGTTGCCAAAACTCCTCCTCACCAATACACAAATGCCAATATTCAGTGACTAAAAGTCACATTTCTTCATCACATCCACACCATAAAAACTAAAAACCTCAAAAGTGCGAAGCAATAATCAATACATATGTTGTGAAAAGTGCCAATGCTATCAACATATCATGTCTGGATCTAGAGACGCAGATGAGCAATGACGAGGCTGTGTGCCCAGATATGGCGGAAGCGAGCAACCACCATGAATTCGACCTAGACCCGACGAATGAGTTGTGATGCAGTTGTATGTATGGATCGGCCTAGATCTAGCTCATCGGCTCAGATAGAAAACGGAGATGGAGGTGGAGCTATGACGAAGAAGAAGAAGAAGAAGCGATGGAGCTGATGGAAGAGGCGGATGAGAGCCTCGGAGAGAAAAAGGAGACGATGTGAGGTGGTTGAGATAACTTTTAATATGATTTACGGGAGGATGTATATTACTAAATAAAGATAATAACAATAAAGTATAATAAATAAAGTTAAATAAGAAAATCATTTAACCGAAACGCGATCGTTTTATGTTCGAAATGATTGATCCAGAATTATCCACAATTTATCCGATCTTAAATACTCACAACTGATCCACCCTCATATCTTCAAAATGCTAAATAGATGAATATAATGCAATCAATAACCCATACACGCACCTCGAGTGAGATGACGTTGTTTATGATTAATAAAAGTCGAACAACAATTCCCCTACATATCTCTGTTTAATTATCCTGTCCAAACACTTTGAAAATATCCGCTGTGCACTTATCTAATCTTTGGATTAGATCTAGGAAAGGGTGAACAAGGCGCTGAGGTCTTGTTGCCGCATGGATCCGTTTTTTCTAATCCTCAATAAAAGATTAGTGAGAAATCCTGTAACACCTATCATGATGTGATGTCATTTTCTGATGCTGTCGTCTTGCTCTCCACACTACTAAAATCTTATAGAATTTGAAAACCATTAATTTTGTACATAAATTTTGCCAAATAACTAATTTTCTTTTTTTTGAAAAGATAATTTTTCATTCCAAAAAAAAAAGAGAATATACAAAAATGATTCACTGAGGCTGCAGATAATGCGAGCCACATGAGACCAGATGACACCTAAAAGTCAAGAGCAGTTCGGCCCATGAAACGTCACGCCCAGTTCGGCCGTCCCCATAGAGTATAGATGACCTCCGTATCAACTATTACCTAACCAAATTGATCAGAAGCTGCATGACAAAAAAGCTCCTCAAAATGTGAAAAAAAGGATGATGTCAGCCGTCCCAACAATGTCCAGATCCAAATATTTGTCAACATGCCCTAGCTAATTTTCAGGCTATGCAGGTGTCTAAATTAATTGAACAATATGATTTGCCCTAACCGTGAAATGTCAAGCATCGGATTAGTCGGTTCTCAAAAACTGAAAACACACATCTTTAGTAAACAGACAAAGCCACAACAGTGTTGCTTCAATTGTCGAGAAGAGTTATCTTGGTTTTACCATTTGAATTCTGCGGAGAATGGGGGCAAAATGAAGGCCATCCGCGGGATTAACAATTTTTTTGATCTTGGTTTTGCGCTTGCAGACATGAGGAAGAAAGATGGCCCTTTTCGCCACACAGGTAGCACTTTCTTCGAATTTTCTTTTTATCTGTTCCAGGAGCCGTTGCACTTGTATCCTTTGGGTCTGGCATCATTGTTGGTTCTGGTTCTGGTTTTGGTTTTGGTTCAGCCTCAGGTTTCAGTGCTGTTTTTGGAGGAACAGCATAACTAATTTTGGCAGGTCTTCCACACACCAGTTGCTGATCCAATTTTAAGGCCATTGTTAAAGAGAGACTATCAGAGAAGTCTACATGTGCATATCCTCGGAACTCACCTGTCTCTTTATCTGTCCCGAAACGAATAGACGTTATACTGCAATCAGAGAATAGGTTCCTCAGATCATCCTCTGTAACATCCCATGACAAGTTTCCAACGTAGATTCTATTATATCCCTTCAGCATTTGTGGTGCAAAGTTTGATGTTTTATCAATAATGGTTTTCGGCGTCTTGTAAGGTTTGACTTTCAAGAGCAGTCCACCCCTGCAAAAAGATTGAGAGTCACTATATAATACATTAGAACAGGATGGTATGACACAAATAAGGGATGTGACTCACATATCAGTTCCGTCAAAGCCTAAGGCTCTCTTAGCTGCAGCTTCAGTCTGGAAAAATACAAGGCAAAAATAAGAACATTCCAAACACAAAAAAATAGATGCCAGAAATAAAATGAAGAGCATTAAATATCATATGCAATGTGCTCATAAGTGCATGAACTCTTACTCCCAAATCGTTACAGACAGTCCAGACCAGCCGTGGTGCCGTACGATTTATCTCATGATTATTTATGCTAGAACACTCCAGTTTAACTAAAGATTTTATGAACCAAAGAGTAACAAACAACGTGCTTATATAAACAGATGTGTGAGCAGTGAATTTGGATTCACATTCCTTGTCAAGCTCTTATATTGTATTCAATGTACACTTTGTAATGAAACATCAGAACTAAACACTAAATAACTAATAGTTTGACCAACAAGGTGTTGACCTAGTGGCATTGGGTGTTGTCTAACAATCCTAAGATCTTGGGTTCAAGCCCTGTTGGTACTGCATTTACGCTTAGATACACTGGAGGTGCGCGTGGAACCACTATCAATCCCCTTAAAAAAAAAAAAAAAAAACTAATAGTTCGGTGGAATAGCTGCATCCATTCACAATGGCCACATTCACATTCAAAAATTGTAATCCACACATGTCCACTCCCAGGAGTGGCAGAACAACTAATGTTTAAATAAATTACATCATAAGCCCATACCAACAAAGAAATCAAAATCCCCCAGCATTTTAAGAGATGAGATGCTTCATGGGCAATTTTACGGACTCAATTTCCTTTTCCTTTCCTTTGCTCTTTTACTGTGCTGATAATTTGTATACAGAAATTGAGCTTGCATCATATTTCAAATAAAAAATGACAAAAGAAAATGATAACACAAGCCTCCGATACAGATGAAAGAAAATGTATATTACAAACAAATTCTGTCGATTGAAGACTGAATTTATGTCCTTGCACGTATTCACAATTTCAAAATAAAGCGGGCTACATGTTGATGCTTTCCATACTCATTTAGGTACACAAAATGGACCACGAAACAAATGGCCATGTTTCCAATTTAATTCATATACGCAGACCAGCAGGGTGCTAAGGTAGACATCAACTGACCTTGAAGCCGATAATGGCAATTCCCCTGAACTTTCCCGTGTCAGGAAACGTCATACAAAATACTTCAGTTATAGTGCCGCAGCTCTCAAAATTACTCCTAATGTCATCCTCTGTTGAGTAATATGGAATTCCTCCAACATACACTTTCGTAGCAGTGTCTGTATTTTCTTGGCTTCAAAATTCCAGAAGGATAGTTAATGAATCGACATAGTGAATGGAGATAGAAGAAATCTTTTTAATTTGGCACACTGAAAAGCAATTGAGCAAGTAATTACGTAATTGACTTAAGTAATTGCCTTGAAAGACTAATTTCATATCACCAATGTGTTGAGTAAGTTTAAGAACATCTGTTCCAATCTAACAGAGGATGTAGCTTTCTTGCATATGGTCATTTTATATGAATATACATGCTTTTTCAACAAGTGACAACTTGCTAATATTTCTTATGCCAAAACTATCAACTTATATTTGGCATCAAAGCTGGAAAAGAAATAGTTTAATTTATAAAATACAAAACAAAGGATGGCAACTTTAAAGCTGGCTCGTGTCAAAGACTAGCAACTGCGATCAATAATAATTTTAATATTGAAGTCTTGAAAGCTTATGTTTTTGGGTATGCATAAATCAGCACTACAAACACGTAAACATTCCCAAATCTTTGTGCAAACCTAAACAATAAAGACACTCAATCAAGTAAGTGAGGGCACGAAATTAGATTAACCACTTGAGGAGGACATATAAGTACCCAAATTCACAGTTAAACTGGGTGGGAACCTCAGTGCTACTTCAGCACAAATCAGTGACGGACTTGGTAGATAAATTAAATAAAAGTCTCCAGGAGTGCAGAAGCCCCTAAAACACAGCCCTTGAAGATTTCCATGCTTACTTGTAAAGAGCAGATTATCAAGTACTAACAAGCCACTGCAATTCAGCAATAAAAACAAATATAAAAAAAAAATACCGCTTAGCAAGGCTTGCAGTTGCAGCCTCTGATGATCCAGATTGCTCACTTCTACGCTCAATACCTTTCTCCTCCTCCACCTCACCCTTTTGCGCCTTACCTTTCTTTTTCTTCTTCTTCTTCTTCTTTGTCGACTTTTTTGAACCTTCTACATTGTCCTTCGAAATGGGCACTCCTTCATCATTTCTCTTCCTCTTCTTAAGTTTCAATCCATTTTCAGCGCTTTCCTCCTCTTTGTCACTCCTATCCTTCTCTACTCCGACAGAAAGTGGATTCAGCAAAGGAAGGTTGCTTCGTCGCTTCTCTCTCTTGGACAGCCTGGGTTTGTTTGTAGCTGAACCGATGAGCTCTTTGAAATTAGAAGAGGCAGATACTTTTTGACTCGATACGGATTCGGTTATGGAGTCCGATACAGAAGCTCTCAGCTTCTGCTTCAGTTTCTTATTCGATAGAACCATCTTTTCTCTCCCAATTGCACCGCAAAACCCTTCCGATGGGATTTTAAAGAAGCTGAACCTCACATGAACGCTGTCGTTTCGTATCTTATACCTGAGATACCACCCAAATGACGCTGCCCTTTTTTGTTTGCATTTCCCCCATCTTTCTTGGAATAATAATAAAAAAAAAGACGCTACTTCATTTCAAGTTAAATATATATAACGAGCATCTGTCGTCCCGATCATTCGGTTCGGAAAAATTAAAAATCAAATCAAATTATTAGTTATCCTTTTTTAAAATATGAAATTGTAAATTGAACCATTCTTTAAAATTTAAAATCCAACCGAACTGCAACGAACCGGACCAAACCGAACCGAACCAAACCGCAGAGAGCGATATACGGACATCCTATTCTATTATATATATAGAAAAAAGTTTACTCTCTTAATACGAGTACTTAATCCACATTTGACAGTAGTATTATTTATATTTTAGGAAAAAATTAAAAAATATTTTAAACTACCATCGCTCACCCGTCCGAACTATTTGAATTTTCAAAAAAATACAATGAAAAAAATTTGAATTGATTTTCGAAAATAAAATTCACTATTACACTAATAAACTAATATTATTAGAAGATTTAAATTCATGTGCGAAAATTACGTCATGTGGTTATCGAAATAAATAATATCGTTTTGTGCACATAAATAAAATAATTTTTTTTCATAATCAATCGTCCATAATCCTTAACAAATATAATTATATCAATTATATTTAAGAAATTAAACAAATTGATCTTAACAATCATGCAAAATAAGTCCAATTTCATTTAACCGCATCCTTTTCGACAATCATGATAGTTCCAATTATAATCGAATAAGTGATGATAGTTCAATACTGATAATTTGAACTGTAATCGAATACGTTCATTGTCATTTTTAAATTTTTTTCTATATTTTTTTATTAAGTGAGGGCATTATGAAAAGTTACAAAAATATATAAAATTTAAGATTTGTCTCTCTTGACTTTTCTTTGCAGCCCGAGTTACTAACTCAATATAAACTCATTTGGAAAATTAATCATTACTGCTGTTTGGGGCTGTCTGACTCGGTTCCATCTGGCTTCTCCCCGGGCGAAAACTTCCTATTGAAGCTTCGTTCAGGTAAAGAGCCTCGCCAGGGAGATGGCTACCAATTAGGCATCTCGTTGTTGCAAATCTGCAGCCGCAAGTTAGAGTAAAGCTAACCGACAAATCCCAAATTCGGGCTGCGTGAAGTTTCCTGATGGCACCAGTGGTTTTGGACTGAACAGCCCAAAATTGGGAGAACACAATGGTTGGGAAGGTTAGGGTTTGAGCCGAGCATTGCGCGTATGCAGGGTTTCGTTCGTCTTCGATTAGATGAACTAGAATACATCCAAGTCTCATCACTTCCAAATGGTTTTTTTCTGTACAATTTCAACTCACAAGCTGCGGTGCTTCAAGTGCGGATGGGAGGGCCTTGATTTTTTTAACAACATATTGAAATTTCTTGAGTGGCAGTTAGGGGTTTACACCAGTCCAAAACCGGACTAGATCAGACCGGATCAGAATCGGAATGGATCGGAATCAGCATTTGAAATTCATTTAGAATGAAGATCGGACCGGATACAAACCTGTCCATACCGGTTTGGACCAGAGTCAAGGAAAAATTCAGCAGCTTAACTTGTTTTGTTTCAAAAAATTTGATAGTTTATCTAAATACTCAACATAAAAATAAATATTTCGTAATGACCAATTATGTAGTACACTTAAAAATAAAGTGAAATAATATAATATGACTATACATATTTCTAAAACAATTAAGATTGAAAACTTTCTTTTAATTATGACATTCTTCAATTGTCCATATCCACGACATATTTGATGTTGTTTGTAGCTCTATTTTCTTCCAAAGTAGAAAATTTTTCATTAATGGAAAACACATAACTAAGACTAAACATCACTATTAGTAAAGTCCTTAAACAAACACAAAAAAGTGTGACTTCAAACAGCGCATTTAAAAAAGGAGCAAAAACAAGAAGATATTATTTATAAGCTTATTGCATCTATTATTGCTGGCCGCTTAAAAAATTGCCTTCCTAGTATCATTGACAGTGAGCCTTTATCCAATCAAGGCACATCGAGCACAACATATCTCTTGCTCAAGTCATTCTTGAAGGTTATGACAGGGCCAATATGAGTAAAAGATGTTGTATTAAGGTTGACCTTTGCAAGGCTTTTGATAGCATCGATTGGAATTTTCTGACTGCTTGTCTCAGGTATTTTGGTTTTCCTACAAAATTTTGTTATTGGATTCTGACTTGTATATCTTCTCCTGTGTTCTCTATTCAATTAGACGGAGAATTGAAGGGATTTTTCAAAGGTAAAAGAGGCCTTCGACAAGGTGATCCCCTCTCCCCATTCCTTTTCACTATTGCCATGGAAGTGCTTAGTAGATTATTGAAAGTCCAGTTTAAAGATAACAAAATTGATTATCATCCAAGATGCAAAAAAGCTGATATTACTCATCTTTTCTTTGCGGATGACATCTTATTATTTGCTAAAGCGAATGAAAAGTCCATCAGATCTATTCTTGTTACTCTTAGCTATTTTGGTGCTTGCTCTGGTTTAAGACAAAATAGCTCGAAGTCTAGATTCTTCTCTTGTGGCGTCTCAATGGATATCAAGCTTAGACTGGCTGGTTTATTAAACATGGGTCTGGGTCACTTCCCAGTCAAATACTTGGGCATTCCTCTGAATTCTAAATCATTGCGAGCAGTGGACTATGACAGCTTGTGTAGCAAGCTTACGGAAAAAATCCAATGTTGGGAAGCAAGGAATAATTCTTATGCGGGCAGGCTAGTTCTATTAAAACTTCTGGCTTTCAATCTTCACTGGTGTAGAAGTTTTCTTCTCCCATTCAAGATAATAAAAAAGATCAATAGAATTTGTCGTAGCTACTTTTGGAGTGGCTGCTCCTCTTCAAAGAGAAGTCTAGTCAAATGGAAAGATGTTTGCTCCTCAAAAGCTCATGGTGGCTTAGGTCTGATTGACATACAACTTCAAAATAAAGCCCTTCTCTTAAAGAATCTCTGGTGTTTTGCTAAGGACTCAAACTCCACCTGGTCAAAATGGTTCACTAGCTACATATGCCCTGCGCAAGATATATGGGATGCTCCCACTAAATCTCATTTTCCATGGCTGGTTAAAAAGCTTTTTACCCTGCGAAGGGATGCTCTTTTATGTGTAGACAGGCAGTTTAATTGGAAATTAGCTACTGGTAATCCTTTTTCCACCAAAAGCTCAAGACAAGCTATGGACAATCAGAGACATGTTGCTGATTGGAACAACATTGTTTGGAATAATTTCTCTCTGCCCAAGCATAATATTTGTGCTTGGCTGGTCTTCAGATCTTGTCTCCCAACAAGGGCAAAAATAGGAAGGTTTGTTGATCTTGAAGCTTATGGTTGTGTTTTATGTGATGTCGCAATTGAAGACCAAGATCATTTATTCGGTCCTTGTCCTTTCTTCTCTGCCATTTGGGACTCCATTTGCAGTTGGACTGAGCTTCACTGCTCCAGCTTATCCTGGGGCGGAAGAAATTTATGGTTACAAAACAACATCTTTCCCTCAACTTCATGTAAAAGTCTGATTTTTACTGCATTCTGCTCGGCCATTTATTTCACTTGGAATGCAAGAAACGCAAAGATTTTCAAAGATAAACCGCCAGATTGGGGAGATGTAACCAGGCATATAATTTCATTCCTGAAACGCAGATTATGCTTTATGACTGGATCAAAACAATTTAAAGACAGCCCATGGGTGCAGGCTTTTTCAATTAAGTGTGGCATAACATAAGTCAGTTTTCTAATCTTGTTGCAATTTGTATTGGTCTGTTTCAGCTTGCTCAGAGCCTTGGTTGCTCGAGATCGGTTACTCTTGTTGCAGCTGGTTTATGTGGGATACCTAGTCGGTCAAGATTTAGTTGGTGGTCTTTCCTTTGGTGACAGTAGAATTTTGTCCTTATAGTTTGGGTTCTCCTTGTTCTTCTCGCTGCGTCGAGATTGTGTAGTGCTTGCTGTGGGCTTGTTTCAGCTGTTGTGTTAATCAGCCTTGTATGGACTTTCTGTTTTCTGTATCCCCGATTGGGGCCCTTTTGATCAAATAATTTTGTTCAAAAAAAAAAAACAAGAAGATAATGGCACAAAATGACAGCCGTGATAGATCCTAGCCATGGCTACCACAGGGATATCACAAAATTAGACATGGCTACTTAGGAATCACATTATATAAAGAGGTCTTCGCTCCCTCTTTCAACATAATTTGATACGAAGCCTCCTCTTTGTGGTCTCACTTTAGCCTACAATTCTCTCACAGATTTACTATCTAGGTTGCTAGTGGAGTGCAACAAGAGAAATCATCGGAGGAAGGAGCAAGTTTAGTTTGTAATAATTTATCCTACTATCTTTCTATGTGTCTTGCCACAGTCATTTGTGGCTAAGATCTCTTATGCAGATTAGGTGTAATAACTTGTGAATTTGTGTAGTTAGATTGTTCTTAATGAGATTCATGTTTTGCATGTTATGTATATTAAGCTTAACTTTTAATAATGTCGTTTAATAGAATAGCCTAACAAGCTATGTTTCCTTGCAGTTGTTCTGTCATTGATCTAATGATGAATTGTAGGACCAATAGCAATTAGTCGAGTAGCAAATAAACATTCGTTGTGCATGTTGATACGGTAATAATTTATCCTATTCCGGGTACCTATACTTAATATATTTAAGTCATTTTCTGGTGATTATAAGTAATTTATAGTTGATTTCGTCTCTTGTAGGTTAAACAAGAAGAATAGTGACTTTGGAAGAGGAAAAGTATGACAATGATGCAAATCAGGTTAAAATTGGAAAAAAAGAGAATTTAAAAGGCCGATCTATAAAAACACTAAACTTTAAGGTTCAATCCGCAATTGAGGAAGACTTCAAGGGTCTAATTGTAATTTCCAAAATTTAGGGGTTTAATTTGTAAAGAAACTTCAGGGACCAAATTGTAAATTTTGGAAGTTCAGGGGCTAAATTGTCAAAAGAGACACTATTGGGGCAAATCTGTAAATAACCAGAAGTTCGGCACGATCCAATTCGTTCACAGGCACAGTCCAGCTCGAGTCAAGCTAGCACGGTCCAAATTGTGCCGACATTACAACTGGCATGGTCCAGAGTGTGCTGACACGTGGCAGGCCCAGGAAAGGCAGAATTCATGCCCATCTCTTCAGCTCTACTTCAAGATAATTACAAAGGAACTTATCAGCTATAAATAGATGGCCTAGAGCTTATTCTTCACATATTCGCACACATAGGAGCCTAGAGATTCTGCCGTTCAGAGTTGGAGCATCACGAGACTGAGCTTTTTTCTATCTGTCTAGTTTTACTTTCATTATTATTGTGATTGTATTATTATGATGCATAGTGAGTAGTCTTTCTATTCTAGGATCCTACGGATCCTAAATTGTTGTAAACTCAAATTTATGTTTATCAATTAAGTATTTTCATCCATTATTGTATGTACCTCTTTGAATTACATATATGCATGTCATGTGTATGGTTGGTTGTCTTATTCGTCTTACATCCATTGTCTTAGGAATTGACATGTATACTAATTCAGAGTTTGATTATGTATGCTATAAAAATTGACTTTAGGATTAAATTTGATATCCTCCAACCTAGAGTATTTCAATCCACGAAGACTGGAATCAGATTATGTTCGATATTCTGTTTAGTTGTAGTCAATATTCCTGATCAACCGAAGACTAGAATCAGAGGTTGGCTAGAGAATATTGAGCAGTTTGTTTATCCTGCAGCTTGGCTGCATAACTAGTATTTGTGAGCTAGACCATAATCGAAAAACAACACAATATGAAATTAATTGTAGTCAATAATTTGATGCGTACGGACACCTGAAAGTTGAACTCGCAGTAAATTATTGAGTGATTATGCCGTGTTATTGAAATTACATGTGGCATTGTGGATGATTATTTGCGCTTTAATATTACATGAGAGTTTGCATACAACTGAGGCGAAATAGAAATCATAGAATGTTTCCATAATTTGAATACGAATTCCCTTTCACAATTACTTTTATTTTGCAAAGTGCCTAATTTAGTTCAAAACCATTCATTTAGGATTAAATATTCATTAACTAGTGCCTCTGACAAGCCTTACTTGCTCTTATGGGTTCAATTCAGACTTTTCGAATATATTTGACTGCAACTGATCCCTGAAACATAACATCGACAGATATATAGGATCAAAAATATGTACTATCAAATTGTCGTCGTTGTCAGGGAGTAACAGTTTAATTGTCGAGAACTTTTTGCTTAGTCCTAAAATTTTTCTTTTTGTTGTTTTAGTTATCTTTTCAGAAGATAATAGTTTTTTTATGCTTAAGAGTCAACACGTTGAATTATTTTCTTTTGATTTAGAGATAGAAAAGACTTTCCACAGAAATAAGCAAGAGCATCAAAAGGCAATTTGAAAACCAGTCCGGGATACTAATTTGTTTAAAGAAGACATGGCTAAACAACCACCATCGAGCCAATTGAAGGATTACCAGAAACCTACTACAGATGGTTACGAGTTATCCATCGCGCCTCCAGCTATTACAAAGGCATCCTGGAAAATCAAGCCAACCCTACTCACTCTGATATCAAAATATACTTTTGGAGGGACTAGCTGATAAAGCAGCTGATACGGTATATGTGAAAATGTTATCGTTCTTCTTGTGAGATAAAGCAAAAGATTAGGTGAGGAGGCAACCACACCTAAAATTCAACAAATGGAAGTCACTTGCAGATGCATTCCTCCAATAATATTATCCATCTGGTCTGACAGATAGAAGAATATCTCCGCAAGATTTTAAACTTCAAACAGTTCAATGGAGAAACACTTTATAAAACCTAGGAACGATATAAGCATTTGCAAAGACAATGTCCACACCATGGATTCCCGAAGCACACTCCAATCAATTTCTTTATGAGGGAGTAGACTTCCAGACAAAACAGACCATGAACCATGCTTCTAGAGGCTCACTTATGGATCAACTTCCTGAAGAAGCTAAAAGGATAATTGAAGGGTTAGCCACCAACTGCCATCTATGGGGTGGTGAGAGGAGCTCATACCCACAAGCAGCACCAACATATGCTTCTCACTATCTAGTAGCTTCAGCTATAGTCACCCTAGTTACAAATCAAATTGCTGCCCTGAAACAAAAAACTTAATGGTCTGAATATGAATCAAGTGAACCATGTGTCTACCCTCATTCCTTGTGGAATGTGCAATGTACATGATCATGATATTTAAGATTGTTCATTCCTACAAAATCCTACAATACCTGAAGCTGAAGTGAATTACGTAGGAGAAACCAATGAGGCTATGGGTAGAAGAACAACTACAACCCGACATATTCACCCAACAACAGGAACCACCCAAAATTTTCCTACTTGAATAATGATCTTGTTCCTCTAAGTTATGAACCCAAGCCACAACACCAGATCAATTTAGGATACAGTGCACAACCTACAACAAGATAATAAACTCATCAATCTCAACAACAGGATTCTGAATCACAACTTACAGTCCATGACTTGGCAAAACTCATGCAAACAATGCAACAGAGCATTCAACAGAACACTGACCAACAGTTTGCTAATCTGAAGAAAGAGACTACTGAGTATCTACACCGATGCGAACAACATTATACACTACCAAAATTCACAAACTTACCGGTAAACATTTATCGGTTAATAATCATCGGTAAAAATTTATCGGTTAACCTAACGACTGAATTATCGGTTTAAAATCATAAAAACACTACCGGTTAACCGAACGGTGAATATATCGGGTGAAATCGGCAAGAAATCGGCTGGTTCAACCCAGCCGATAACCCAACCGGTAAGCCGGCTGAGTTACCGGCTGGATTAAACCAGACCAGCCAGTCTCTTACCCCTAAACACGATTTATCATAAATTCTAAACCCTAAACCGAAATCCTAAACCCCCATTCTAAATCCTAAATCCTAATCTATGTAACCTTCAATCCTCTTAAAAACTCTAAAATCCTAATTTACTCTAATTCTAATTAACCCTAATCTAAATTAATTAATCTTTAATATAGGTAAACCGGCCGGTAATTCAGCTGGTTCACCGGCTAAGGCTTCATCTAGCCTCTAATCCAGGCTCTAATCTAGCCTCTAATCCAGCCTCTAATCCAGCCTCTAAACTAGCCTATAGTGTTATTTAACCGGTAACTCCACCTCCAAATTAACCGATAAATTTTTTATCAGTTAATATAACGGTTAATATCTTTTAAACCGATACAATTTTGGTAGTAACCGGTAACACTATCTCTAATTTAACCGATAAGTTTTTTACCGGTTAATATAACGGCTAGTAATTTTTTAACCGATAAATAAAATTTATCGGTTAGATACCGGTTAAATTCTCCACCGGTAAAGCTATGAAATCTGGTAGTGATAGTATAATAAGTAATGAGATACAAAATATGAAAACCCAAATACGGATGGTTGAGACACAAGATGCGCAGCAGGCCAAGACTGCACCTCGAGCATATAACAGACCTTCAAAACCTCAATCAAACCCTACAAAACATTACAATCACATGTCTATGGAGGAATCAAAGAAGGACGAGACACATATAAAACAGCTGGTGGAGACTTTTTATGTAATTCAGTCACACTCCATACTGGAAAGAAAGCTGGTAAGGAAGAAGCCGCACCAAACTTCGTCGTGAAAGATGATGGCCAGACACCAGAAGAACAGGTGGAGAAACCCTAGATAATTCTGAAAAAGATAAATATGTAGCACTTCCAGCCTTTGTCCAGAAAATTCTGTATCCTCAGTGTCTGGTCAAATTCAAAGAAGACAAATAGTTCAACAAGTTTGTGGAGGTAATTAGAAAGTTACATACTACTATGCATTTTATTGACATGTTGACACAAGTACTGTTGTATGCAAAATTTTTGACAGATGTCATTACAAACAAAATAAAATTTGGAGATAAAGAGATGGTGGTACCGAGTGCAAAATGCAGCCCGGTGATCATGAACAAGCTTCCAAAGCTTAAAGACCCAGAGAGTTTCACAATTTTATGCATAATTAATAATGTCACCATTTACAAATGTTTTTGCGATTTAGGGTCTAGTATTTCTCTCATGCCATATTCTCTGAGTCGTAAGTTAGGATTAGGAGAACCCAAAAAAGGATAAACTCATATCTCTTCACTTAGCTGACAGAACGCCTAGGTTTCCATTAGGAACAATTGAATATGTTCTAGTTAAGACAGGACAATATAATATTCCTAATGACTTTGTAGTATTGGACATGGAAGAAAACATTGATATACCTGTCATCCTGGGTAGAGCTTTTCTCGCTACTTTAGGTGCATATTTTCATGCTAGGAGTGGTACATAAAACTCAGATTAGAGTCTGATAAAATTATTTATAATATGAATGAGCATGGAAGGGCCCCAACAAAGGTGATGAATGTTTTCACATTGATACTGATGACCCTTTTGATTGTATAGACTTTCCAGATTCCAATAGCAGAGACCCCCTGGACATGATATTGAATACCATCATGCCAATGGAAGTAGAGGAGTATACCACGGTAGAAAGATAAGAAAGCGATACAGGTAAGGAACTTGTTCAGGTAGAGATGAAACCTCTACCGGCAAGTCTCGGGTATGAATTTCTTGATGCAGATTTACAATACCCTATCATTATAAATTTTGCATTAGATTATGAGAGTACCCAAAAACTATTGCATATACTTAGGGAACATAAGTAAGCATTAGGCTACTTCATAGCTGACCTAAAAGGAATTAGCTATAAGATTTGCATGCATAGTATCCCTTAAGTGGAAGGTGCCAAAATCTATAGGGAACGATAGAGGAGACTTAATCTAAGCATGCAAGAAGTGGTAAGACAAGAAACTATATAATTATTAGATGTAGGAATTAATTTCTTATTACCACTAGTGATTGGGTTAGTCCTGTGCATGTAGTGCCGTAGAAAGGGTTATTACTATTGTCTAAAACGATGAAGGAGACTTGATCTCTACTAAAACTGTAATCGGTTGGCGCATGTGCATTGATTATAAGAAACTGAACAAAGCCACTAAGAAAGATTATTACCCATAACCTTACATTGATCAGATGTTGTGACCAATTGCTTTGTGCTCGACCACTGTACTGACCCAAAAAAATCTTTAGCTGCGCAAGGGTTCTTTTGGAGGCAATTGTTCCAGCTTGGGACAAGCGTTAGATACAAATTCTAGCTGCCAACGACTGGTTCTACGATTTAAATTTTTTAAAGAAAGAAGATTTCCCAACATTGATAGCACTGAAGCCTCAGGTACTTGAACATGTCAAAAACTAGACACCTTTACTATTCCATGTTTTATTGGAAGTAAGGCATTAATCACTAGATAGTAGATTGAGGCGCAACAATTAATGTTATGTATTATTCTCTTTATTTTGAATTGAGATTAGTTCCACTCAAACTATCTTACACTATTTTTTAATTAGCTAACCTCTCTCATGCTTGACCTATGGAAATTTGTAAGAATATTTTTAGTGCAGATGAATTGATTACCTTCTTTTTTATATCTCTATTTGCGTAAGATGGATGGAAATGATGATCTACTCCGCACATTATCTTGGGACAAATTTTCCTATCAACTGACCGTGCCAAGATAAATGTCAAATAAGATGATAAGTGTACATAAACATTACTTTAAAGTAGTTGACACCACCTATACTGCATAGATAGATTCTGATGTAGTGATCATAGGAAGAAGGTTCACTATTTAAACCTCGGCTAGTTATCATTGAGCCAAAAATGTATATACAGACACTTCTTGAGAGGTAGCTCGAGTTTATTTTATTAAGTTTTACCAAATCGAGTTTAGTTTGGGTGGTGTAGAGACTTTGGTGCTGCGATACACGTAGTTGCACAACATATAGAGGAACAGCGAGCGCCGCTTGATGAGTCAGTGGGATGCGGCCCACAAAGAGAGTAATTATAAAAAGCACACGGGTCTAGACATTGTGCGCGGCTCAAAGCCCTTAAGACTTATAGTCGTAAAAATAACTCATTCAATTAAAAAAAATCTATCCTTATGTTGGCTGCTCATAGAGTTCTGCTGATGTCCAGTCGATGCTGCCATGACCTATTTCGGTCCATCCACTCTCCAAAATCTTTTTTATCGCTGGTGATTATCTAAGTTTACATTTAACTTTATTATATGCCTCTGGTTAGAGCTCAATCATATTTTAAGTGCTTGAATATAAGGAATTAAATCCTTGTTTTTATCTCTTCTAGTTGTGAGTTCATACTTCATGGCAGATATGATCTCATAATGACACGGAAATAACATAAATGATTGGAAACAGAGACTTATTTCTTCATAATCAAAAATCTAAATATGACCAGTTTTAATTCGATGCACATAGAAAACTCGACATTGACTGTGGTAGACAATTCATCGCCATAGTTTGTTTAGAGTTACACACTCCTTTTCCAGTTTCTGTGAATATCTAGCAATATTTCGAAGTAGACATCCCTCTCAGTGATATCTTACATCATTTGAGCTAGCTCTACATTGTACCTGCATATTTTTTTCAAGTTTCGAAAACGTTTTTTTATTTTTTTAATAAAAGTGGACGGAAAAATAGTCGGTCGTAAAGTGACCGAAACATAGCCACAAATGTCAAGACAAAAATATTTGGCCTCAAATATGACAAAAAATGATAGGAATAGCTCTCTGGTAACAGTGGCTGAAAATTTGCTGAAACTTACTCGCAAAGTATGACCAAAAACCTGACGCAAACCTATCAAAAAATTTTATTATCTACTCATGGTGGTCGAAAACCGCATGTTTTTGGTAGTGATAGTCAATAACGAATAACCAATTAATATTGAATTTTGAGATTGTGTATTAAACAAACTATGATTGATCGTACCTTTCAAGATCTCAAAACTCTCTTAGTTGCACCAAAGTGATCTTATTTTGAGTTCTCTATGTATCTGCAAACAACTCTAACAAACTACTGTCAGACCGTGTAAAAGTTAAATACATTGAACTTTCACTATACTCTTAACTAATGTTGGCTTCATTGGCTCTTTGTTGGATTCATTTTGAAGCTTTATTCCTAGTTTATTTGGTGTAGTTGTCTGCTTATAATCTTTCATTCTAAACTTACTTAAAATTTGCTTACATACTTCTATCTCATCTTTTGTTTAATTAACTTCAATTCCTAAAGAGTAAAATATGTCATCATTCATCTTGATTTCTTTCATCATTACCTTCTTGAACTCAAGATAATATTGCTAGTGAAAATCATATCATCAATATAGAGACATAGAACCAAATTTGTCAATGTTTTCCATACATTTCATATGTAAGGCATGTTCATAGAGACTCTTGACTAAACATTACTTTTAAAAGTACTCGGCAATTTCCAAGTTTTATTCTCATGGGGATTGTTTCAAGCCATATAAGACTTCTGTGAGATGATAAACTTTGTTTTTTGGGGAAAACCCTAAATGGGGTCCCGAACTATTATCATTTCTCCATTTACGGTCTGAACTATCAAATTTGTCGATTAAGGGGCAAAAAAAAAATTTCATTAACACCGTTAAACAGCCAAACCATGGTGGAGCTGGGCACGGAGCTGAGAGGAGCTAGGCGCGGGCTGAGAGCCAAGGAGGCCTGGCACGCATGACCGAACCGCGGTGGAGCTGGACGCGGGGCTGAGAGGAGCTGGCGCGGGCTGAGAGCCGCGGAGTTGGGGATTTGGGTGTGCCGGAATCTGTATTAGGTCTGTGATTGATGGGGGCAGGTGGGAGCAAGCAATGCGGTGGTGGCCGCGGAGCTAGGGATTTGGGTGTGCGGGGAATCTGCATTTGGTCTGTGATTGATGGGGGCAGGTGGGAGCAAGCAATGTGGTGGTGGTCGCGAAGCTGGGGATTTGGGTGTGCGAGAATCTGCATTTGGTCTGTGATTGATGGGGGCGGGAGGGAGCAAGCAATGCGGTGGTGGTGGTGGTGGCCTCCTCGGTTCAGCCCGCGCCCAGCTCCTCTCAGCCCCGCGCCCAGCTCCATCGCGGTTCGGCCGTTAACAGTGTTAACAGAATTTTTTTTTTTGCCCCTTAATCGTCAAATTTGATAGTTCAGACCGTAAGTGGAGAAATGGTAATAGTTCGGGATCCCATTTAGGGTTTTTCCCTTGTTTTTTTAACCTTAGTTGATATATATGGTGGCAACCAGTGTTGACTTCTTCTTTCTAGTACCCATTTAAGAATGAAAATCTCATATCATCCGATAAATTTCAATTTATTTTGCACTGCAAGTGCCATGAGAAGTCTAACAATATATCAAGTCTTGCAACTGCAGGGGCAAACACTTTATCATAATCAATTTTTGTCATTTCTAATAACCTTTGACAACTAGCCTTGTCTTGTGTTTCTCCATTATTTATTCTTGATTTGTTTTTATCTTATATGCTCATTTAACACCAGTTGTTTTATGTCAATTTAGAAGACCTATTGCTCTCAAGTATCATTTCTTTGTATATAAACAGTTTCCTCTCATTCATAACATCCTTTCTTTTTTTTTTCATGAGTCGCATCTTTAAATGTGATAGAATTACATTATGTCAATAATTAAATAACAAGTAATCCATAGGTTCGTTAGTTTGATAGATGTCTACTAGACTTCTTGTTTGTAATGACGCTCCCCATGAATTGCTATTGCCATTGAAACTACTTATTGCTCCATTATGTGATCCTTGAGATATATCAGAGAGGAGGATTAGAACCATCACTTTTATTATAGTCTACCACACTTATGTTTCTATTATCATCATCTCAAAGAATAAATCAAGAATTGCAGTTTCTTCATTATTCCACCTTCAATAATATTTGCTCTAGATGGCACTCGTAGGAAATAAACCCTCAAAAATAAATTTAAATTTATTAAAAGTTTAGGTAGTTGCTTCAACAAGATTTACTGCTTTTTTTCTTACATATGTTGTTTGTCTTTTTGTTATGTTTTCTGTGTTGTGCTTTCGTGCGAGACGAGACGCCTCCTTTTATACTCAGGCATGAGGATAATAATATTCCAAAGTGAAAATGATTTTGTGGTGATTGGTGTAGTAGATTTTCTTTCATCCGGTCCATTTCTATTTTATTTTGGATTTGAAATCGAACAAATACAGATCACTGGAGTGAGTTATTTTAGAGGATTGCACTTGCAGCTGCCTAAGTGATGAGCAGAGTAGTATGGCCGTATAATTGTATTTCTGTTGCCCTTATACAGTGATATTTATGTGCTTCTTGAATTGTGAAGATTTTTAATTTGACCAACTATAACTATAATATCTGTCCTATTTGGTTATGCTGCTAAATCTGCTAAATTTTGGTAAAAATCAACTTACATTTTCCAGTCTACTAATTTGAGTTAGTCATCGAGATGAGTGCCATTTGCGGATCTTCTAGGTTATTACACAAAAACACGTACTATATGCATTGGAATGATGTCGATTCTCCTTGTAATTAGTCTTCTAGCTGAATGGGAGATGAATCTTCTTAACTGTGCTGGCAACACTGGAAGCTTTTACTTGCAACTTTCTAGGTTGGCAATGCACAAGCCATCATCATCTCCTCTATTTGTGTCACTATATTTTCTACATGTGTAAAAGGAGTGATTACGATGGATCCTCAAACTAGGAAATAAACTTGATCATTATCCAAAGTGGTTGGCTCATACTCAAGACATCCTTTTGGAGATCGAGGGTTCGTCCTAACCCTACTGATCTTATCAAACCCTTTTTAGACATGCTATACATTCAAATCCAAAACAATGAGCGAATCAAGGCCTAAGAAAAACCAAGACACAATCATGGTTTTCGTAGATTTGTGTGAATATCTTCGCCTACGCTAAGACTGTGTTTGGTTTAGGGAAAATATGAGGGGAAATAGAAAAGAATCGGTTTAAGGGGGGATTAGATGATTAATGAGATAATAATTTTAAACAAAACAAACAGTGATGAGCATTTTTCCATAGATTTTTCATCTTTAATAAAAAAAACAAAAGAAAATAAGATAGAATTTCATCACGGAAAATTCATTTCCCTCCAATCTTCATTTCCTCCTTATTTTCCATAACCAAACACACTATTAACTCTAATAAAAGCACCAACTTCTGAATAAGCTACTAATTAATTCGGTTTGTTATTTGCACGACGGCCAGGACGGCTCAATGAGCAATTATTGAGCTTAATGATGTTCTAGAAGCCTGAATTATTTGTGATGCTTTTGCTAGCTGCATAATGCATATGATTATCTTATGAATTAGCTGGCTTCCTCTCAATGCTATAATAATAGCATGATATATAATCCCTCCATCCTCATATTTAAGTCGTTGAAGGTTAAATTGAGTATAATAGGATTGTATTTAATGCTAGCCATTGAGCGAATTTGATGAGTAAGAATTTAATGTATATATTCTTAAAATTTTGTGTTAATGGTAGAATTGATGGATTATTATGGTGTAGAATTATTATTATTTTATTTATTATGATAATGAAATCATTAATGTTTGATTTTTTTAAAATAGTTGTAATTGAAAAGTGTTAAGTGACAAGTAAAATTGGATAAAAAAATTCAATTTATTGATATGTAAAAGAGGACACCGAGTATATTCTTCAACATATTAGGTGGCTGATGAATAACTATTACACTTATTTAAAATTCTTGATCATATGGCGCTCAGACTATTCTTTCTTTACATTTATTTGCCACACCAGTAAGATCTACCTCATGATGTTGTCTTTTACTGTGTTTTTGTCTCAGCTATTTCGATTGGAACAATATGAACCATATCATATAGATGCCAAGGAAACACAATACCCAACAGAGTACAAGTTAGAGGTGCCTGTCAGAAACAATAGAAAATCCAATAGACAAATGGAGCTCTAAGCAAATGCATGGTTGACAACTCTAGAGGGCAACATGCATGGCTGTTATGGTTATGTACTTATGTGCTCTAGCTGAAGCGTTATTAGTGTTATCTCTCAACTGATCTTATATGCTGGCAAAATAGTATCCGCACAAACCCTGTTGCCAAGCTACCCTCTTGCTGTCCAGGATCAGCTTAGCAAGTGGAGGAATGGCATTTGTCGGAGTTTAACTAGGAGAGTGGAATACGCTACATCATCTTGGATTCTTGTTCTGAGATATATCTGTATTGTAAAATGTGACAATAAGATTGCACCGTCCTTAGAATAATAATCCAAGGCATAAACATAATGCAAATATTGTGTAGTATAGGTGTGGTTTGGTCCGTGATGAGAATGTTTTCTTCAGCGGAGGATGACCCACTTTCACGTGGATGGATGGGAAATGCCTGATAACACCTCCTCAACTTTCAAGACAAATAAATTGGTCGTTTACAAATCTCGTCTAATCCCTTCTCAACCAATAATCGCTGATCTCTCACGTGGTTTTGTAGGTCCCTCCACTCATTTTTCTCTATTTAAATTGCAGCTTTATTCCCTCGGGACAAGCTAATATCAAGATTACTCAGCATAATCTTCGTGTCTAGGTTGAATAACACTATGAGTAACTCATCTGCATCTTACATCCACATGGTAACCTTCGGAGAAGAGTATTATGAGCTTGACAATTTACCTTTTATCAACCTCTGGCTGATCAGGGTTTTTGGTAATAATAGGTGCAGCATCTGATAGAGAAGTGCCTGATCTTTCACATGACAAAAGAAGAGTGCATGGAAGCTCTATCCAAGCATGGTAACATTCAACCTGTGATCACTTCAACAGGTCAGTTGTTCAGAGTTTTCTTTTTACCAAGTTGAATTACGATCACAAGTGTGATCTGATCCTCAGACTACTTCATCTTACTGTTACTGAATTTCATGATCATGCATGGGATTGGTAAGGCATATATAATTATCATAACTAAACAAGGAAACTTGAGATTTGCAGTTTGGTCAGAACTTGAGAAAGAAAACAAGGAATTCTTCAAGTTGTACACATCGTCTCAGGTGAAAGTGAAAGGAGGGGCTGAAACTGGCGCACTCATCCATAAGATGATATCAGACACCTCAAAAGACGACTCAGATGAGTGAACAAAAAATGGCTGCTATTTTAGATTGGTGTGGCACCCCACCCCATTAGTCATTCATATATCCGTCCAACCAACCAAGCGAAACCGAAATCATATGCAAGCCTGTCTTGTACTAAAGGTCCCCTCCGCAGAAACCCTAACAAAAATATATATATATATGTGCATCTTTATCATATGTCCCTACTCTTTAACCGCGTCTCGATTTTCCAAATGTATGTTTGCATTTAAGTAGAAGCTCACCATCTGTACAAAAGCAGCTAGCTGCTGGTTGCACATGATGGATCAAATAATGAGCAAAGACATAGGATGAGCGAGCCAGAACTATGGTTTACAATTGTGGGTATTTGTTTACGGTGTAGTCCGGTATTGTCTTATTTCGCTCTTTTTGTAGCTGTTCGCATATGATGTCTATTAGCTTTGTACTATACTCCCTCCGTCCTCTAATACATGTCGTTTACGGTTAATTTGAGTAGATTAAGGTGAAGTTAATGCTAGCGGTTGAACAAGTTTAATAGGTAGGTGGTTAACAATTTTTTGAAAAAGTTCGTGCAAAAAGTAAAATTGGTAGATGATTATTGGTGAGGAATGTATTCTTTATTGATTATGATAATGAAGTGATTAATGTTTGACATTTTAAGGTAGTTGTTGATATTAAATACGCATTGAAAATTGGTAAGTGACAAGTAAAAGTGGACAAAAAAATTCGGTTAAGTGACATGTAAAAGAGGACAGAGGGAGTATTAAGTACGTGAATCAAATTGTTGGATGGACCTATCAAAATTGTTGGATTTGCTCCAGTCCCAATCAAGCACTTTCCTTTTCCTTTTGGAATAAGATTGAGAGTACTGCCTGCATATGATTGTGTTAGATTTTATTAAACATGATTCTTAGGAACACAACAACATGAATAATTTATTCTAATTAACAAAAATACTTAAACTAAGCGCGGAAACAAAAATTTACCGGTGTTGTTTGAGATTGAAGACATCATCTGACTTCTTCAAACAACAGTTGACACAGACAAGACAGCGACGGTCATCCGATCGCTACAGCGCCTCTAATGATCAAAATTGGCTTTCTGACTTTTGTTGGACAAAGAAATGTGGGAATGGATTGAGTGAAAACTAGTGTATCGTATGTCCTTATATATAGATTTTAGGCGCTGAGTGGAGACCAAAACCCTAGTCTCTGAGTTGTCCCACGAATTGTAGACTTAACGTTATGGGCTTCTATGGAACTGATATTAACCCAACATTCTCCCACTTAATCTAATGGTTAATCATTATAAGTCTACACACTCAATAGACCAGCATATCAAGATAATGCGTTTAGAGCAGCTAGTATGATACTACCGAAACTCTAGTAACTATAGTACATCACTCATAGGCTACCGTTTTAAACCAATGTTGGCAACCTGCTCTTGAAAGTAAGTGGATCCGCTAACATCAATTAGGTACCGAGATGCTTATTAATTGTAATAGTCTAATCATAAATTCTATCGCTTACAACATGATACTTAGTGTCAATGTGCTTGGATGCACCAATTGACTTGTTATTATTTGAAAAGATGTTGCAGCCTCATTATCATAATATTACTCATCTGGTCTCGAAATATTGTCAACCACCATCAAGCCCGGGATAACATTCTTAAGCCATACAACTTGTCCAGTGGCTTCAAAACATGCAACAAACTTAAGATTACCAGTAGTCCTCTTATATGTTGGCATGTAATCCTTAGTGTCTTACAAATAATGGATGACTTTTTAGCAGCTTTCATGTGATCAAGTCTAGCATTTCACTGAAATCTGCAAAGCATCCAGCTTACAAAAGCCAAATCAGGACATGTACAGTCTTAAGCATACATAATGCCTTCGACAGATGAAGTGTAAGGAATCATCTTCATCTGATAGTTTTTACTTGATTACGTGGACACTGGAATAATTCAAACATAGAAGCATGCGTGATAGAACACTTAGGCATTTTGTATCTCTTAAGTACTTTGTTAATGTATGAGTTCTGAGACAAATCTAATACTCCTTCGGACTTGTCTTAATAATTTTCAATGTCCAGAACATAAGAGTGAATGTCCTTCATATCAAAATTAGTGGATAAGAAACTCTTTGTCTCATGCAGTGTGTTTCTATCGTTATAATAAGATATCATCGACATAAAGTACTAATATGATGATGCATCCTCTAAACTTGACAATTATACAATTAACTACCTTATTTTCAATAAAGTTAAATTTTCTTATTGTTTTATAACACTTAAGATACCATTGTCTGAAAACTTGCTTTAGTCTATAAATTGATTTCTTAAACCGACATCTCATGTGTTTCTTTTCTTTAATGACAAAACTTTCTGGTGAGTCATATAATCATTTTCACGTACGTCATCGTTAAGGAATGTGGGTTTGACATCCATTTAGTGCAGTTTTAAATCATTTTAATCCACTAGCACCATAACTATTCTTAGTGAATCTTTATTTGAGACAGGAGAGAAGCGTCAATATAATCAATCCATTCTCTTTGTGTAAAGTCTTTCTCTACAAGTCTTGCCTTGAATCTTTTGATGTTTTTCTTAGAGTCAAGGTTAGTTTTGTAAATCTATTTACAACCTACTTCTTCGACTCCCTCGGAACTTCTACTAAATTTAAGACATCATTAATGCTCATATACTTAATTTCATATTCCATAGGTTCAAGCCACTTTGATGAATCTTTAGACATCATGACACTCTTAAATAAAGTGAGATCATCTACTTTAACTATTTCATGTATATCTTCATTCATGTACAAAATATAATCATAGGGGATGACAGACCTTCTTTCTCATTATGGTCATTGTAAAGCTTTATTAGTTATCATAGGAGGTTCATTAAGTGTCAGAGGAGACTGGTTTAGTCTTTATCTCATCAATAAGCATAATATGAATAGTTTTCGAGCTCTCGGCTGGGGAGTTGTCTCTAAAATTAGAACCGGAGGTTTAACTACACTACTACAGATTTTGACTATTACCAAACTTCTCATTACAACGCTTTAACATTTTACCATGCTTATTATTACGATCGTGGTAAATAATCACATAAAGCGTGGTAATTGGTCCGAACCGAATTGGCGCAGAATTTATTACCACGTTCCGAAAAGGACAGCTGGTAATAGGTTAAGGTTAAAATGTTCGCCGTTTTGATCGTTACTTATAACCACGCTTTCCTGTCCGAAGCGTAATAATAAGTAACGGTCAAAATCTAGAAGGTTTTGACCTTAACGTATTACCACGCTTTAGTTTCCATATTGGGCAGAATTGGGTAAAAACTTTAAATAATTAATTAATTAGAAAAATTAGTTATAGCATTATGTGATTATAATTACCTTGGTCAAAAATTAATCATGCATTATTAAAATTAACGATGTAAATCTCAATATCAAAAATTAAATTTCTAATCAAAACATCTCGTTGGTTCCGTTTTAATCAGAAATCATCAACATCAAAAGTCAATTCTTCTTCATGCACAATTGAGTATGGGCTACTCGATAGAGTGAAATCTTACTCGATAGAGTGAAATCTTATTTGATCGAGTATATACCACTTACTCGGTCCAGTAAATGCAATTTACTCAGTCGAGTAAAAACTTAATCAAGCTAAGTGACATTCAAAGAAAGTTTTGAGTCTCACAAACTCATTTTACTCGATCGAGTAGAATTCAACAAAAGAATTCTACTCCATTAAGTAAAAATTTTACCCTGACCGCGTGAGAGTCGGAGAGATTTTTGGGCATCATAAACTCATTTTCTGAGTTGAGTGGAATTCACAAAGAAATTCTACTCGATCGAGTACAAGGTAGGTTGAGTATAAACCCTAATCTTACTTTAATTTCAAATTTTCAGTACTAAACTTAGTGCATCTAATTTTATAATAAAATGAAATTATAATAAATTGAAATTTAATTCAACAAAAATTAGTACTACAGAAAATTCAAGAACATTTATCAGTAAAAGTTTAAGATTTTGACTAAGCCCCAAAACTTTCTTTTGTCAACTGTAGGCCTATCACTAATCGGTGCCATAATTAAAAAAACATAAATTTAAACTAAACATATCCAAATATGAATAGAAACTAAACGTAAAACAGATCCAGGTTTGACTGATAAAAAACGAATACCTCTAATTGATTAGATTAGGATTCATGGTTAGGCTAAGAAGGCTATGATACCAAATATTAGATTTTATTAAACATGATACTTATGAACACATTGATATGAATAACTTAGCCTAGTCAATATAAACACCTAAACTAAGTGCGGAAATGAAAACTAATCGGTGTTGTTTGAGGATGAAGACATATCTTCTAATTTCTTCAGACATTAGATGGCACAGACGAAAGTTCCTGACTACGACGGTCTTCCGATCTCTAGATAGCCTCTAATGATTGGAACTGACTTTTTGAGTTTTGTCGTATAAAGAAATATAAGAATGGGTTGAGTTAATCCTAAGTATGTCTAGGTTGTCCCACCGATCATAGACTTAACGTAATGGGTTTTTATTGGACCTGAAATATCCCAATAGATTGTCATTTAATTTGGCACCAAATAATTTGACTTTCAATAAACAGTAGAATTTCATTTCGTTGATGAAATTTCATGTATATTTGCTTCAAATGTTAATCCTAAAAAAAATTGAAATTGTGACTTCGTTAATCACTGCTTAATTTCATTGGTATGCATGACATTAATGAAGCCAAGTAACAAAATTCATGGATCCATAAAACTGCGCTTAATTCACAAGCAGCCGCGTTAGCTGATGAAAAATTTCAACAGGAGTTGACAACAAAATGAGCCCTATATATATTACATGGAGTGTTCTGAAAATCCGAATGAGTAATCACTGATTAATCTCTAGGTGGTATTGAAACGTTCCGCCTAACCGATTAATTATTCAACACTTAATTTTTTTTCTGAAAATAATAATTTTTAAATATATTTGTTTATAATTAATTATTAATATATGTAACTCCGATTAATCATTCCGATTAACGCCGTCTAAAGGATTAATTGCTAGGTGTTGTGCTCACGGGCGTTAGTTCTTTTTATAACATCGATTACATGATGATCAAATATTGAAACTCTTTAGGCACCAAACTTCAAATAAAATACATATGGAGTGGAGAGTGTATTAGAGGGAGAATATTTTGGGTGAATTGTGTCCATCAGGTGGCGGTGGACACTATCAATATCAATGGGAAGTCGTTTCAAAAGTCAAAAAAACAAATTTAAACCATTAATAAATCATGACGTATAATTTTAACTTTTTTTCAATGTGATCACCCATGTTGACGGTGTCCAATGATCACTGGTGTTAGAGGTAGACATGGAACTGAAAAACGGTGTCAGCCCGTCACTGATGTGCTGATCCAACTGATGCATTGGCTCTAGGAGTGTAAGATTTAACCGAGGAACCGATAAATCGAACTAAATCAAACCGAACCGGTCAACTTGGTTCGGTTTTGCTTTTAGATGAGGCGGTTTCGGTTAGTCATTTGAAAAAACCGATCGGTTCAGTTCAGTTTAAAATTTTTAGATACAAATCAAATCGAACCGAACCGAATCATTAAAAACACGTCCTGTTTCAAACAAAACCCTACCCCTACGACCGAACCGCAAGCCGCTTCCACGCCGCTTCATAGTTCAGTCTCCACCCTTTCTGTACCCGACCTCCTGTTGCACGCCGCTT